>CM022772.1:23213177-23295677 GCA_012411365.1 Ameiurus melas | reverse complement strand
AACCGGCCGAGTTCTGAGAGAAACCAGTTACATCAGTTAGTCCAAAATTGACATCAGTATTTACATGAGGAGAGTTCCTTGTATTCAGAGTCGGGTTACGCGAAGCTGCTTAAGTGGATTTTCTGAGCTCCATATGTCAGGATTATTAAAATCACCTGCATGTAGTTCCTGCCTACATCTGAATACTGCTCCTCACTCGTGTCGATATCACTCAAGAAAAATGCACTGAAGTTCAGATCAGAATCACACAGAACTGAGAAACCTCCCCCACATTGTTATGGCAACGCTGGACTACACTTCCCAGAAAACAGCAGGGCTATGAACATGGCCACCGAGAGCTACAACAGCCAGACTTTCTACGCTGACACTCACCTGATTACTGATTACACACACACCTGGACTCAATCACCTCCACAGCTACCTCACAGTAAATAAGGACATTCAGTTCACTCACTCACTGCTAGAGTACGCTCTGAGTCTCTGCATTCAGTCTATTCCACACCGCTGCTCCATGGTCTGTTTACTCTGTCTGCACACATCACCTGACCCTTGCCTGTTCACTCACCACACGGGTTTTGGAGGACCTCTTTGTACTGTTTGCCTGGATCATTAAAGTCTATGATTACCTGAACTTGACTCAACTCTAAATATAGAGCTGTGTGTTTAAAAATATTACATTATGAGTTTTCATACTTCAAGAGTACAACGGTCCCTTGTGCTCCAACAGCAATGTCCGTCGAGACCGTCCCCTGTCCCATGTCCATCACACCATCGCATCGCAAACCGAAAATGGTGAAGCTTCTCAGAGATGGAACTTGCCACAATTCTCTACACACACACACACACACACACACACATACACAACACACACACACACACAGTCATAAAGAGCATATTTGTGACTGTATGTACTGCATCCTGTGTGTCTGTGTTTGGAGTTTAAATAATACCTGGCTGTACTGGGGGCAGATGTTTATAGTTGTACCTGGCTGTACTGGGGCAGATGTTTTGAGAGTTGTACCTGGGCTGTACTGGAGGGCAGATGTTTTGACAGTTGTACCTGGCTGTACTGAGGGCGGATCTCGCGTGATCATGCGAGGTAAATGTAAATGGCTCCTTTCTGATTGTCTTCCAGTGGAGCTCAACAGCTAAATCCTGCAGCTGGTCTCCATTCAGATCTGCTACAGCAGCTAGAGTCGTCCCAAAACCAACCCTGAGCCGATTCAAACACCTCCAACTCCTTCTCCTTCTCCAACTTCAGCTACACACACACACACACACACACACGTTTTAATTAGCTGCCATATCAATATATATACACAGTATGTTGAGGCCTCATGGAATTATATACTGCTTCAGTAACACACAGTATATGTCCTGTAGTGTGTGTGTGTGTGTGTGTGTGTGTGTGTGTGTGTGTGTGTGTGTATGTGTGTGTGTGTGTGTGTGTGTGTGTGTATTATTGTACTTCTGGTTGTAGATGTATCACCCTCCCTCTCCTGGAGGATGAGGTTTGTAATACATTGGAGCTCCAACCACGAGGAAGTCAGTGTTGTTGTCTGAGTCCAGGTCTAACACACACACTGATCCAAATACGAAACGATCTGCAGAGGCATTATTTAATAAATGATTATATTACAGATGTGTGTGTGCTGTGTTGTGATTTCATTACTACAGTGTACCTGCCATGTAGCTGTGTGAGGTTCATGTGAGGTTACATTAGTTCTGCTGCTGTTGCTGCTGTGTATCTGCGGTATTTCAGTGCACCTGCTGTGTAGCTGTGATGCAGGTTTCAGGTGTTTTTCAGTTTTGTATTAATGATGGTGTTGAACATGACCTGGAGCCAGCTGGCCCTTTCACCATATTCACTTTAAATTATATCATATTTGTGCAACAGAACAATGGAACCTCACTTCCTGTCTACAGTGGTGTTGTTTTACTACAATCTGAAATATCAGATCCAACTCCCAGTTTGTGTTCTCTGTTTAATGTTTCAGAGTCCTGACAGTGTGGAGGAAACAAACCACAAACTCCTTCAGAACTGTGTACTTCGCGTTTAGGAGAGTGTTAAACATTCCAGGCGTCAAGCAGGAAGCAGCGTCCTTCGAACTAACGCTATTATATTAATTTCTTCTAATCTCTGTACTTTAAAATAATTTACCTTATGTTATACAAATATAACTGACACTACTTTATATAAAACAATCAGGACATTGCGATGTTGCTAAATTTGATCTGTTTTTACAAAACATCCACGGACATGTTTGTGACTAGCTTGTAGCCCGCTAGCATCATCTACCGCTGGCCTTGTTTACGTTTCATATTTCTCATTTACTGCTGTTTTGTCTGTTGTCTGCTGTCTCTCGGTTTTGAGTGCAGATGAGAACTCGGCTCAAGCTTCACATGGTGCTGTTGGAACTGGAAGATGTGGAGAAGCAGATCCACGGCCTACTCAACAAGCAGGCCCAGCTGCTGAAGCAAAGAACTGTGTTGGAAACATCTTGTGCCTACACATCCAATGTAAGCACACTGTGTGGTATTTTCCTAATCCCAGGCCCCTCTACCGCGGTGTGTTTCTCTTGTGCAGGAGCATGCACCTTGGACTTTCCCAGCTGTGGTCTCAGTCACGCCGGGCGCCAACACACCTCGGGCCTTGGGTGAACCAGTAGCGAAGGCATGGGCTGGACCCCCAGGTGAGGACCTCTCCACCTCCGTTGTTCAAGATGTCAACCAGGAATTGCTGCCCGAACGTTCTAATGAACAGAATCTGGTGTTTTTTCAATAACTGGAATCTGTTCTGGGAGCGTCCTAGGTTGTTTCATCCTGATGGCGTACACCCCAGCAGCCTTGGGGCAGAACTGCTGTCTGACAACATCTCCAAGTCACTACACTCCAAGTGACTGCCTAACATAAGTACATCTTCCAACAATAACAACATTCAGTATAATCAATGCTCAATTAATATTCCGGCAATGGTAATACATACTATACAGACTGTGTCTGTTCCCCGAAGCTATATAAATATATAGAAAATCTCAGAAAGTCTGTCTCTTAACCTAATTCTGATCAAACAGAAATACTTTTATTAGGCCCACGTGTAGCTAGAAGTAATCTTCCTGACTACACCCAGTAACTCTGGATGGTCTTTCTGTTTCATCATGTACAGCAGTTAAAGACCTCGGAGTGATTATTGACTCCAGTCTATCATTTTTGATGCTCATGTAGATAATATTACTAGGATAGTCTTCTTTCATCTCAGAAATATTTCTAAGATAAGAAACATATTGTCACTACATGATGCAGAAATACTGGTTCATGCATTCGTCACCTCTAGATTAGATTACTGTAATGCCTTACTGTCTGGATGTTCCAGTAGGAATATAAATAAACTCCAGTTAGTCCAGAATGCAGCTGCTAGAGTCCTAACTAGAACTAGAAGATACGACCATACTCACCCCCATCTTATCCACACTGCATTGGCCCCCCAGTGAAAATCTCACACTGATTATTAAAATACTACTACTGACCGATAAAACACTGAATGTTCTCACTCTGCTACACCTACTTTAATCAAAAGATAAATGTAAACGCGTGCACTTAGATGTAGGTTATTTGTTGGTACCTGGAATAGTGAAGTCTACAGCAGGGAGAAGAGCTGCTTATAGAGCCCCCACAGTTATGGAACAGTCTTCCTATTAGTGTTCGGGACTCCGACACAGTCTCCAGTGTTTAAGTCTAGGCTTAAAACATATTTGTTTACTCAAGCCTACCCTGACTAGACTTTCTAGACTTTCTATTATACTAATTCCCAGTCCTAATAACCCTTTTTTTCCCCTCTCTCTCCTTCTGCCGAGCCACACACTATTTTATGGAGATACTAGAGATCCAAATGCTTTCTACCTCTGGATGGAGCTCAAATCGTTCCAATTCCAGATTGCTGGGACTGCGGCTGCTCCTGAAGACCATACAGACTCTTATAAGTCAATACTGTTCTATTTCACACTATCTGTTGTTCACCAGATGAGGACGGGTTCCCTTTGAGTCGGGTTCCTCTCTAAGGTTTCTTCCTCTTAAAAACATCTTAGAGAGTTTTTCTCACCACCGTCGCCACTCAGTGTCTTGTCCAGTTGGGATAAATTCACACCTTTAATATCTGTATACCGTGTTGATATTTCTGTAAAGCTGCTTTTGAGACAATGTCTATTGTAAAAGCGCTTATACAAATAAAATCAAATTTAATTGAATTGTAGTTCCTCAATATGATACAGAAATTTGGACTAAAGGTGAATAATGTAAACATGCTGAGGCTGTTTCTTACCTGTTCTCCAGAGATAGTGCGCTCATGACCTCCCTATTTGTGGTTCATCTTCCTAAACAGAGTCACCTGACCCCTGTGATTAGATCTCGGTGCTCCAGAGAACACAAGAGAATCTCTGTCTCTCCGTCCAACCACAACAGAGTAACCTGAACACACACACACACACACACACACACACACACACACACACACACACACACACACACACACACACACACACACACACACACACACACACAGACACACACACACACCACACACACACACACACACACACTCACACAACACACACACTCACACACACACACACACACACACAACACACACATTCACACACACACAGACACAGACACACACACACACACACACACACACACACACACGGTTGTGGAAGAACGAAGCTCTGAGGTTCTGTGTTAGGACTGCACTAACCACATGTACAGTACATGTCACTAACAGCTGAAAGAAACAGAGACATGTCCTTGTGTAATAAACAATGTACCATTGTAAGGAGTGTGTTCTTTAGGTTACTGTGTTTGATTTCCATCTCAGCTTCGGATCCTGTAACTTCATACAGATTTCCTGCCAATTATTAGATCCAACTGCTCCCAGAATCAGAGTGTCCTGGAATACAGAATAAAAGAAAGACGTATAAGTGTTTGTGTTCAGACAGATTTTAAGATATTATTTGTATACGCCTCGTAACTCATTCCAGATCATTCAGACTCCATATAAAGTATATTGCAATTATTTCAATGCGTATAAAACTCTACCACCAGATTCCTGACTGGAACCAGGAAATACAATCATATTACTCCTCTTTTACCCTGTCCAGGGTGTACCCCGGGCCTGCCCAATGCTTCCTGGGATAGGTTCCAGGTTCCCCGTGACCCTTAAAAAGGAGTAAGCGGTAGAAGATGGATGGATGGATGGATACTCCTGTTTTGGGTCCTTGCACTGGCTCCCAGTCAGGTTCCATGTTGATCATCATGTTGACATACATCATCTACATGCCTTTTTTACACGTCCAAACAAAATACAAAGTCTTACGTCAACTCCCTCACTAACCATATAAACAGGAGAAAAGGTAAAGATTTTAAAATGGCATTTAACCCCTACGGCTTTGTCAAAACTCTCGTGACGGAGCGGATGGAAGGAAAGGAGGTAGCGACTTAAGAAACCAGAGTGCAGTTTATTTTACAAGAGACAGGTAGACAAATCCAAAGCGTAATCCAAAGGCGTGACAATCAGAAAACAAGTGAAGGTCAGGCGAACGGCAAAACGAGGCATAAACTTGGGGCAAGGCAGATATCAACAACGTGTGGTTCGGAAAAACAGGGTCGAGAAAACAAACATGAGCATAAACATGAACGCGTGAGCTAAGACAATGATCTGGGAAATATAACCCAGCATGAACTATAACTAACAAGGAACTATGTTTACTATGTGTGATTAACCGCCGTGTGTAGTACGGTCAGTAGTATATAAAACCGCATGAATTAACTTAAAACAGAGTTCACCTGGGAGTAATACATACACACGTGGGGATACAACCTATGACACAACGGGTGGGGTCATGACGAACATAAACAAAAACACACGTGCCCCCAGCCAATGACAGAAACAAAACCAAAGCACATGTTCAAATTAAGTCAGGAACACGCGATAAACGAATCAAGCGGTAGCATTGCAAGGGGGAACCGTGACAGGCTTCTTTACTTAACTAGAACAAAATAAGGTGAAAACGTAACCAAGTAACATCACAGAAACTGTTTGTTAAAACATGGGACTGGTAGACGAACACTGGTCACATGTTGCTAAGCAGGTAAGTAAATATCTAAAAAGGGAAAACACACTGATTGTCACACACGAGGAAACCTAATCACATAATCAAAACAAACTTTCACACACACAACTTGACGCCAAACACATCAATCCCGCTCAGCCAGTTAATGTCTCTTTTGACAACAAAGAACAACTCGGTTCTCAAAGTAACTTCTCGTCTCTTTCGCTCGTGATTCAGCTTTGGTGTCCTTTTTAAAGTTAAAGAGAGAGAGAAAGAGAAAACACACACAGAGGGTTTACTTTGACTCCATTTGACTAACATTCCTACCACTCCAGTGTCCTCTACTCTTCAATATATACATTATACTGTGTATTTAAGAGGTGGCATCAAATAAACTTCTGTGAAATTTACCAAGACATTTCGTTAGCAAGCTAGCTAACAAAAGTTTGATTCTGTTTGCCATCGTTAACCGATCACTTAGATTTACGTTTCTGGCATTTGGCAGACGCCCTTATCTCTTATCAACAGACTTAGATATGCATTGTCTGGATTGTCAGCTATTAATTGAGCTATTAAACAAGTTAAGCCAATTTTAATCTTTTAATCAATTTTAATTTTAATCTGTTCATGGAGATACCTTGGCTGATCCTCAACCCCCTTCCTCTTCAAATCGCGATTACCGTGATACCTCCTGGTTTGCACTGGTGTGCAGAGACTGGAGAAGAATCACCCACTGAGCATGGCCTCAAGTCCAATCATCCAGCTGAGCACACTGCTGATGCTGGAGCTGCCGCCACCAAGCAAATTGGCCATCATTCAGTGTTCACCTTCTCTCGTTCCTGTAGCTGGCTTTGGCATCCCAGTTCTGGTCTCTGCCTGCCCTTCACCTGCTGTGGCCACCTCCATCTGACCTGCTCCTGTCTTACTTTCTGCAGTGGTCAACTCTCTGTCACCTCCTTCTGTGTGCTCTTAATCACCTGCTCATCTAAAACTGATAATACTTGCTTCATCAGGTCAGCTCACGAGTTCAGGACTGACTACCATCAGCATCACTACCATCTCCAATGTCAGACTGTGGTCGAGTCTGTTCTTGGGGAGGGTTTTTTAATCCTCATGGTAAATGTAGATGAGCTCTTTTTAACCCTATTGGTAATGAGATCCTAATCTTTCTGCAATTTATTGGTAATATTCTTTGTACAAAAGCTATAAATACTGGAGCTTAAGCTCCAGTTATCAGATCACTTCTGGGAATTCTCATTGGTGTGGATCTCGTGTGGTGGACCGAAATAAAAACTGGACCCTTGCCTTTCCTCACTTACGGCTAATCGTCTCTTTTTCTATCTCAATTGGGTTTACGGATGTGAGTATTTGCTTCTAATTTTAATTGTCTTTGGGTAACCGGCTAGATTAGGGCCTTCAGTGTTCAGATGGACATTCACTGACAGCTGCTTGCACTTCTTATGAATGATCCCTATGTGAGAGCTGTTCTTATTCATGCTGGAATAAAGGATGTACTGTCTCATGCTGGCTCAGTAATTGTAAAAAATCACAACAGAGCCATCATCAGCAATCTCAAGCAGCACAGTTGCCACAAAGACGGACACTTCCAGTTCAGTACAGATGATCATCTGTTACTGTGTCTGTGTCCTCATCCGTGGAATCTAAAAGGTTTTCAGCTTTCTTTCCAAATTCGATTAAAAACATCAGATCTTGTATATCCCTTCATACTGCTTCTGTAGACCCCCTGCTCCTATCACAGCCCTCCTCTAAACCAGTTAACAACTACCCCATTGCAGACCATCACCAACATGTTAACATGCAACTTTCTGCTTGTCCCACAGATCTGTTCTCTATCTTCTTAAAAAAAAAAGTTGTGGGTGTTCAGGCTTAGTCTTCTCTCAATTATTAATTGAGCTACTAATGATCTTCTATTGGCAGCAGACAAAGGGGTGAGTGCTTATAGATCTTACTACACCTTTCAATTCATTGTGTTGTCCTTGCCCCTGAATACGTTATTGGGCTTTGAACACTATACTCTCCTGCTAGATCACTCTGTTGGCTGTTCCAGAGTCCCATCTGATGGCTAAAGGTGACATTGCAGTAAGGGCCCTAAAACCCTGGAAACTGACAGAAAACTCAAGATACGATCTACTGCTCCAGTCTCCGCATTTAACAGCAATCTGAGAATGTATTTTTATAGAAAGGTGTTTCTGGATGGTTAACAACTCCTGGTTAAATTTTTGGTTTGGTTATGGTTAAGCTTCTGCACGTCAGCTTTGCTTTTTTAGCACTGACTGCTATTCGACTTTAGACTGTCTTAATTTTGTTTATTTTATGTTTTTCATTATTTTTTCCTGCTTATTCTGTATATTTTATAAATTAAATTTCCCTTATTTATTGTTTATTATATTTGGATAGTCATCTTGTGCTTATCTACGCTGTACATACTTCCACATATTTCATGCTCTGTTTCATTAATTTAGTTTGATTTAATGTTGTGTACGTAAATAGTTTATCCACCTTGCCTTTTTGCTCTTTTTGTTGTCCTGTTTACTTTGCTCCACCTTTGGAAAACAAATTGTGAATAAGACATACAAAGTGCTAAACAGATCAACTCTTAGTTCTACTTCTTATTATTATTATTAGGGCCCAAGCACTGAAATTGCACAGGTCCCTATTGTTTTCCGAAGGATTATTATTGTTCCCTCACAAAGGTTTCGGAGCTTTTGGAGACTTTAACATGTTCAAACACTCATGAAATTCAGCATACACATCAGAGTCATTGGCAATCGGCCCGCACAAAGGGAAGCACATGGCTGTGGTGGCTCTGCAGCCCACCTTTTACAGGGTAGATAAACCTGGTGTGTATATAGTACTTACTTGTACATATAATGTACAAAACTCTGTAAACATATTGTTCTCATATTGTTGAACCGAAAAACTTTACCGCTGACAGTCGTTAGCTCTACTCAACAGGAAGTCAGCCATTTTGGGATTTTGTGAAAAGTGCATGGGATGAACTTTTACATATTCCTCCTACGGGATTCATGTGAATGTCACCAAGCTTACTCAACATTATGCCAAGACACTGAAGATGCTAAATTGTGGAGGGATTTTTGTTATATAATTGATGTAAAATAGGATTCTTGATATCTTAAAAATAGTGTTGCCATGGTAATGCATCAAACCTTCATCAAAATGATAAAAGCTAAGACATGGATGTGGTGTGTGTGTGTGTGTGTGGGGGGGGGGTGTGCTCTCTTTAGTGCCCTCTTTTGACTAAAGCGGTGAGGCCAGTATTACCTACAGTCATCAAACTTATTACAAATATTTTTCTCATCAAGCTGGACTACTTTCAAAACAACATTAATTTGCTCCGTCCGACAGGCAGTATGTCATTTTGGATTTAATGTGTATTTTTTGAAAATTGCAGGCTCTGTATTTTGTTTTGACATGAAAGCTGTTGTAAAGCCTTAGACTTGGACTTAACCTAACACTTCAGTACTAAACAAGTTTCTCTACAGTGCTCACTTCACTATTTGACCCTCAGAGTCCCTTGCTGCCATTGGCTATGGTGAAGAGTGGTGAACTACTTAGGAAAATTGGACTGGGTATAACCTTTTTAGGATAGAGGAAGATGGCTTTCATCACAAATTCTAGCCACTATGAATACCTCATCATAGTATATGGTTTGGCTAATGTACCCTCTGTCTTTCAGTTTAAAAAAATGAGATCTTGAAAGATTGTATAAATTAGTAATTGCCTACATGACATTTCGATCCATTCCCCCACTGTTCAAAGTTCTCATCAAAATCATCATCTGTGTACTAGATCCTTTACCTACATGTTTCTTCAAACAGATTATTCCAGAAGCAATCAAACCCTCCTAAAGATAATTAATTCTTCCCTTAGTACTGGCTATGTACCTAAATCATTTAAACTAGCAGTTATCAAACCCCGAGTTATGAAACCTGACCTCGACCCCTGTCAATTGTCCAGCTATAGGCCAATATCAAACCTCCCCTCCAAGATGTTAGAAAAGGTTGTACACAGCAGTTATGCTCGTACTTACATAGGAACAACATTCATGAAATGCACCAGTCAGGATTTAGACCTCATCATAGCACAGTGACAGCGCTGGTTAAAGTAATAAATGACCTTCTACTGACCTCTGATCAGGGTTGTGTCTCCTTGCATGTAGATAATATTACTAGGATAGCCTTCTTTCATCTCAGAAATATTTCTAAGGTAAGAAACATATTGTCACTACATGATGCAGAAATACTGGTTCATGCATTCGTCACCTCTAGATTAGATTACTGTAATGCCTTACTGTCTGGATGTTCCAGTAGGAATATAAATAAACTCCAGTTAGTCCAGAATGCAGCTGCTAGAGTCCTAACTAGAACTAGAAGATTCCACCACATCACCCCGATCTTATCCACACTGCATTGGCTCCCAGTAAAATCTCACATTAACTATAAAATACTTTTATTAACCTATAAAGCACTAAACGGTCTCGCACCACAATATCTAAGCGACCTTCTGGTTTTATATGATCCGCCACGCCTACTCAGATCAAAAGATGCAGGCTATTTGTTGGTGCCTGGAATAGTGAAGTCTACAGCAGGGGGAAGAGCCTTCTCTTATAGAGCCCCACGGTTATGGAACAGTCTTCCTATTAGTGTTCGGGACTCAGACACAGTCTCAGTGTTTAAGTTCAGGCTGAAAACATGTTTGTTTCTCAATTTTTTTCTGAATTTTTTTGTAGGTAAAGGAACAAATCTGGATAGATAGATAGATCAAGAGAGAGAGAGAGAGAGAGAGAGAGAGAGAGAGAGAGAGAGAGATGCTGATGGGCTACTTTTAGTTGGAATTCTTATCAATTGAAAAGTCACTCACTGCTGCTGAGGATGTCCCAAATGGTACAGACTACAGATCACTGATATTACTGAGGATGGTACCTTTTATAGACTATAAAGATGCTTTGGACCTCAGTTCATATGAACAGTTATGCTATGATAGCTTTAGCACTACAATTACCACAAACAGTTCTGCACTCGAGTCTCCATCAGTGAACAGTGGAGAAGTTCAACAAAACAGACTTCCTGTAGAAACTGTAATGAACTTCCTGGTTACACAACTGCACTATTTCAGCATGTAGTATTAGCACATTTACAGAAGGGGTGTATTTATTTATAATCGCACTATCCGGTGTCACCCAGGTGAGGACGGATTCCCTTTTGAATCTGGTTCCTCTCGAGGTTCCTTCCTCATATCGTCTCAGGGAGTTTTTCCTCATCAGCGTCTCCTCTGGCTGCTCATTAGAGATAAATTCATACATTTAACATCTATATCCTGTGTGTGTAAATTTCTGCTTTGTGACAATATCTATTGTTAAAAAGCTATAGAAATAAAAAACAATTGAATGGAATTGAATATTTCTGAACATATGAAACATGTCAGAAGGTCTTATAAATTCTCTTGGATTAAAAACGCTTTGTAAAGGGTGATAAGTTTATATTTCATGAGCAGAGCATCATATTTATTGGTTACATATTCAGTCCTGAAGGGGTGACAATATGTGATCACAAGGTATAAGCGGGTATAAATTGGCCAATCCCTAAAAATTTAAAAGAACTAGTGGTTTTTAACCTTTGCAAATTTCTATCACCATTTCATTTCTTTAGCAAGTTTCATTACTATTGCAGCACCCCTAACTTCTTTATTAAAGGGTTGGGTGAACATATTGAAGTGGCCCGAACAAGCAATCCAAGCACTTGCAAAATTTGAAAGATAGACAGATGTGGTGTTTGATTAGACAGTGTTTGTTTAGACAGATGTGGTGAGTATTTGTTTAGACAGATGTGGTGAACGTTGTTTGTTTAGACAGATGTGCTGAACATTGTTTGTTTAGACAGATGTGGTGAATGGTGTGAGTTCAGACAGATGTGGTGTTTGATTAGACAGTATTTGTTTAGACAGATGTGGTGAGTGTTTATTTATACAGATGTGGTGAATGGTGTGAGTTCAGACAGATGTTTGTCTGATGTTTGATCAGTACCTTGTCACTAGCAGCACTGAATCCACTCTGAGACAGCTCTTCTCCAAAGGTCCTGCCCTGAGCTCCTGAAGACAAAACCCTCATTATTCATTAGTGACCTTTACTTTTTTAATTGTACATTTTTCACAAAACACTTTCAGTCATGGCGCCTTAAACTTTTATCATTTATTCATTTTTCCAAAGCATCCTCAGCACCGTAACTGACCTGAAGATACACGAGTGCCAATAGAGACTGTCACAAATTCCTCCTCTCATTCTCATTCCTCCTCTCATTCCTCCTCTCATTCTCATTCCTCCTCTCATTCCTCCTCTCATTCTCATTCCTCCTCTCATTCACATTCCTCCTCTCATTCCTCCTCTCATTCTCATTCCTCCTCTCATTCTCATTCCTCCTCTCATTCCTCCTCTCATTCTCATTCCTCCTCTCATTCCTCCTCTCATTCCTCCTCTCGTTCTTATTCCTCCTCTCATTCCTCCTCTCATTCCTCCTCTCATTCCTCCTCTCACTTTCATTCCTCCTCTCATTCTCATTCCTCCTCTCATTCACATTCCTCCTCTCATTCTCATTCCTCCTCTCATTCTCATTCCTCCTCTCATTCCTCCTCTCACTTTCATTCCTCCTCTCATTCACATTCCTCCTCTCGTTCTTATTCCTCCTCTCATTCCTCCTCTCATGAGAAAGCACTGAGAGCTGTTTTCATGTTTTGTTTGATGTGTTTTGTGTTTTGTTTTGATTCTAGTCGCATCTCTGCCTCTGTGCTATGGGTACTGTATGTCCTGATTGTTCTCACCCGTTCTCTCTTCAGCCCTCAATTCATTTGTTTATTTTAATCCTGTTCTTAATTTTTTCATCACCTCTCTCTCTCTCTCTCTCTCTTTCTCACTCTCTCACACACACACACACACACACACACTCTCTCTCTCTCTCTCTCAATCACACTCTCTCTCTCTCACACACACTCTCTCTCTCTCTCACACACACACACATACACACACAAAACTATTCTAAAGTGTTTTTATTACCCTCGATTCCATAGATCTTATTTAGCAGTTTATCCAGAAGTCCATTTAGTCCATTGTAGTTTTGAATCATGAAGGTGTTGTTCTCTGTCGGCTCTGAGGCGAGTTTCTTCAGATTCTCTAATTGGACTTTACTCCCCACCTAATGATCAAAAACAACTTCAGTACAACACTGGAGGAGGAGAGATGATGGACTGATGAATGAGCGCTGAATGATGGATGGATGTTGAAGATGATGGAGATGATGGATGGATGGATGGAAGAGTGGTGTGTGTGTGTGTGTGTGTGTGTGTGTGTGTGTGTGTGTGTGTGTGTGTGTGTTGTGTGTGTGCATTAGTGAACTCACCCCGATAACAAAGCGAGCGATTTTGAGTTCCTCACAGCGCTGTATCTCGTTGCCTTCTATATCAGAAGGACTTCCGTCTGTGATGATGACCAGGGCTTTAATAGCCTCAGGATCTGCACCGGACTCTTCATTATTAAACAGATTCTTACTGGAAAATAAACACACACCAAAACTCCACATCAGCATTCTCACTCAATTCTGAATAAACTACATTAAGCAGGTCAGGCTGGATTAACTCAACATCATACACTGTATGTTTACTTTGTGGCGACAGGCCGGCACACAAGAAACAAAGATCGTTCCTCCTGCACCACGGGGGGGGGACGGAGGCTGGTGAATGGTGCACCGCGACGCAAATTTCCACCAACCAGCAGCCGAGGGAAGAAAAGGGTGATCCTCCACTCGCAAAAGAAGAGAAGGTTCTCAGTGCATGTGCACTAACCTCTCGTGTGATTTGCAGACAATTCAGATGAGAGCGAAGACTCCACCCCCTGGCTGCACCCGCGGCATTGTCTGATGGCAGAATGGGATCCCCGCTACACAGGAAAACCTCAGCATGACCCAGTGGTAGCAGAGTTCACATGCAAAGCACCAACTTGCCATCGGGAGCAACTTGGGGTTCAGTGTCTTTCCCAAGAAAGCTTTGGCATGTGAAGAACCCGCTCTACCACCTGATCCACAATTGTCCCAATATATTGCCACCTTTTGTCTTTATTGTTCTTTCTATAGACACATACACAGTGCCAGAGCTTTAGAAAAAATCCATCATAATTCCAGTTCTAAAGAAGTTTTGTCCCCAAGTAAATAATGATTACAGGCCAGTAGCCTTGACTTCATATGTTCTGAATCATTGGAAAGGATTAGAACAGAGGAGCTACATAGGCAGATGGAGACTTTTTTAGATCTTTACCGGTTTACTTACAGAACAAGTCGTAGTACTAATGATTCCGTCTCTACCATTACACATTTGGTACTGATGTCCTGCTGCTTGTCCTGCTGCTTGTCCTGATTGTTTTGATTGAGATGGTTATCATTAGCCTAATGACAAGGAACGTAACTGATAAGAACTACAAAGCTGGAGTGGAGAGGAATGTAGATTGGTGTGATGATCATCACTTGAAGATTAACACTGTGATAAGAAACTATACTAGATCCTAGAGAAGTTGGGGAGTGGAGTCCTGTCAGTTCACATGGCCATGACATCAAACAGGTCTCTTCCTACAAATTCTCAGGGCTCTATATCGACAGTGATCTGAGTCGGCATACACAAGTGACAGGAGTCTGTGCAAGAATCCCCCACGTCTACATTTTAAAGAGACTGAGGGTGTTTGGTGTTACTGGTAAGATTATTCTTTTTATAGAGCTATTATTGAGTCTGTATTACATTACACTTCTTCAGCGTTTCAGGAGACTTGACAAATCACAGATTTTTGTTTTTATTGCATTTTAGAAAAAATCCACACTTTTATGGGAATGGGGTTAGTAGATATACTCACAGGGTGAAGCGGATGGCTTTGTATGTGTTTGTGAGAGATTTCATGTGAACTTCTGCATCAAGTTTCTCCTTCGCCGTGCCGGAAACATAATCTTTAAAGGTGAAAACTGTCCTGACTGCTGTAGAAAACTGAGCAGCAGCAAACTACACACACACACAACACACACACACACACACACACACACACACACACACACACACACACGTACACACACACACACACGCACAGACAAACATACACACACACACACAAATAAATCAATAATATTGACCATACAGTATTATAAACAGTTTTACTAACTGCTCCTGTTTTAATTCTTATCTCATTTTTTTCTTCCATGTATTTGGACTATTAGGACCTTGCCGAAAAGCAGTCTGTTTGTCACTGTCTTTTAAATTGATAAGACCCTGGTTTTTTATGATGACATTGTTGTCCAAATATGATGAGTGAAAGTGTGTCTATGTGCTTATTTGTGTCTCTGTATTTATTTGTAACCGTGCTGCTGCCATTTGCCAGGACACTGTTGTAAAAGAGACTTTTAATCTCAAGAAGTTTTTATCCTGGTTAAATAAAGGTTTGAAAGAATGAAAAATTTGTTCATGTTTTGTTGCCAAAATGTTTGATTTGTTGATAGACATGTAAACTGGTCACAAAGTAGAACCGACTAAACCCCCATAAAATCCACCAGAATAGTGTCTGACCCCTCTCATCCCTCCCATAAACTCTTCATCCCTCTGGCAGAAGATACCAAAGTGTCCCGACCACCTGATCCTGGAGCAGCTTCTGTTCCCAAAAACTGTCAGGATCCTCAATAATAAACTGTGTCCCACAGGCCTCCCTCAGAATAACAGACACATCCCCCATCATCACTAAGCACCTCGCCTCCTTATCTTCTTTTTCATTACTACACCACGTTCATAAATACACGCCTCATTAATATCCCCCCCCACTGTTCACCTATACCACTAATACCTGTCATACAGCTGCTGCACTATAGTCAGGGACTTCTGTGCTGCTAGGAACAGTGTTGAGAACCTCTACTCATCACACAGAGATCCACTCACTATGCTGCTGATTACTGCACATGTATGTTTATGTACATACTATAATTCACATTCTTTACAAAATTCACCTCAATGTGAAGAGTTCACTTTCTATCAAAAAGTCAAAGAGACAATTTTGTGGAGGATTAGTGGTGTACTGATTACATCTGTTACAGGAAGAAGACACTAACCATCTCCCGAGGTGATGCATGAGGAGTGATTAACACTTATGCATGTGATTTCACTGTTCACCTCAGGAGATGTTCATTATTGTCTCTCCTGTTAGAGACGTAATCAACTGAACACCAGAGACACTGAGAGGAGATCTGAAGGAAGAAGAATATATCAGGATCACAATCAAAAGACTGAAGAGAAAACAGTCCTAGTGTCTGCAGTGTGTGGTGGGGTGTTGTGTTGTGTGGGGTGTTGAGTGATGTGTGTGGTTGAGTATTGTGTTGTGCTGCCGTGGGTTGTGTGGTGTTGTGTTGTGTGGGGTGTTGTGTGGTTCTGCAGTAGGTTGTGTTGTGTTGTGTGGGGTGTTGTGTGGTGCTGCAGTGGCTTGTGTTGTATTGTGTTGTGTGGTGTCGTGTGATGTGTGTGGTGGTGTGTTGTGTGGTGCTGCAGTGGGTTGTGTGGTGTTGTGTTGTGTGGTGTTGTGTGTTCACCTCGATAGATGAGTTTTTGAGTGTTGTCACAATGTCCCATATGAATTTTTTATTCATATTGAACTCTGACATTGGCATGCTGCTGGAGCCGTCGAAAAGGAACACCAGGTTCACTTTACTCTTCGTGCACTCTGTGAAGAAACAACACAATAACTAGATATGTAGGTATTTATTAGTTGTGTAACAGTGTTCATGTCTCAGGGTTTAACAATGTTTATGTTTCATGGTGTAACAGGTTTAAAGTGCAGAGTTATCACTGATTTATCCTGAGCATGGTGACTGTGAGAGTGAAGAACTCTCGTACCTTGGAAAGCGGTGGTGATGTTGGTGACGGTGTTCAGCCTGCTGTTGAACTGGTAACAGATTCCGTTCAGATATGAGTTTCCATCACACTCATGAGTGAAACTCGGACTGCAACTCTACATCACCACCAAAACAAAAATTTTACAAATGAATACCCTTCGTTCTACAGGGCTCTTCTTTAAGAGAGACACGAGGGGAGCCGTGATTGAACCAAATCCTCTGATGAATCTCCTGTAGAAATTTGAATCTATAAAAAAGAATAGAGTCTTTGCAGTTCCATAACTGTAGTAATTATAGCAGAACATTCCTGGATAGCAGAGAACTTTGTTTTATCTACAGTGACTCCATTCTGGTTAACAGTATATCTAAGGAATGAAATGTAGGTTACATGAGGTTAATGAGCCACTGAACTGATGGAATGATGTAGTATTCAAAACAGCAATTTTGAACTCCTCCTTGAAGTTCTGATAAATAGTGTGAAATGTGAAATCTCTTCCAAGACCTTTATATGAGGTGGATGCAATGGTGACACTGGGCACTTTGAGGCTGGTGGCATAACACTGAGATGACCAACAGAGTATCTTCTTATCTGACCAGGAGATATGAGGGTTGTGTCATCAATGGGAGTCCAGGATTAATGGGGTATTTAGCTGTGGTAGGTAACAGGAATTATCTATTCTCATGAGCAGATGTTGATTCTCTCCATCCTTTGGAAGAGGTTGATGAAATGATCATATGAGAAAATCTGTTCCACTTGTTGTGATCAGCAGGCCATTGCCCAGGTGAGTGTTTGGTCTATCTAGAAGGTTTATGAACTGCAGGATCTTGTTTTGTAAGTGTCCTCCTGAAAACAGATACCTGGGTGTGGAAGTGATGCTCAAACACAGGAGAATTTGCAACAAATATGCTGTCATGGAGATTCACCTCTAGCCAAGAATATCAAGTGCCTATACCAGGTCTATTAGCAGGCTTAACCTGTTAGGAGCACAGGCAAAATACTTATAGGCATTTCTGGAGGCTTTTTCTGTTCTCAGAAACAGGGACTGTTCCCTCCTAGACTTCTTCCCAGACTCTCTTCATCTTCTATCCTGCCTTCCCCTCCTATTCCCCCTCTCTCTCACTCTCCACACAGGTTGAGAAGGGTTAAGAAATAAATATGCAGGTTGGTGCTGTGGAGAGCCCAAACATTTCCAGAATCAATGTCCAATCATGAAAGTGGAAATATTTGTCTGGCTCTTTGATATTCTTGCTTCCCCTGTCATGCTCGGATGTATTGCATACCAGTATTCACGGGTGTATATATCGTGCTTTAGTGCATATTCAAGGCAAGGAATTTAGAATAGGCACATCAGGTGAATGTGAGATGTGGGAAATGGTTAAGCTGGGAAGCTGCTACTGCTGGGCACTTGAGCAAGGCCCTTAACCCTCAGCGGTTATTCCTCAACTCACCCATCCATTCATTTTGGCAGCTGACTGCTTTTTCATTTGGCTCATACTATGGCTGGGCATTTTGGACAGAACAAGACACTTAACTGATACATGGCCCATTTCTATTTTCCTGTCCACAAGTCGTGTGCAGCATGCCATGAATGTTAGTTATGTTAATCCTATGGTTGCTCCAAAAGCACCATTGTGTCCAGTTTCATGAATATTGTTCCTCTATAGAAGAACACGTATGGACCATATCAGCAATTAGAACAGAGTGTATGAGGGTATTGCTTTATGTTTGTTCCAGGGGATTGTTATACATGATACCTGGAAGCCATACCTCAACACACAGATTTGTGGAGGTGCTCTTCAATAAATTTCAGTTCAATTTATATATATATTAAATTTATATACATATATATATATATTCAATTTATATATATATTAAGGTGTTCTTCGATTAATTTAAGTTCTATTTTGTTTATATACCGCCTGTAGAGCATTACAGAAAAGTACGTATGGATTTAGATTTACAGTTGCAATCAGAATGATTAACCCCCCCCCCTGCAAATCAGGTTTATTGTCCAAATTTACAGACTTTCAGTTGTTTGCGATGAACAAATCAAACAAAAGCAATTGAAATAGTTCAACACAACGAATGCTTCAAGTGGTTTCCCCAAATTCAACTTATAATGATTTCCTCAGTCTCAAAATTATTCGCCCCCTTCATGGCAAACATCTTTAGTATTTAGTAGAGAACGTTTTGCTGTTATGACCTGATGCAAATGAGGTGCAGAGTTTCTGCAGTGTTCCTGAGGAATCTTCAACCAATTCCTCATGAACAATTGCCTCCAGTTCAGTAATATTCTTGGGTTTGCGTGCTGCAACCGCCTTCTTCAAATCCCACCAGAGATTTTCTATGGGGTTGAAGTCTGATGGTCCTGTAGAATCTTCCAGGACTTCTTCTGCAACCAAACCTTGATGGAATTTGAGGTATACTTGGGTTCATTGTCTAAGTCTGGTGCCAAGATGTCTGAACCTAGATAGAACTACTCTCTGAGGACAAAGGACTACTTCGAGAATGAACACACAATCTTTCTCCCACAGAATTGACATCCACACCTGAGATAGCACATCATGCTGAGTGGAGCCTGGAAGATCCTCACTTCCTCTCTCCCAACACACTTCTCTTTCTCTGTATTGAGATCACCTTAAACACACCCAAGGTCTATATGCATTACATAATATATTTTAATGTGAATAACATGTCGACTATACATGTTTACTATATTCTACAAAAGGTCTCAGTTCAACTGGAAAATATGTTCTCATTCCCTCAACAGCAGTTCAAATAAAAATATTACATGCCATTAAAAGACAAACCCTCCCAAGATCAAATTCGCTCTTATACATAAGGTACATCCTTCCACAGACATCAAACTATAATTACAAACATCAACTTTTGGTGGACCCCCAGAGCATCTGGGTATTTACAATCGGGGAAATAGGTACTTAAAGTGTCAATTTCTTTCAGTAAATATATTTTCAATGAGGCTATTCACATGAAATTTTCACCAGACTTTGGTATTAACTTAAGAAATCCACACATATAAAGAAATAGAAAAATTGAAGACTGTAAATAAAGTTATGTGGAATAAAGTGGAATGAAACAGGAAAAAAGTATTGAACACGCTAACTGAAATGTATTTAATACTTGGTGGAGAAGTCTTTGTTTGTAATGACGCTTCAAGACACTTCCTGTATGAAGAAATTAATGAGCCGCAGTATTCAGGTGTGATTTTGGCCTATTCTTCTAAACATATTGTCTTTAAATCTTGTTCAATTGGATTCAAGTCAGGTGACTAACTGGGCCACCCTGATTTTATTTCTCTGAAACCAATTGAGAGTTTCCTTTTCTGTATGCTTTGGATCGTTGTCCTACTGGAAGCTCCACCCACGTCTCATCTTTATCATTCTGGTGGATGGCAGCAGATTCTTCTAAAGAATCTCCCGGTAAAGGGCTCCATTCATTGTGCCTTCAATTATATGAAGTCTGCCAGAACCACGTGATGAAAAACAGCAACTCCATGATGCTTCCACCTCCAAACTTCACTGTTGGTATTGTGTTTTGCGGTGATGTGCAGTGCCATTTCTTCTCCAAACATGGTGTGTAGTTTGACAGCCAAAAAGTTACATTTTGCTCTCATCTGACCAGATTACACTCTCCCAGTATTTCATAGACTTGTCCAAATGAGTTGTATCAAACTTTAAACGATCTTCGACATGCCTTTTCTTTAGTGATGGAGTCTTGCGTGTGAGCATGAGCAGTGGAGTGCATTGCCTATTGTTTTCTCTGTGATGATGGCACCTGCTGCCTCCAAGTGTTTCTGGATCTCTTTCTGAGTGGTCCTTGGCTCTTGGGCTACACTTCTGGCTATTCGTCTGAGTCTCTGGTCAGAAATCTTGCGAGGAGCTTCTGTGCGTGGCTGGTTGATGACGGAGTGATGTTGCTTCCACTTGTGGATAACGGCCCCAATGGTGCTTACTGGAAGATTTAGCAGTTTTGAAATACGTCTATATCCGATTCCATCAATATTTTTCACAACAATAAGGATCTGAAGGTGTTTGGAGAGCTCTTTGCTTTTACCCATCATGAGATGTTTCTTGTGTGACACCTTGGTAAACAAAAGCCTTTTTATAGACCATCAGTTTACTAACCCAACTGATAATTTGCACAGATAAAAGGTATAATTACTTTCTAACTACTTACGGATTTCAGCTGGTTCCTTGCCTTGGAGAACTGCTTTTTTATAGCGTGTTCAAAACTTTTTTCCTGTGTCATTCGACTTTATTACTGTCACAATTGGAGGTTGAGGCAGAAGCAGTTGCAGATTTTAAATATAAACAAACAGACTACTAAACAAACACTAAGACAACTTGGCAAGAGACTATGGCAAGAAACAAAACACACCGACATGAAGGACAGGAGTCTCAGACGACGAAAGACCAGGAGAGAGTGCAGACAAAGACTATATATACACATGGGTGCTCATTAACCAGAAACGTGGATCAGGTGCAGTTGTGGTGCATTTGGTCATGTGGTGCAGTGCAGTGGCTGATGGGAAATGGAGTCCAGAGTTCCCAGATACGTGACAGAAGCGCCCAAACTGACACGGCCCCCCCACCGGCGGCCCCGGGCCCCCGGGCAAAAGGTCCTCAACAAAGCCAGTAGACCGAGCGGCTCCCACAACGGCACAGGAAGGCAAAAGGACATCCTGGGTGGGGCATGGAAGCGGGGCGACCTCCTTCCTGGGGCAGAAGAGGAATGCGAGGTCCCCCACGGGGATCAAAGGGGGAGCGAGGGTCTCCACGAGGCTCCATGGGGGAGCGAGGGTCTCTGTGAGGCACACGGGGGGAGCGAGGCTCTCCGCAAGGCACACGGGGGGAGTGAGGCTCTCCGCGAGGCCAGGGAGAGGAGCGAGGTTCTCTGCGAGGCTTAAGGGAGGAACGAAGCTCTCCGAGGAGCATAAGGGGGGAACGGCGTCCTCCATGGAGCAGGAAGTTGGAGCGACACACTGAGCGCAGCGAAGGAAAGGAGCGATGTCTTCAGCGGAGCATGGAGGCAGAGTGACGTCCTCAGTGAGGCAGGATGGCAGAGAGACGACGCAGTCGAGCAGGAAGGCCGAGCAACGACCTCAGCCGAGCAGGAAGGCCGAATGACGTCCACAGCCGAGCAGGAAGGCAGAGCGACGTCCACAGCCGAGCCGGAAGGCAGAGCGACGTTCACAGCCGAGAAGGGATGCTGAGCGGCATCCACAGCAGAACAGGAAGGCTACGCGAGGACCTCAGCTGAACGGGACGGCTGCGTGACAACCTCCACTGAACGGGAAGGTAGAGCGACATCCACAGCCAAGCAGGGATGCTGAACTGCGTCCACAGCCGAACAGGAAGGCTGCGCGACGACCTCAGCTGAAGGGACGGCTGCGTGACGATCTCAGCTGAACGGGAAGGCAGAGTGACATCCAGAAAGGGGAGGGAGGGTGGGATTCGGTCTCATCTCCGAGCATACACTCCAACCCGTGTAACTTGCCATATTCTACAACGAACGCCGGGTGTGGTATGGTGCATGCGCTGTACTGCGATAGTATTCCAAGTATGCGGCTACTTTGAGCCATCAGTACCCTCGACCTTCTTCCCTGCTCCGTGATCTTGAGATACCACTCCGCATAGTTGTTGTACCAGGCGTCCATCGGAAAAAAAAAATCTGCTGCTTCTATATCACGGTCTTTCGTTCTGTCACAATTGGAGGTTGAGGCAGAAGCAGTTGCAGATTTTAAACATTTAATATAAACAAACAGACTACTAAACAAACACTAAGACAACTTGGCAAGAGACTATGGCAAGAAACAAAACACACCGACATGAAAGACAGGAGTCTCAGACGACGAAAGACAAGAAGAGAGTGCAGACAAAGACTATATATACACAGGGGTGCTCATTAACCAGAAACCTGGATCAGGTGCAGTTGTGGTGCATGTGGTCATGTGGTGCAGTGCAGTGGCTGATGGGAAATGGAGTCCAGAGTTCCCAGATACGTGACAATTACACATAACTTTCTTTATGGATTTTAATGTTGTGAATTCTTTATATTTGTGAACAACTTGAGTTAATAATGATGTCTGGTGAAAATTTCATGTGAATAAGGGGCGCAGGGAAAAAAAAAAAAAAAAAAAAAAAAAAAAAAAAAAAAAAAAAAAAAACACACCCTAATTGAAAGGTAGAGAAAAAAAAGAGTGAAGAAAAAAATAAAAAAACTTCACCTTTAAAATGAGAAAAAGAAAAAATTAAATAAAAAAAAAAAAAAAAAAAAAAATAAGTTGTAAAAGATTAAATTTTGAAATAAAGTAAGAAAAAAATAAAAAAAAAAAAAAATAATTAAAAATAATATTAAAAAAGGATTTTAAGTAAAAAAAAATAAAAAAAAAAAAAAAAAAAAAAAAAAAAAAAAAAAAAAAAAAATAAAAAAAAAAAAAAAAAGAAAAAAAAAAAAAGGCCACGAGACCAAAAAAAAAAAAAAAACCAACAAAAAAAAAAAAAAAAAAAAAAACAAAAGAAAAAAAAGAAAAGAGAAGGAAAAAAAACAACAAAAACACCCAACACAAAACAAAAACAAAAAAAAAAAAAAAAAAAAAACACAAAAAAAACAAAAAAAAAAAAAACCAAAACAAAACCAAAACAAAAAAAAAAAAAAGAAAGAAAAAAAAAAAAAAAAAAAAACAAACAATAACCAACAACACAAACCAAAAAAAAAAAAAAAAAAGAAAGAAAAAAAAAAACACAAACACAAAAACAAAAAAAAAAAAAAAAAAAAAAAAAAAAAAAGAAGAGAAAAAACAAAAACCCCCACCCACCCCTCCCCAACACCAAAAAAAAGAGGAAGAGGAGCAAATACAAAGCAAGAGAGAGGAGGAACACAGATCAACATAAAAGTCCTCACCGCGCACCCCTGCCCCAGCCGCTGCCCCCCTGGGGGGAAAAGAAAAAAAAAGAAATAAAGAAAGAGAAAATAAGGGAGGAAAAAACCAAAAGGAAAAAAAAAAAAAGGTGAACAAAAAAAAAAAGAAAAAAAAAAAAAAAAGAAAAGAAAAAAAAAAAAAAAAAAAAAAAAAATTAGTTGAGGTATAAAAATATAAAAAAAAAAAAAAAAAAAAAAAAAAAAAAAAAAAAAAAAAAAAAATAAATGTAAGTAAAAAAAAGGAAAAAAAAAAAAAAAAAAAAAAAAAAAAAAAAAAAAAAAAAAAAAAAAAAAAAGAAGAAAAAAAAAAAAAAAAAAAAAAAAAAAAACACCAACGGGAGTGAAAAAACAAAAAAGGAGAAAAGCCAAACACACACCCCAAAAAAAAAAAAAGAAAAAAAAAAACAAAAAAAAAAAAAAAGGCGCGCGGCCCCAACAAAAAAAAAAAAAAAAAAAAAAAAAAAAAAAAAAAAAAACACACAAAAAAAAAAAAGAAATAAAAGGGGATATATTCAGAAGTCTGTATTTTTAATCTATTTTAAAGACTTGCAAGAGGGGGGTCTCAGTCAAATGTTAATGCCATTTGGGGGGCATCGGTCTGGAAATGTTTTGGGAACCCCTGATCTATAGAATATTCTGCCTCTGTTTTTAGAATGTTGTGCCTCCACGTTATCAGCGGGGGCTTAGGCTCAGAATGACTCTTGAAAGTGACCACAGTGTCGTTGTAAGACTTATCTTTCAGCTTCTGTGGTTGTACCAAATTTCTCAGTAACCCGTAGGTAGATGGTCCCATCACACTCAGTACGGTTGTGTCCAGCCACTCCTCCTTTATGTCATTCGCCAAAAAGAATTGTTCCAGCCGTTCGATGTGAGCCGACCCCGACTCAGCCTTCAGAGCAAACTCTACTATGCTTCTTATAAGAGCCAGATGTTTGCACCTTTATCCTCGTCGCCAGTTATTTGTACTGTGATGTATTAGCTAAAGGAATACTTTAGTGCCATGTGGTTTTTTTCACTAAAGCACTACATTTCCCAGCATGCACCAACACACTACAAAAACGGAATCTCCAATGTCCCAACAATCTACAGCACCATCATCGTGATACACTGATAAAGTGATGAAGTGATAAACTCACAGTGAGTGTAGTTGATGGAGACGTCGTCACTGCCATCGACATCCCAAAGAACCTGATCGCCTTCGAGTCTGAGGACCAGTACAGCTCGGTTAGGAGTGTGAGAGTGTGTGTGTGTGTGTGTGTGAATGAGTGAGTGTGAGAGAGTGTGTGTGTGCGTGTGAGTGAGTGTGTGTGTGTGTGTGTGTGTGTGTGTGTGAGAGTGTGTGTGTGTGTGTGTGTGAGAGTGTGTGCGTGTGTGTTTGTGTGTGTGTATGTGAAGGTGTGTGCACGTGTTTGTGGGTGTATGAGAGTGTGTCTGTGCACGTGCGTGTATGTGTGTGTGTGTGTGTGTATGTGTTTTTACACGTGTGTGTGTGTGAGTGTGTGTGAGTGAGTGTGTGTGTGTGAGTGTGTGTGTGTGTCTGTGTGTGTGTGTGTGAGAGAGAGTGTGTGTACCTGGATGGTAAAAACGGCTGCAGTGTTTCTTCCCCATTGTACAATTAAAAATGGCTCCTGATCTGTTTGCACTTAATGGAGCACTGACGATAATTCTAACAAACACAACAACACACAAACACAATAATATGAGTTTCAGCAGTTCATCACCTCCCCGTCCTTGTAGCTGACAGAAATATAAACACCATTTAGTTCCTGCTTTAGGTCGTGTATTACATCTCTAGTGCACAGTTAAGAGACGGACAGACAGACGGATAGACAGACAGACGGACAGACAGACTGACAGACATGGAGGCAGTCACATGAACAAAACCCTTTTCACATAGAGACTTAGTCCCAAAGACAGCAGATTACTATGTTTAAATTCACATCAACAACATTCAGCATCATTACTTCATTCTAACAACACACACACACATACACACACACACACGAGTACTGATCTGCTGATCTGTAAACGTTCAGTTTAACATGTTGTCATATCTGCTTTCTGTGGGATCTGCTCCAGTACCTCACATCATCACCATCATCATCATCATCATCATCATCATCATCATCACCATCATCATCGTTATGATCATCATCACCATCAACATTATCATTACCATAATTATCATCACCATTGTTATCATCATCATCATCACCATCATGAATGAATGAATGTCTTTATCACTATACACATGTACAATAAAATTAAGAGCCACTCCTTATTTTTGTGCCAACATATACAGAAAAAAAAAAAAAAATAGATATATACAATATATATCACAAGCATATATATACAAAAACATATATACATATATACATAAAATATATATACAAAAATAAACTAAATAGATGTATACAACAACACAAAATAAATAATAGTACTGTGAAACCAGTGTGTCAGCCTCGCACTCAGGTCTCTCAGGTGTGGTTTTTTTCTAGCCTTAGCATAACGCTGGACCTGAATCCTCGCTTCTGCTTCCTCTCCCTCCTCCGTCTGCACCGCCTCCTGGACCCAACAACAATCCACGGAGAGCCCGGCAATCTCGCTATGTCGTCTGACATATCGCAGAACCGATAATACACAGACAAGTAATAAGAAAATAATACAAAAACAGCCAAAAAAAAGCACTGAAAAGGAGAGCCGTGAGCCGCCGAAACTGTGCGTGCTGCCATCTTGATAGTAGGATACCATCATCATCACCATCGTTATCATGATCATCACCATAATTATCATTATCATCATCACCATCACCATCATTATCATCACCATAATTATCACAATCACCATCACCACCACCATTGTTATCATCATCATCATCATCATCACCACCACCATCGTTATCATCATCACCATCATCATCACCATAATTATAATCATCACCATCATCATCATCATCACCATAATTATCATCATCACCATCATCAGCATAATTATCATCACCACCATCATCATCACCATCATCATCACCACCATCATCATTTGCCCTGTTAGAGGAGTTACAGGTAATCTCCACCTCTGTAATCTCCACAGCTGCAGTTTTGATCATGTATGTAGGATATACAGACTGCAGGAAGACGTGGAGAAGTGCAGAGTGTTTGAACCACACTTCTCTTATTCCTTGTGAGTTTGAGACAGGTTTAGAAAAAGTGATCTTAGTAATAAATAAATAAATAAATAAATAAATGCGTGAACACTCACTGTTTCGTCTGGTCAGACTGATACTGCAGCAGTCTGTATCCAAAAAACTCCTCTTTATTTCCTGAGAATTGCTCTGTGTTCAACACGTCAATGTTAAACCCATCAGAGAGTGAGACAGCTGAGAGACAGACAGATTATTATGATTATTATTTAGATGAAGGGTGAATTAGTTACAGTGTACAATAATGTTATACAGTGTTATCAGACTCTTCAGGTTATTACTGATGAATATTATTGAGCTTGTTTCCTTCACGCTGCATTACTGGGTCACGTAAGAATAAATGGTTGTAATAAACAGTATGAGCGGAGCTGCTGTTCTCTTCATACAGACGTGTGATATTAAGTCTCTCTACACTAATATCCTGCCACAAAACGTCGGGGTTACGCATGTAACCCTGTTCCCTGAGAAGGGAACGAGACGTTGCATTTAGCAGTATTGGAACGCCTTGCACGTGACTGGTATCTGAAGCTTGTGTAAAATCATGCCTCTAATTATAGGCCTGCCATGATCAGGTGACGTGGCAATTAAGCGCGTCGCATGATATATATATGGCACCTGTGAACCACGCCGCCAGCCTCTATTATCTGAAGTGTAGACGCAATTCACAGGCCAGCCCCGGTTGACAGCGGCATGCAACCGCCGTTCCCTTCTCAGGGAACAGGGTTACATGCGTAACCTCGACCCCGTTCCCTTTCAAAGGGAGCTTCAACGTGTGCATTAGCAGTATGGGAACGGGAATACCCACTCAGTCATACCGAGGGTACGGCCTGTTAAAAATACCCAAAACCCGAGGGTCAGTGCAGGACACTCGAGCCCGGGGAGGGATGAATATCCAGGCTGTCATAACAAATGAGACCTGTGAGGCATAGACCAAGCGCAGCCGCACACACATCCTGCAAGTATACCCCTTTGGACAAAGCCTTCAACAATCCCAGTAGAGATGCACTGCTTTGACACAACATCACTGTTCCTGTCGCTGCCAAAGCAGACTAGTAGCGCCTCTTGACTCGTCACTGGCCGGAGCGGTGGACGTAGTACAGAGAGCGCTACTTGACACAGCGGGTCCATCCTCTCTTGTTCTGGTCAGAGGACAGAGCGAGGGGAGAAAGCCTGCAACACCACAGGGTGGGCAGCCAATGTAGGCACTTTAGGAATATAATCCGGCCTAGGGTACAGGAAGGACTTGGCTTATCTAGGGGTAAAGGCAAGGCAGGAGGGGCAACAGGGAGAGCTTGTAGACCTCCCACTCGCTTGAGAGATGTCAGGGCCTGTAAAGAGCTACCTTTAGAGTCGAAGCTTTTCCGAGGCTGACTCTAAGGGCTCAAATGGGGTCCCTGACAGACCTAAGACCACAGCAAGGCCCAGGAAGGTATGCATGGTCTGCAGATGGGCCTCAGCCGTCTGACACCACTCATGAACCTCGGAGTTAGAGGACGCGTGCCCCACAGAGG
This sequence comes from Ameiurus melas, assembly GCA_012411365.1. Classification (NCBI taxonomy): domain Eukaryota; kingdom Metazoa; phylum Chordata; class Actinopteri; order Siluriformes; family Ictaluridae; genus Ameiurus; species Ameiurus melas. Next base: position 23,266,983 of record CM022772.1, on the reverse strand, counting down.
CTCTATCAACAGGGGCGAGGCGCGCCCGGCACGGCAGCCCACGTAACCCTGATAGTAGAAGGAGCCAACCCGCTGAGAAACGTTCTTGTCAGAACTCCAGGACTGTAGCGGATTGCGAGTTCACTCGGTGTAGCTGACGTTCCTCTCACACCAACACACAAAACAAAAGGCGCCACTTGAGCACATACAATTTCCTTGTAGATGGGATCCACTCTAGGGGCTCGAAGGGGCAGCTGACAGACCTTCCAGGACCACAGAAGGTTCCCAGGAAGGTATGCACAGCGTGGCAGATAGGCTTCAGCCATCTGACACCACACATGAACCTCGCAGTTAGAGGATGTTGCCCCACAGAGGCGCCCTCAACGAGGGGTGTGCTGGCCGAAGGGGGGAGGGGGGCACATAGCAACCCTGATTGTAAAAGGAGAGGAGCGCCACCGCGCAATCAACCCTGCAGCTTTTGAGACGGTAGGTCCCTATAGGGCTCAAATGGGGCACCTGAGAGACCTTCCAGGACCACAGGAGGTCCCAGGAAGGTAAGTGCGTGCGGCCAGATGGGCCGCAACCGTCTGACACCACGCATGAACCTCAAAGGTAGAGGATGTTGCCCCACAGAGGCTCCATCAACAGGGTCATGGCTGGCGAAACGGCGGCCAAGTACGCCCTGATTGAAGACGGGCCGCCGGGCCCCGCCCGCTGAAATGTTCTGTAAGAACTCCAGGACTGTAGCAATTGTGCAGTTCACTGGGTCAGGGTGACGTCCCTCATGCCACAAGACAAAAAGCTGACACTTGAGTGCATACGCTTTCCTTGTGGATGGTGCTCTAGCTTTTAACATGGTTTCAACAATCTCAGTTGTGAGACCCGATCTATGAGCTGGTGCCCCCTCAGGGCCAGACCCACAGTTGCCGAGTTCTGGCGGCGCGTGATAAATCAGCCCTCTGGCTTGAGACAGTAGATCCGCTCTAGGGGCTCCGAATGGGGCAGCCGACAGAACTTCCAGGGCCATAGAAGGTCCCAGGAAGGTAGCGCGCCTGCAGATGGGCCTCAGCCATCTGAGACCATGCATGAACCTTCGGCGAAGTTAGAGGATGTTGCCCCACAGAGGCTCCCTCAACAGGCTGGGCGAAATGGCGGCCACATAACCCTGATTGTAGAAGAAGGAGCGCGCTCACCCCGCTGAGAAATGTTATGTTAGGAGCTCCAGGACTGTAGCTATCGCGCAGTTACTGGGTCCACAGTGAATCCCTGTGGACGGGAATCTCCCAAGGAGTGCCATCTCGCAGAGATATTATCTCTGAACCATGTTCGAGCTGCCCAAAAGGTGCTATTAGCAGGCTATCTTGGCGAACTCTCGCTAGAGCAAGTGGGAGCAGTGATGGGGGGGCAGCATACAGATGTGACCTCGCCACATGTGTGGATTCCACCCTAGGCTCCCAAGATACAGCTTTATCAAGCTCAGTGTTGATAGGATTGACACTACGCCTGTTGAGGATAGAATCGCCCTCATCGTAGTAGAATCCTATAACCCCTAGAAAAGTTGTCCACTGCACCGGGGAAAACCAACTTTTCTGAGATTCAACCTGAGCCCCCAGTTCTTCACGTGGGCGAGAACAACATCTCAATGTTGAACCGCCAGCTCCCTGGATCGTGCTAGAATTAACCAGTCGTCCAGGTAGCTTGGTACACAGATGCCCTGGAGTCCCAATGGAGCCAGTGTTAAAAAAAAATATAAAATATTCCTATGGCGGAAACATGCACCTTTCAGACCTATCGCCACAAACCAGTTCTCGAACTGGATCTGTGGCACGATACGTTTGAACATCAGCCTCTGAACCAGTATATCCGAAGAGTACGGTTCAGATGGTGCAGATCTGAAATTGGCCGCATATTCCCACTTTTTTGCGGAACAGGTAATAAAGGCTGTAAACCTCCCTCCCTGAGGGAACGGGGTACATGTTTCAGGACCCCCTTGTCCAAAAGGGAGCTTACTTCCTGCGCTAACGTCGGGCTCTGGTCTGTGCTGACTTCTGTGGTGAGCACACCTGTGAACGGGGGGGGTCGAGCTATAACTGGACCCGGTAACCCTTTCTATGGTAGACAGAACCCATGGAGACACATTTGGCCGTAGCTTGCACACTGCCCGATGGTCTTCTAGTGACGTTAGCTATTCCACATTCTATTGGAGAGAAGCATCAGATTTCCGTTGCCCTGTGACAGCTTGCTGACCAGGGAACACGAAAACTTGGGGACCACCTTGGCTATCGGAGGCCCTACAGTAGCACTGGGGGCTACCTGCCCTAACAACCTCATGTCCCCGGATACATCCCTCCACAGCCCCTCAGGACCGCTCGTCTTTGTCTGCTTGGCCTTAATGACCATTCTCAGATCAGGCCCAACAGCAGACCGCGACTGTGGCCGCCCGGTTCCCCTGGCTGTCTGCGGGGGTTGGCGGGCTGCCATACTTGCCTTCTGGGTTTCCCCCATACTAGTGCTGGCCCAGGCTCCACTCATGGACACCCGGATGAGCTTGAGACAAATTTTTTTTTTTGCAATAAGTCGAGCTCAGTCAGCAGGTCTGCTTGGTAGGCCTGCAACCCTGTCATTGTCTGCAGTGACCCACAAGCAAGACTACTACTGCATAGGCTTGCCCACCAATGCCACCTTGGATGCAAGCCGGCCCCTGTAATTACCTGCCATCGGTGGAGAGAGGTAGCTAGCAAGCGCCTCCTCCACCTCGGGCATAGCTAAATAGCCATGCCATTGATTTCCACAATGGCCAAATAATCCAACATCGTGGAGTTATGACTATGCATAAGCATGGTTTTCCGCTAGAAGTGAAATTTTGTCATAACTTCTGGAAGACAGGGGAGTTTCTGCAGTGTGAAGTATTTACTTTCACTAGGTAATCACTTCAAGCAGCTCTTTATACGCTGCTCTCAGTTTTTAACACATCCTTCTAACTCGTCGGAGTCAGACAGGGGGCATTATTACCCCTTTGGCTTTCCATAGCGGGAGGAGGAGTCGCGACGCGAACTCCAAAATCCAGCGGAGAGCTGAACCCGTAAGACAGAGAGAGAGATAGAGCAGCGCTCGTCTCCGGCTCCTCTTCCAGATTTAAGAGATCCCCCGAACCTGAAACGGTTGGCTGCCTCAGCAGCAGCCGGCCCAGATCCGCGAGGTTTTGAAACTCGACTCGCTCGGCTTCTGTTTTTTTTTTTTGAGAAGAGCGCGAGTTGAGCTGCTTAATGTAGCGTTACCATGCGCAGCCTCTCGAGGTTGCCATCGCATACTACACCACTAACACTTCACCAAGAAAGTGTGCACTTTTCCCCCGTGATGAAACGGGAGCACGTTACACACATCTTTAACTCTTTCTCGCTCGTTACTTACCTCTCCTTTTCTTTAAAAAGGGATAGAAAAGTTAAGAGATTTTGAGAAAATATTGAGTAGAAATGAAGCGTTTCTGTCACACAAACAACAGACATGCAGTCTCGCTGAAGATAATAAGGTTGGCGGCGTGGTTCACAGGTGCCATATATATATCATGCGACGCGCTTAATTGCCACGTCAGGCCTATAAGTAGAGGCATGATTTTACACAAGCTTCAGATACCGGTCACACGCAAGGCGTTCCCATACTGCTAAATGCACGTTGAAGTTCCCTTTGAAAGGGAACATCACAACTCTGGTCAAGAAACTTTCTTCAAGATATATGCTTGTGTTAACAAATCGTCAGCTACTGCAACAAATAATACGATTGTGCAGAGAAATAATTTACACAGCTAACAGGAAATGATCTTCCAAAAACCACAAAATACCATTAGTGCACATTTGTGTAAAACCCTGCTGTAAGAAATAGATAGAAACCTTCAGAGAAATGGTGTTCGTTATTTTTATCACGAGTCACATCACTGAGCTGAAATCCTTCTGACTGTCATCTTTATATAACAACAAAGTTCACGAGGAAAGGAAAGGAGCCTTAACCTGAAGACTAAACATTTATTATTATTATTGTTATTACTACTGTTATTGTTATTATTATTATTTTATATTATTATTATTATTATAACTATTAGTATCATTATTATTATTATTATTTATTATTATTATTATATTATATTATATTATATTATATTATATTATATTATATTATATTATATTATATTACATTATTATTATTATTATTATTATAACATTATTATTATAACATTATTATTGTTATTGTTGTTGTTGTTGTTATTATTATTATTATTATTATTCATAACATTTCACATAAACATAAATGTGTGATTTTCGGAGCAGACATTGTGTAATACTCTGCTGTTGATGCAGGAAATAAAGGATGAACGTTTGAAAGCCTCAAACCCACAGACAGAGAGGAGTTTATCTGAAAGAAAAGGTTCTGTGTGGAACACACAGTTACACTCTTCCTGTTTTTTTTCTTTTCGCATTTCAGGTTCCTTTAGATTTGTTTCTCAGACGTCCTTCACTTCTTATAAACAACCACAAAGTTAAAGAGGAAAATAAATCTCAACATGACGACTTAACATTTATTTTAATTTCCACTTGTGGTGTGTGTGTGTGTGTGTGTAATGATGATTCTATCAGGAAGTGGAATTTTAGATGAACCCGGGATTAAGACAGTAATTACACAAAGTGAACATTTTGATTCAAATAAAAACATAATAATAATAATAATAATAATAAACTTTATTTTATAAAGCGCCTTTAAAGTGGCTTCTCAAAGCGCTGTACAAAAACAGCCGTCAATTTTAAAGAAGAAAAAAAAACTTCTCACCACAGAGCAGCAGGAAGAACAACGCCATCCTCCAGAACTTCAAGAATCCACTGATATCTCTCTCTCTCTCTCTCTCTCTCACTCTCTTCCTCTCTCTCTCTCTCTCTCTCTCTCTCTCCCTGTGCAGGAGTGTGTGTGTGTGTGTGTGTGTGTGTGTTCATTCTTCAGGACCATGCCCTGAGGCTACTCAACAAATTCATTACAGTGCCACCCTCAGGTCAAATTCCTTGCTAAAATGCTTAAATCTAACTCCCATTTTGCTCCTCCTCCTCCTCCTCCTCCATCATCTGGAGATCTGTCTGAACAAAAGTAATCAAAGGAACTCTGAAATTCAAAACCATTCTCCCATAACAGACTGAAAAGTTTCTGAAACTCCAAATCTTTATTGAATTCTTTTGCCTATAGTTATGGCTCTGCTTTCTGCTTTCATGTGATTACTTATGCAACAATTGTAGCACATCTGTGAATGTAAGAATCCGTTACATTACATTACATTTACGGTGTTTGGCAGACGCCTTTATCCAGAGTGACTTACATTTATCTCATCTATACAGCTGAGCAGTTGAGGGTTAAGGGTCTTGCTCAAAGGCCCAACAGTGGCAGCTTGGTAGTGCTGGAGCTTTAACTCCTGACCTTCTGATAAGTAACCCAGAGCCTTTAACCACGGAGCCACCACTGCCCGACAACAACAACAACAACAACAACAACAACAACTAATAATAATAATAACTAATATAACAACAACTAATAATAATAATAATAATAATAATAATAGGGGCGCACGGTGGTTAACACGTTCCCCTCACACTTCCAGGGTCCGGGGTTCGATTCCCACTGTGGCCCTGTGTGTGTGGAGTTTGCATGTTCTCCCCGTGCTGTGGGGGTTTCCTCCGGGTACTCCGGTTTCCTCCCCCAGTCCAAAGACATGCATGGTAGGTCGATTGGCAGCTTGGTAAATTGTCCGTAGTGTATGAATGGGTGTGTGAGTATATATGTGATTGTGCCCTGCGATGGACTGGCACCCTGTCCAGGGTGTACCCCGCCTTGTGCCCGATGCTTCCTGGGATAGGCTCCAGGTTCCCCGCGACCCTGAAGCAGGAATAAGCGGTTGAAGATGGATGGATGGATGGATAATAATAATAGGGGCGCACGGTGGTTAACACGTTCCCCTCACACTTCCAGGGTCCGGGTTTCGATTCCCACTGTGGCCCTGTGTGTGTGGAGTTTGCATGTTCTCCCCGTGCTGTGGGGGTTTTCTCCGGGTACTCCGGTTTCCTCTTTCAGTCCAAACACATGCATGGTAGGCTGATTGGCGTGTCTAAAGTGTCTGTAGTGTATGAATGGGTGTGTGAGTGTGTATGTGATTGTGCCCTGCGATGGATTGGCACCCTGTCCAGGGTGTACCCTGCCTTGTGCCCCACGCTCCCTGGGATAGGCTCCAGGTTCCTCGTGACCCTGAAGAAGGAGTAAGCGATAGAAGATGGATGGATAATAATAGGAAGAATATGAGAACTCTCACAAGTGATGCACTCATATCATATCAAAACCTCAAAACCTCAAAACCTTTATTTTGAGTGTTGTGTTTAAAGTGATATATAACACTGTTCTAACTCAGAACCGTCTCTGTGAGTTTACACACACATCAGAATAAATCATAGTAGTTGTCATGTATCGTGATGGAGCGGATAAAGGACAGATGCAATCGCAGTTAAGAACGGTAGTTTTATTTAAGGAGAGGCAGACAAATCCAAAACATGATCCATAAACATAGTCCAAAAATAGGTGAAGGTCAGGCGAACAGTAAACAGGCATATACAGGGCAAGGCAGAGATCAAGGTAATAGTATGGAAAACAGGGTCGATAAACAAACATGAACTGTGGACAATGACTTGGAACTGGGAGCGGATAACCCAGCGTAAACTAACTCTAACCTGGGACGTGACTATGACTAATACTAAGAACAGGACATGAACAAGACAAAGGAAACTAACATCTATATACCAAGCTACGATATTCTACGTTATTCTTCCGCGTTGTGTGCTGGGAGGCATGCAGTATATATCTCTAAACCGCTAGCAGCTGAGGGCAATACAGACACACGTGAACTCCTAGCCAATGACAGAACAGGGAGGAGACATGACAGAAACATAAACAAAACACACGTGTCCAGCTGTCACTGCTGTCAACCACAGAAAAGCAGGTGCTCGGGTATTTGGGCTTAAGAGCACGCTGCCTCAAGGGGAAACGATGACAGAATCCCCCCCAAAGGCACTCCTCCCGGAATGCAATGAGTCATCCCATTGCATGGGCGCCCCGGTCCCCTGGGCTGAATGTCCCAAGCAGAGCCAGGAAACGGCACACTGTTCTTGGCAGAGCAGGGAAACGGACCAATGTCCCTGGCTGAACAGGGAGGCAAAGTAATGACCACAGCCTGGCAGACAGGCTGAGCAATGTTTGGAGTAGGAGAGCAGAGCGACGTCCTCTGCGGAGTATGAAAGCAGAGCGCTGTATTCTGTGGTGTAGGCGAACAGAATACCGTCCTCCGCCATGCACGAAAGCTGAGCGACGTCCTCAGGTGGACAGGAAGTCTGAGCGACGACCTCAGTTGCACAGGAAGGCTGAGCGATGACCTCAGCTACACAGGAGGGCTGAGCGCCGACCTCAACTACACTGGAAGGCTGAGCGACGGCCTCAGCTGCACAGGAAGGCTGCAGTTCTGTATTTGAGACCTCCTCGTAGGCCTCCTTTGCTGGTCTAGACAGCAGGACAGATTTCTCAGCTGTGCCGGGCAGCAGGATGGCCTCCTCGGCTGGCAGGAGCTCCAGCACAGAGACCTCCCCGTAGGTCTCAGGCTGGAGCTCTGCTGTCCTCATTGCACCCCCAAAAATATTTCTGGGCCTGCCTTAGCAGACTCAGGCATGAGCAAGACTTGACTGTCTGTGTCAGCAGACTCGGGCGATGACTGAACTTGAACATCAGGAACTTGAGATTGGACTTGGATATCAGATACTGGAGACTGGACTTGGACGTCAGAGATGGGAGACACGACTTGGGCTTGGACCTCAGGGACTTGAGACTGGACTTGGACATCCAGAACTTGAGACTGGACTTGGACTTGAGCTTGGACTTGAGACATGGCTTGGACTTGGCTTAGACTAGGACTTGAGACATGGCTTGAACTTGAACTTGGGACATGGCCTGGACTTTTACTTCAGACTTGGCTTGGACTTGGACTTGAGACTTGGAGATGAGTGGAACTCAGAGAATTGGGTTAGCAGACTTGGACATGAATGAACCTCGCTTAACAGACTTGGACATGAACGTGACTTGGGAAGCAGGCTTGGGTGTGCACAGGGTTTGCTTGTCTGTGTTAAAATCAACTTGGTGGCTCACCTAGTCATAATGCACGTGGAATGGGAGATCGGCACTATTCGTCACATTAACTCCCTCCAACAGCTCATCCAAGTTGTAGCGCTGCTCTGGTTCTCCGGACTCCCTCAGAAACAAGTCGAAGAACTGCCAACTGTCCTCCAGTATCCAGGGTCTCGTGGCCGCTAATCGCTGCGCCCACGTGCGAGGTGGGCCAAAAACCGGACACCATGAATTGAACCCACTATTTTTCCCTTGGTTTTGGGTCAAACAGGCTGGAAAAAAACTTTTGGCAGTCTATCACAAAATAATCCGAATAACCAAAGAAGCTGTCATACTGATCGGGAAGATCCATGAAAGTCCACTGCGAAAAACATGAACTGTGGACAATGACTTGGAACTGGGGGCGGATACCCCAAGGTAAATTAACTCTAAGCTGGGACGTGACTATGACTAAGACTAAGAACAGGACATGAACAAGACAAAGGAAACTAACATCTATATACTAAGCTACGATATTCTAAGCTATTCTTCGCAATGTGTGCTGGGAGGCACGCGGTATATATCTCTAAACCGCTAGTAGCTGAGGGCAATACAGACACACGTGAACTCCCAGCCACTGACAGAACAGGGAGGAGACATGACAGAAACATATACAAAACACACGTGTTCAGCTGTCACTGTTGTCAACCACTGAAAAGCAAGTGCTCACGCATTTGCGCCTTAGAGCACGCTGCCTCAAGGGGAAACCATGACAGTAGTCTGTCAGGTAAAAAACTTAAAGTTTCAAAACCAGATTAATAATGAATACTTTATCTCCGGTTCCTAATTTCCATACACATTCTGCAAAACTCTACATTCACACTAGTACACTAACAAGTTTCTCAAGTGTTGCTTACTGTTAGTCACTTCTGGGTGTGTACTAACAACTACAGTTCTCACTTTTGGGTGTGTACTCACAACAACAGTTCTCACTTTTAAGTGTGTGGTGACCACTAATATTCTTATTGTTGTGTGTGTGTACTGACCATTACTCACTTGCTAGTGTAAACACAGGGTTATATACTACATCTTGTATTAAAGATTTAAAACACTAAACATGTATATAGTATATATTACTAATTTACATCACAGTGTTTATTGCGTATGTGTGTCATCTTTCAAGGTTGATGTGTAAGCAATCGCAGATTTTCAACAGTTTATTTAAACAATCAAACAACAAAACAAAGACACTAAGAGAACTTGTCATAATACTGTGGCTAAAACTAAACATAAACTCGGAAGATCAAGTCCAAGATAAACGTAAGACCGAGAAGCAGTGCAAACAATGGTTATATATCAGTGTGCTCGTTAAGTGATTCATGTGCAGGTGGTCATGTGACATGTTGTAGTACAGTGTAGTGGCTGAAGTCCAGAGTTACCTCCTTGAAATATGACAATGTGGTTCTCCTACACCTGCTGTATTTGCTGTTTGTGTTACTGTTTTTATTGTAATGAAGAACTGAAGTGAACTTAAACACATGTATAAAGCTGAGAGAAACATATTATGTACATTATAATGCATAACACACTTCCAGAACAAATCACTCAGTATCTGGCTGCCTACGTAGCCCATAAGATAAGAAGATTTAAAATCTGTACAGTTATTTACTAAGCCAGACATACTCCATATTGTCCTACACAGAGAAAGACAGACTATTCATAAAAGATTAAGAGGAACACCTGAACAACAGAAGAGGCAGAACAGTTGAAATAATGTTTCAGAGTCATTACTCCTTAAAGCTTAGTGTGATGTTTTAAAAATGCAATATCAGCAAATGTAAAGATCCAGTGAAGGGTTTAAGAATGTTATGCACACACAGGCTCAGTCCTGAAACCTATGCAGCATCTCACAAGTCTTCTTGGACAGAATATCCTGGATTTTCTTTACTCTGCGGTCCGACATGGGTCTCATAGCTGTCAGGCAGCACCATGGCCATGCCTTCCTGCACTTCCCCCATCACCAGCAGGGGGCTCTCTTCCTGCATGGTGATGTTGGGACATGGGCAGCTCCAGTCCATGTGGACCAGTGTGATATTGGGCCTTGAACAGCTTCAAACCCATTTTTTCATCCCATAGTACCTGCTCCAGTCTAAAGGGTGCAATTCCCGAGTTCAGGTCCTTGATCAGCTCTGTGAGACAGCCAATGATGAAGTCACTGTAGCAAAGACTCGGCACCAACCTGCCATTTGGCCTGCAGCTCCTTCATGTTCGTGACCTCTGATGTGGGCAGCTCGCCTGGCACTCTGTCCTCGACCGAAATTTGTTGCTGTTCCCATGGCAACCTCCATAGACAAAGGCCTGGCAAAGCTTGGTGATGGCATTCTAAGCCCAGCGGGGCTCCCAGTTCCTGTAGGGGCCTTGGACGGTTGCGGTACACACAGCCATCTTCGCTCATGCTACAGGTGCCGACAGTCCTCGTGACGTCTCAAATCTGTTCCTCCCTTATAGACACCCTCCGGTTCGAAGGGGGGCAGGAGCAACCACCATATCGTAATGCCAGTCCACATGGCTCTCACCACACTCTCCACGTTCTACACTCACCAAACAGTCAGACGGAGAAAACATCTGCTCAGAAATATCGGTTCTTGCTTCAGAGTCTTCAAAGACATCAAGTTCGTCATGCCGAATGACAGAAAGAGGGTAATCAGCACGCAGAACTGAATTGCATGCAACACAGGTGTAGAAACCCGTGTCAAACACCTGAGCATTGTACACTGCGAGCTGTCCGATGTTGGTGATTACAACATTACCATCATCTGATCTGGCCGCATGATCTGACGCTCTGATTGCTTTTCCCATGTGACATCAGGCTTTAGCTATCCAATCACATCGCAGAGGAAGCTAACAGTTCCACCCAGGTAAACAATCCAGTGCTGGGGTTTGGAGTAGAGAGTAGGAGGAAAAGGGGCAGAGGAAGTGGGCGTTGGTGGGACTGTGGTGTCTGATGGGGTGGGGCTTGCATACAGGTGATATCGGCATGTGACCACAGTGAGTGTCACGCCCTGAACACATGCCCCAGCGTCCATGTAACACCGGTTGAAGTACGTCAAGCCGTCTGAGGCACAAGTGAAGCTGGGCTCGCTCTCACGGCAATCCTGACACTTACACACTGGCTGACCCGCCCACAACACACACTCCGCCCCCTGCTGGTTGCACACAAAGTCATCGCAGCTGGCCCCACCCACAGAGGACACATTTGTACCTGGTTGGCCATCAGGATCAGCAAGGGGTAGGAATGAATCATCTGAGAAACGAGCCGCCACGCAGCTGAGCAGACCACACACATTCGTGCAACATTTTTCAAAGTTAGCACAGTCCTGTAACACACACACACACACACACACATACAGATTAGCATTTTTCAATATTCAATACACTGCAAATAATAAAGAACCAGTTTGTGCATGTGTGTGTGTGTGTGTTATAGATATAGTATTAAATTACTAGCAGAAAGGTGCTTATGCATCAGAGCACTGATCTGTATCAGACGGAGGGCGTTAACTGCAGATCTGAGATAAGATGAGAAGACTCGAAGTTAACACTCTGCTATCTGATATCAGGAAGCATAAACTCTTAAAAACTTAAAGCTGCAGCTTTACCTCTGACAAAGCGCTCACACTGGAGACTCCTTCTATAATCTATAATCTACATTAGTCAATAACCCCATTAGTAAAGAACCCCATAAGTGAAGAACCCCATCAGACAGGGTTACAGGAAATTACGAGGAAATACTGGTGTCTTATTGGTGTGGACCTCAGTTTTGCCACATGCTAACTCAGTCAGTGTGAGGGGGACATGGGGTTGAAACAGAAACATCCTCTGATGCTGAGCAGGAGAACAAAGCGTGTAAATGTCTATATGAGTTCCAGTTTACGTGAACATGATCGGAGCAGAAGCACAGATATAAAATAAAAAAGTTAAAATATCATATTTAATTTCTTGTCACTATTATATACTTTACCTGCAATAACTGCGATGTCCATATATGGTATGAGCTAATCTGCTGTATACTATGTCACAGTATGTTATGTTTACATTCACAGCATTATTAATTATATTATTATTCATTTGCATGGCAGGAAACAGTGATCGGGGTGAGAAATGAAACAGGAGATGAAGTTGTAGAGTTTGCAGCTGCCAACCACTTGGCGATAGTAAACACCTACTTCAGGAAAAGGTTAACGAGAAAGATAACATACACTAACGGAGGGCGCCACTCGCAAGTAGACTACATTCACTGTAGAAGAAAAGAGCTGCAGCAAATACAGGACTGCCAAAAGAAGCAGTGGAAAAACAGCACAAATTACTGTTATGTAAAGCAGGAATGATAACCAAGGGAAGGCAGAGGCAGGCTAGGATTCGCAAAACACGCTGGTGGAAATTGAATGAAATGGAACACCGAGAAAAGTTTGCGAAGAAGGTGCTGGAGGAGAGGCAAGAATGGACTTGGGATGGCTGAACACAACGATTAGGTCAGCAGGAAAAGAAGTACTAGGTGAAACATCTGGGAAAGCTGGAAAGAAAGAAGAGACGTGGTGGTGGAATGAAGAAATACAAGAAACGGTGAAGCGGAAAAGAGAAAAGAACAAGGAGAGGGATCTGAACAGGTGTGATGAGACTATTGAAAATTACAAGCACGCAAATAAAGAAGCAAAGAGAATGGTGGCAAAAGCAAGGACCATGGCATTTAACGACCTGTATACCAGCCTAGAAGAAGGGGAAGAAGGCAAGCAGAAAGCGATAAGAATAGCAAAGCAGAAGAGTCGGGAATCACAAGATATTTACCAAGCAAATCTTGTGAAGGATAGTCAAGGGCATGTATTGTCAGATGAAGATGAGATAAAGGAAAGCTGGAGGTCCTATTTTTAGCAGTTGATGAATGTAGAAAATGAGAGGAGTGAAAGATTTTCAGAGAGAAGAAATGCAGGTGGAAAAGATAAAGGAGGAGGAAGTGATGGTAGTGATGAAAAAGCTGAAAAAAGGAAAGGCGGTAGAACCAGATTACATACCAGTGGAGGCTTGTAAAGCACTTGGAAGAAGTGGAACTGCAATGTTGACAAAGGTATTCGAGGCAATCATGGAAACGGAACAGATGCCAGAAGAGTGGCGAGAAAGCACTCTGATACCTATCTTCAAAAATACAGGGACATTCAGGACTGTGGAAACTACCATGGTATCAAGCTGACTTCTCACACTTTGAAGATATGGGAAAGGGTCATTGAAAAAGATTAAGAGAAAAAGTTGCCATATCAGCACAACAGTTTGGATTTATGCCAGGGCGAAGTACAACTGATGCTATTTTCGATTTGAGACAACATATGGAGAAGTTTAGAGAAGGACAGAAGGAACTGCATTGTATCTTTATAGATATAGAGAAAGCTTACTATCGGGTACCAAGAGTAGAAGTATGGAATTGTTTTAGACTTTAAAAAGTACATCAGACTGATCCAAGACATGTACTTGGGTTGCAAGACAAAGGTCAGATGTGTAGCAGGAACCACTGAAGATTTCAAGGTGACAGTTGGACTCCACCAAGGCTCGGCACTTAGCCAGTTCCTGTTTGCAATCATAATAGATTGTATAACGGGGCACGTACAGCGAGAAGCACCCTGGGATATGTTGTTTGCGGATGACGTGGTGTTGTGTGGAGAAACAAGGAAAGACGTAGTGGATAGGTTGGAAGTGTGGAGAAGTGAGGTGGAGGACCGCGGTATGTGAGTTAGCAAGCAAAAGACTGAGTACTTGTTTATGGGGAAATGAGAGTTGGTCGGAGAAGTAAAGATGCAAGGGGAGAAGCTGAAGCACGTTGAAGATATTAAATATCTGGGTTCGATAGTACAGACAGATGACGGAGTAGAGAGAGAAGTAAGAAAAAAGATCCAAGCAGGGTGGAGTGCTTGGCGGAAGATAACCGAAATCATGTGACAGAAGAGTGCCAGCAAAGTTGAAAGGAAATCTGTACAAGACAATGGTGAGGCCTGCAATGCTGTATGGGATGGAAACTGTGGCAGTGACAAGAGGTCAGGAAAGGAGAATGGAAGTAGCGGAGATGAAAATGTTGAGATTTTCTCTCGGAAAGACAAGGATGGACAGAATTAGGAATGAAGAGATACAGTGAAGGTGGGAGAGATGGGTGTGCAGCTGAGAATGACAAGACTGAGATGGTTGGGGATGTATCATGTAGTGAGAGGGGATGAAGGCTACGTTTGGAAGAGAGTGAGAAAGTTAGTAGTTGGAGAAAGGATGTGTGGTAGACCAAGAAGGCGATAGGAGGATTGCGTGAAGGAGGATTTAAGGACAGTAGGAAAGACAGAAGAGGATGCATGCGATAGAATGGTCTGGAGAAGAGTCACCAGCACCGGCGACCACACCTAGTGGGATTAAAGACAGAAGAAGAAGAAGAAGAAGAAGAAGAAGAAGAAGAAGAAGAGGAAGTTATTTGTTTTAACTTCCTGTTATATTACACACTTCCACACTAGAACTGTGTACTGGTCAGAACTACTCTTACTGTACCCGTGCTCCTGTTTTAGTAGTGCTGTACTGTCCTGTGGTGTTTGCACGTTTGCATGTGCACTTTGTGTAGAATGTGTGGAGTTTCCATTAGATCTGTGTCATCTCATGTGGTTAATGTGCTGTTTATGTAGGAACGCTGTTTCCTTTTACTGTGTACTGTACCAGCTGTATGTGGGTGAAAAGCCACTTGACTTGAGATAACACACTCTGCGTGACTCTGTAGCAGCTAAAGCCATACATTCAGTGCGTTTACATGGACAACAATAATCCTATATTAACCCAATTAAGACAATAATCTGATTAAGAAACTAGCATGTAAAGGGCAATTTTTAATTACCTTAATCTGATTAAAGTCATACTCGAAGTAAACACAAATCAAATTAAGACGTGTGGAGTAATCCTGTATTAATTGCATTATCAACGTGTATTACAGACATGTACACACCTTAATCACATTATTAACGTAGTGTGGGAGTTTTCACCGCAAGTTTGTGGGGCACATATACACATGGCACTCCCGTTCACTCCCATACACTCCTATACACTCACATTCGCAGGACACGTATACACACGGCACTCCCATACACTCCCATATGCAGGACACGTATACACACAGCACTCCCATACACTCCCACACGCAGGACACGCATACACACGGCACTCCCATACACACCCACATGCAGGACACATACAGTATACACAAGGCACTCCCATACGCAGGACACGAATACACACAGCACTCCCATACACTCCCATACACTCCCATACGTAGGACACGTATACACACGACACTCCCATATGCAGGACACGTATACACACGGCAGTGCTCAACTGTTTTACGGTAAACAGGAGAGCACGGTTGTGTCCGAAACCGCGTACTTACCTGCTATATACTAGGAGAAATACATGTATCTCAGCTGTTATATAGTCGGTATGTACACGGTTTGGGGCGCAGCCCACGACTTCAAGCAGTCGTCTATTAGCGTGTACAGCATGACTAATAATTAACTGTACTTGGAGCATAGGTAAAGATACAAAATAAAAACACCCAAAATTGTATACGGTCCCATAACGAAGACTAAATGTATGTTGATACGTGAAATTCTGGAGGAATGTCGGACAGCGTGGGGGAATGACGTGTATTGTTAATCTAATTTAAAAAATAATAATAATAATTAGGTTTTATAACATGTAAAACAGGAACATGAAAGGAGTATTCTAAACATGACTCATGTAAACACTTTAATCACATTATTGTCTTATTCAGAATAAGGTCAGTAATTAGATTACTGCTGTCCATGTAAACATATTCAGTGTTATTTACATAGAAATGTTCGAGAAAGTTTGTGAAAGTTGAAGTGTTGCGATGTTTCATCATGAGAAACAAAAAGTTAGCTTCCCGTTATTCACATAACTTAGCTAATGTTAGGTAAAGTTACTGTAACAACTAGCTAGCTATTTAAAAAAGAATAATAATGTTATCACATACACTTACATTATGAATTTGTCACTGTTTTTTGAAGTAGCTTTTCAACTGAATAATTATACAAATGTTTCTTGATAGGTGTGTGTTTCTCTGAACTGTAGAGATCATGAAAAGGAAAGCACGAGAAGTTCGGGAGATATATTTGTTTTTACCAAGAGGACCAGTACCAGCTAAACTGAAAATGACAGAGGGAGAGGGGCAATGAATACTACAGAGAAGGAAGAGGAAGGGGAAATGGATACTTCAGAGAGGGAAGAGGAAGGGGAAATGAACACTTCAGAGAGGGAAGAGGAAGGGGAAATTAATACTACAAAGAGGGAAGAGGAAGGGGAAATGGATACTACAGAGAAGGAAGAGGAATGGGAAATGAATACTAAAGAGAAGGAAGAGGAAGGGGAAATGAATACTACAGAGAGGGAAGAGGAAGGGGAAATGGATACTACAAAGACGGAAGTAGAGGGGAAATGAACACTTCAGAGAGGGAAGAGGAAGGGGAAATGAATACTTCAGAGAAGGAAGAGGAATGGGAAATGGATACCTCAGAGAGTGAAGAGGAAGTTGAAATGGATACAACAAAGAAGGTAGAGGAAGGGGAAATGGATACTTCAGAGAGGGAAGAGGAAGGGGAAATGGATACTACAGAGAGGGAAGAGGAATGGGAAATTAATACTACAGAGAGGTAAGAGGAATGGGAAATTAATACTTCAGAGAGGGAAGAGGAAAGGGAAATGGATACAACAGAGAAGGAAGAGGAAGGGGAAATGAATACTACAGAGAGTGAAGAGGAAGGGGAAATGGATACTTCAGAGAGGGAAGAGGAACGGGAAATTGATACTACGAAGAGGGAAGAAGAATGGGAAATTGATACTACAGAGACAGAAGAGGAATGGGAAATGAAGACTTCAGAGAGGGAAGAGGAAGGGGAAATGGATACAACAGAGAAGGAAGAGGAAGGGGAAATGAATAATACAGAGAGGGAAGAGGAAGGGAAAATGAATACTTCAGAGAGGGAAGAGGAAGGGGAAATGGATACTACAGAGAGGGAAGAGGAATGGGAAATGAATACTTCAGAGAGGGAAGAGGAAGGGGAAATGGATACTTCAGAGAAGGAAGAGGAATGGGAAATGAATGCTACAGAGAGGGAAGAGGAAGGGGAAATGGATACCTCAGAGAGGGCAGAGGAAGGGGAAATGGATACTACAGAGAAGGAACAGGAATGGGAAATGAATACTTCAGAGAAGGAAGAGGAATGGGAAATGGATACTTCAGAGAAGGAAGAGGAATGGGAAATGGATACTTCAGAGAGGGAAGAGGAAGGGGAAATGGATAACTCAGAGAGGGAAGAGGAAGGGGAAATGGATACTACAGAGAAGGAAGAGGAAGGGGAAATGGATAATTCAGAGAAGGAACAGGAATGGGAAATGGATACTTCAGAGAAGGAAGAGGAATGGGAAATGGATACTTCAGAGAGGGAAGAGGAAGGGGAAATGGATACTACAGAGAATGAAGAGGAATGGGAAATGAATACTTCAGAGAAGGAAGAGGAATGGGAAATGGATACCTCAGAGAGGGAAGAGGAAGGGGAAATGAATACTACAGAGAATGAAGAGGAAGGGGAAATTAATAATTCAGAGAGGGAAGGGTAAGGGAAATGGATTCACAGAGAATGAAGAGGAATGGGAAATGAATACGTCAGTGAAGGAAGAGGAAGGGGAAATGGATACTACAGAGAAGGAAGAGGAAGGGGAAATGGATACTACAGAGAGAGAAGAGGAATGGGAAATGGATACTACGAAGAGGGAAGAGGAATGGGAAATGGATACTTCAGAAAGGGAAGAGGAAGGAGAAATGGATACTACAGAGAAGGAAGAGGAAGGGGAAATGGATACTACAGAGAGGGAAGAGGAAGGGGAAATGGATACTACAGAGAGGGAAGATGAAGGGGAAATGGATACTACAGAGAAGGAAGAGGAAGGGATAATGAATACTACAGAGAGGGAAGAGGAAGGGGAAATGGATACTACGAAGAGGGAAGAGGAATGGGAAATGGATACTTCAGAGAGGGAAGAGGAAGGGGAAATGGATACTACAGAGAAGGAAGAGGAAGGGGAAATGGATACTACAGAGAGGGAAGAGGAAGGGGAAATGGATACTACAGAGAGGGAAGAGGAAGGGGAAATGGATACTACAGAGAAGGAAGAGGAAGGGATAATGAATACTACAGAGAGGGAAGAGGAAGGGGAAATGAATACTACAGAGAGGGAAGAGGAAGGGGAAATGGATACTTCAGAGAAGGAAGAGGAATGGGAAATGAATGCTACAGAGAGGGAAGAGGAAGGGGAAATGGATACCTCAGAGAGGGCAGAGGAAGGGGAAATGGATACTTCAGAGAGGGAAGAGGAAGGGGAAATGGATACTACAGAGAAGGAACAGGAATGGGAAATGAATACTTCAGAGAAGGAAGAGGAATGGGAAATGGATACTTCAGAGAGGGAAGAGGAAGGGAAATGGATAACTCAGAGAGGGAAGAGGAAGGGAAATGGATAACTCAGAGAGGGAAGAGGAGAGGGAAATGGATACTACAGAGAAGGAAGAGGAAGGAGAAATTGATAATTCAGAGAAGGAACAGAGAATGGGAAATGGATACTCAGAGAAGGAAGAGGAATTGGAATGGATACTCAGAGAGGGAAGAGGAAGGGAAATGGATACCACAGAGAATGAAGAGGAATGGGAAATGGATACTTCAGAGAAGGAAGAGGAATGGGAAATGGATACCTCAGAGAGGGAAGAGGAAGGGGAAATGAATACTACAGAGAATGAAGAGGAAGGGGAAATTAATAATTCAGAGAGGGAAGAGTAAGGGGAAATGGATTCACAGAGAATGAAGAGGAATGGGAAATGAATACGTCAGTGAAGGAAGAGGAATGGGAAATGGATACTACAGAGAAGGAAGAGGAAGGGGAAATGGATACTACAGAGAGAGAAGAGGAATGGGAAATGGATACTACGAAGAGGGAAGAGGAATGGGAAATGGATACTTCAGAGAGGGAAGAGGAAGGGGAAATGGATACTACAGAGAAGGAAGAGGAAGGGAAATGGATACCAGAGAGAGGGAAGAGGAAGGGGAAATGGATACTACAGAGAGGGAAGATGAAGGGAAATGGATACTACAGAGAAGGAAGAGGGAAGGGATAATGAATACTACAGAGAGGGAAGAGGAAGGGGAAATGGATACTACGAAGAGGGAAGAGGAATGGGAAATGGATACTTCAGAGAGGGAAGAGGAAGGGGAAATGGATACTACAGAGAAGGAAGAGGAAGGGGAAATGGATACTACAGAGAGGGAAGAGGAAGGGGAAATGGATACTACAGAGAGGGAAGAGGAAGGGGAAATGAATACTACAGAGAGGGAAGAGGAAGGGAAATGGATACTACAGAGAGGGAAGAGGAAGGGGAAATGGATACTACAGAGAAGGAACAGGAATGGGAAATGAATACTCAGAGAAGGAAGAGGAATGGGAAATGGATACTCAGAGAGGGAAGAGGGAGGAAATGGATAACCCAGAGAGGGAAGAGGAAGGGGAAATGGATAACTCAGAGAGGGAAGAGGAAGGGGAAATGGATACTACAGAGAAGGAAGAGGAATGGGAAATGAATGCTACAGAGAGGGAAGAGGAAGGGGAAATGGATACCTCAGAGAGGGCAGAGGAAGGGGAAATGGATACTACAGAGAAGGAAGAGGAAGGGGAAATGGATACTTCAGAGAGGGAAGAGGAAGGGGAAATGGATACTACAGAGAAGGAACAGGAATGGGAAATGAATACTTCAGAGAAGGAAGAGGAATGGGAAATGGATACTTCAGAGAGGGAAGAGGAAGGGGAAATGGATAACTCAGAGAGGGAAGAGGAAGGGGAAATGGATAACTCAGAGAGGGAAGAGGAAGGGGAAATGGATACTACAGAGAAGGAAGAGGAAGGAGAAATGGATAATTCAGAGAAGGAACAGGAATGGGAAATGGATACTTCAGAGAAGGAAGAGGAATGGGAAATGGATACTTCAGAGAGGGAAGAGGAAGGGGAAATGGATACTACAGAGAATGAAGAGGAATGGGAAATGGATACTTCAGAGAAGGAAGAGGAATGGGAAATGGATACCTCAGAGAGGGAAGAGGAAGGGGAAATGAATACTACAGAGAATGAAGAGGAAGGGGAAATGAATAATTCAGATAGGGAAGAGTAAGGGGAAATGGATTCACAGAGAATGAAGAGGAATGGGAAATGAATACGTCAGTGAAGGAAGAGGAATGGGAAATGGATACTACAGAGAAGGAAGAGGAAGGGGAAATGGATACTACAGAGAGAGAAGAGGAATGGGAAATGGATACTACGAAGAGGGAAGAGGAATGGGAAATGGATACTTCAGAGAGGGAAGAGGAAGGGGAAATGGATACTACAGAGAAGGAAGAGGAAGGGGAAATGGATACTACAGAGAGGGAAGAGGAAGGGGAAATGGATACAAGAGAGAGGGAAGATGAAGGGAAATGGATACTACAGAGAAGGAAGAGGAAGGATAATGAATACTACAGAGAGGGAAGAGGAAGGGGAAATGGATACTACGAAGAGGGAAGAGGAATGGGAAATGGATACTCAGAGAGGGAAGAGGAGGGAAATGGATACTACAGAGAAGGAAGAGGAAGGTGTGGATACTACAGAGAGGGAAGAGGAAGGGGAAATGGATACTACAGAGAGGGAAGATGAAGGGGAAATTGATACTACAGAGAAGGAAGAGGAAGGGATAATGAATACTACAGAGAGGGAAGAGGAAGGGGAAATGAATACTACAGAGAGGGAAGAGGAAGGGGAAATGGATACTACAGAGAGGGAAGATGAAGGGGAAATGGATACTACAGAGAAGGAAGAGGAAGGGATAATGAATACTACAGAGAGGGAAGAGGAAGGGGAAATGGATACTACAGAGAGGGAAGAGGAAGGGGAAATGGATACCTCAGAGAGGGAAGAGGAAGGGGAAATGGATACTACAGAGAAGGAAGAGGAAGGGGAAATGGATACTTCAGAGAGGGAAGAGGAAGGGGAAATGGATACTACAGAGAAGGAACAGGAATGGGAAATGAATACTTCAGAGAAGGAAGAGGAATGGGAAATGGATACTTCAGAGAGGGAAGAGGAAGGGGAAATGGATAACTCAGAGAGGGAAGAGGAAGGGGAAATGGATACTACAGAGAAGGAAGAGGAAGGAGAAATGGATAATTCAGAGAAGGAACAGGAATGGGAAATGGATACTTCAGAGAAGGAAGAGGAATGGGAAATGGATACTTCAGAGAGGGAAGAGGAAGGGGAAATGGATACTACAGAGAATGAAGAGGAAGGGGAAATTAATAATTCAGAGAGGGAAGAGTAAGGGGAAATGGATTCACAGAGAATGAAGAGGAATGGGAAATGAATACGTCAGTGAAGGAAGAGGAATGGGAAATGGATACTACAGAGAAGGAAGAGGAAGGGGAAATGGATACTACAGAGAGAGAAGAGGAATGGGAAATGGATACTACGAAGAGGGAAGAGGAATGGGAAATGGATACTACAGAGAGGGAAGAGGAAGGGGAAATGGATACTACAGAGAAGGAAGAGGAAGGGGAAATGGATACTACAGAGAGGGAAGAGGAAGGGGAAATGGATACTACAGAGAAGGAAGAGGAAGGGGAAATGGATACTACAGAGAAGGAAGAGGAAGGGATAATGAATACTACAGAGAGGGAAGAGGAAGGGGAAATGGATACTACGAAGAGGGAAGAGGAATGGGAAATGGATACTTCAGAGAGGGAAGAGGAAGGGGAAATGGATACTACAGAGAAGGAAGAGGAAGGGGAAATGGATACTACAGAGAGGGAAGAGGAAGGGGAAATGGATACTACAGAGAGGGAAGATGAAGGGGAAATGGATACTACAGAGAAGGAAGAGGAAGGGATAATGAATACTACAGAGAGGAAGAGGGAGGGGAATGAATACTACAGAGAGGGAGGGGAAGGGGAATGGATACTGTTAGAAAGGGAAATGAATAATACAGAGAGGGAAGAGGAAAGGATATATATATCCCTCTGTAGTATTCCTTTCCTTCCTCTTCCCTCTGTATTTTCATTTCCCCTTCCTCTTCCCACTCTGTAGTATTCATTTCCCCTTACCTTCCCACCCTGGAGTATTCTGTAGTACTCTGTGTATTCATATATTATATATATATATATATATATATATATATATATTAGTCGCGGCGGACCAACACCCGACGCGCAAACTAGAGAGGTTCGGCTTCCTTCCCGACTGCCCGCCCGGCACGCAGGCGGGCAGCCTCGCGCCGGTCCCAACGCTTAACCGGAAGGGCCGTCACGGCAGGGTGGAGCCAACCCCCCGCCCGGGCGGCGATTGGCGAACCGGGAGCAGGAGGTTCACCAATCCAGCTCCAGAAGGAGGGATAAAAGGACACCCTTCCGCCCACCGAACGGGGAGGGTCAACTCGGCTACGTAGGCAGCTAATGTCCGAGGTATTTGCCACTGAATCCGCGAAACACGGGCTTACCTAACTTCTTACGCTCGCTACTCGCTTCTTCCGCTCCCCACAGAGGGCTCCGCCCCGGACGAGGACGGCGACGACAGACGAGGACAGTGGTGAGGCCGAGAAACCGGCACAGGGAACCGCTCTTCCCAGCTCTTCCGGGAATCCCGGACACGGCCCGGAGGACGCCGCTACGCCAGCCCCGCCCCTGCCGGGTTTCCCCTCATCCCCCCACACGCACACACACGCACCCAAACACACACACACACACACACACCACTACGGATTGAAGGACAAATAAATCCTGGGTTTTCCTCACTCGCACTACAACCCGCCTCCCGTGTGTTTGTGCTACGCCTTCGCCCCCTGGGCTGATCCCGCCACAATCAATATACATATATATATATATATATATATATATAATATTATTAAATAAATTTTATATATATATAACAGATACAGCTTATAAAGCAGATATTCCCAGGCAGTGACTGATTACACAAGTGTTTTTGCTTTTCTCTGAAAGAGATTTTGTTTAATCTGACTCCCATAAGATGTTTTTTTGTTTGCTGACTTTATTAAGCATTTTGTTATTTAGTAATGACCTGATTCATCAACATCAGTAAGGTTTTAGACCTCAGCATTCCACAGAAACAGCTATTTGCCATTCCTTTGGAAAGGCTAGGTATTCTTTAGATCAGGGACATGTGAGGGGGGCAGTGTTCAGTGAACAAGAAAGGCATTTGAGTAGTTATATTATACACTTTCTGTCAAAGTGATGATTTATGACCATATGTGTTGCTAATTTATGACACCCTGTCCTTCCCTGACTGACAGGTCGTCGGCGGGGGGTGAGGGGGTACCCCTTATCGAGTGTATCAGCTGATCAATCTGGCTCCTTTGTGTCTGGGCAGTGGGGGAGAGGGTGTGTGTGGGGGAATAGTCCCCCTTCCAACAAAAGGTGTTTATGTTAATGAGTTTGGTTTTTGGCTGTTGAAATATTTCTGAAAAGAAATAATGTTTTTAATATGGGGATATTCTTGTGTTACTGTGTGGTGTTATTTTGTTTGTATAAACACAATGTTAGAAAAGCATGATGTTTGAATGTGTACATATAGGAGTAGAATATTTATTTTGTGAAAATAATGAAAACAAATGTTGATTACATTTTTAAGGATCCCTGCTTACCTTTGAATAAAAAGTTTAGGAGTTAAAGCAAAGTTTAAAAAAGAAACTGTTTAAAAGAGTCGTTTGTATTACACACATTCTAACCACGAACCTGTAGGATGTAAAAATGTTTAAAAGATCTGTAAAAATAGTGAAAAGAGCAGTTTAAAAAGGATAGTGTGTATTACATGACTTCTAAACAAAGATCCTTACAAGGAAAAAATCTCAAAGTGTCGTCTAAAAGCTGTATCGCCGTAATGTTTAAACTAGGAGATAAGCATTTTCCAGAGATGTATTCCATTCGATGTGTAAAAGCCGTATGAAGTTGAAACGAAACCCAACCTCTCACTCACTAAACCCCGCCCACACATACGTGTATTCAGACACTCCTCTCTTTCTCTCTCTCTCTCTCTCTCTCTCTCTCTCTCTAAACACACCCACACACGGGTTTTCAACATGGGCAGTACTTTCTGTCAAATGTCAATCACGGTGGAAGAACTAGGGGCTAATTTTTTATGGCCTCTGTCTTTCTGGGCCTGACGTTTCTCTAGGAGTGGTTCATTTATGATCCTTTGTTTCTTCCTGACAAAGAGTTTTTATGACCAGGGGTGGTGGGGGTGGTGGGGATAACCCTATCCACTGTATGACTGGGTCATTTTGGCCCCTATATGTCTGGGTTGTGTCCTTCCCCTCATGTGTGTTTTGTGTATTGTGGGGGATTACCCCCAACAAATGTGTTTATGTTAATGATACTGTTCTGAAACGTGTTTCTCCCTGAATTAATCACACACAAATGTATACCTTTTTGTGGTATAAGAGAATGTTTGTTTCTGAAATTACTTTTGTGGTATTGTCTGAAAAGAATATCAATGTTTAATATGGGCGTGTTTTAGTTACTGTGTGGGTTATTTTGTATGTGTTAACATATTGTTATAAAAGCATGATGGTTGAATGTGAATATATAAAAGCAGAATGTTTGCCTGTGAAATAAATGAAAACAACTGTTGATTACGTGTTTGGGAGAACGGCGTGACTTTGAATAAACATTTACTGAAATAAAACCCCTGAAACAGATAAACCATCGATATGGCCAAATAAATGTAAAAAAAATGTATTTACATACATTCTAAACATAAACCTTTAGGAGGTAAAAGCGTTTAAAAGTGCTGTTTAAAAGAATGGTGCAGTTTGTTTCAACTATAAACAAGATTTTGGAAAATGGTTCGTCAACGAAGATATTTATACAGAACTGCCGCTAAATACATACGATTTTGTGTATGCTTTGACATCCCATGTCCCCACTGGCTGACAGTCAAGTCGTGTAAATTCATGACCTCTGTAACACTGTTTGATCTGAATGTGTGATCTTTCATTGCAGTTATCTGAATGTGTGAGAGAGAGACGTGTGATTTCTGGGGGTTTTGCTGACCAGAATGTTTACAAATGTCTTTATGTTAACGAATTAAGGAGAGAGTCGTGCATCTCAGTGCTTAAAGAATTTTTAAGAAGCTGTAGTTAAAACACTGAAAAAACTCTGCAACTATCTGTTACTATGTCTGAGATTGACAACATAAACTCAATACTACAATGCACAGAATTATGGCAAACAACTATCTGTGATAGCCATAGACATGAGTTGGTAAGCAGAAGGCTTTGGAAGTAGAACAAGTTTAGAGATTGCTGGATGAGGACATGACACTTCTAACTGCCTATTTTAAACCTGTCTAATTTGAAGGGTGAAAGAATTATCTGTCATACTCATTCAGTGTTCCGACAATGTCCTCCAAAACACTAATAGCATAGACTTGGCTGTCTGAAAATTAAGCTTAATTTCTGACAGGGGTTTGAATGTTTTCAGATAGAGTGTATATATTTATAAGCAAAATGCTCAAGTACAGGTCTAATACATGACTCCCAGACTATTGTGGATGTTTAAAACTTGTTGTATGTAAAAGTTTGTTCAAAGTAAACTGAGTAATCAGTTTGAACAAATGGTTTGACTTAATATCCGCAGCAGTAGTGTACACATCATTTCTTCCTAATTTGTTATTAACTTTTATTGCATGCCTAAAAGGAATAAAAGTTATTTGCCAGATTTAGATGCTCCTAAACAATTGTTATAAAGTATGAGTTTGTAACTGATAAACAAAGTCTGTACTATCTTTTCCAATATGCTGCATTTAATATGGAAAATATATTTTCACCGAAATATTTCAGAGATATTTTTTTACACTAGTTTACACTAAATGTCTAATATTCTGTTCTGTTGGAAATTTGCCATAACTGTTCAAATATTTTGGAACCTTTAAAAATAATTTGCGTTGCTTCTATAACTTTGGCTTATAGTGTATATGAGTGCTCACTGTCATAAACCCATACGAGGAAATAAAAGTAAAAATTCTGACTCCAGATCAGGATTGGGTAAAGACATACTGGTGATCTGATCTATATTATATATACATCCTCTCTGAGGATCATGTTGGTATGTTCCCAAGTCAAAGTACTGTAGAACTTCTAAGCATTAGGTACCCTCATCATACTCTTTCCATACGACTCGTTTTGCCTGACAAAGCAATTCACATTCTATGTCAATACAATTTTACAGTTGGGGTCTAACTCTAAAATCACCAGATACCAAACCTACAACAGTTTTGTCTTGTTGCCATCGCAAAATAAATAAAAAAAAAAATGCTTAAAGTACTGTAATCATGGAGGGTGTGAACATTTGTCACTCTACATTAATGACTTTTGTGGTATTGTATTATTTTGAAGCTTAAGGATGGTTTCGGTGAAATATGTCTGATGTAAGAAAAGATAAACCATCGATATGGCCAAAGAAATGTAAAAAATGTTTTTAGATACATTCGAAAACAAATCTTTAGGAGGTAAAAGCATTTAAAAGTGCTGTTTAAAAGAATGGTGCAGATTGTTTCAACTATAAACAAGATTTTGGAAAATGGTTCGCCAATGAGGATACTTATACAGAACTGCCGCTAAATACATACGATTTTGTGTATGCTTTGACATCCCATGTCCCCACTGGCTGACAGTCAAGTCGTGTACATTCATGACCTCTGTAACACTGTTTGATCTGAATGTGTGATCTTTCATTGCACTTATCTGTCTGTGTGAGAGAGAGACATGTGATTTCTGGGGGTTTTGCTGACCAGAATGCTTACAAATGTCTTTATGTTAACGAATTAAGGAAAGAGTCGTGAGTCTCAGTGCTAAAATAATGGGTAAGAAGCTATAGTTAACACACTGAAGAAACTCTGCAACTATCTGTTACAATGTCTGCTCCGAGAAATCCTAATACCCCTAGATGAATGCTGTGTATTCACCAAAAGGACCCGAAGAAATGAGAGAGAACCTGACTTATGCTCCAAGAAAAAAACCCCAAGATGTTAGTTTGGCAATTTATTCATGAAGATATAGTAAAGATGTTGTTTTTTAACCCTGAGCAGGGCATCAACAACTCCAAAGAATGCGTCTTAAGGCCAAGGGTTTTATATAGGAGGTAGAAAAACATTTAAAGATGGTGTTTTAAAAGAAACGGGTGTATCATCCATAATGGTAAAAAATTATAATAAAAAAATGGTTGTAGTTCAATGTGAAATAAATCGGTGGAGACACTGAGTACATTTCTGTTCCACAGTCTATAAGGATCCTCACCATTAATGTAGAGTGACAAATGTTCACATCCTCCATGACTACAGTACTTAAGTTTTAAGCATTTTTATTTCGTGTTGGCAACAAGACAAAACTGTTGTAGGTTTGGTATCTGGTGATTTTAGAGTTAGACCCCAACTGTCAAATATGTTTCCTCGTATGGGTTTATGACAGTGAGCAGTCATATACACTATAAACCAAAGTTATAGAAGCACACAAATTATTTTAAAGGCCCAAAAATATTTGAACAGTTAAGGCAAATTTCCAACAGAACAGAATATTAGACATTTAGTGTAAACTAGTGTAAAAAAAAAATGTCAAATATTTAGATGAAAATATATTTTCCATATTAAATGCAGCATATTAGAAAAGATAGTACAGACTTCGTTGATCAGTTACAAACTCATATTTTATAACAATTTTTTAGGAGCATCTAAATCTGGCAAATAACTTTTATTCCTTTTAGGCATGCAATAAAAGTTAATAACAAATTAGGAAGAAATGACGTGTACACTACTGCTGCGGATATTAAGTCAAACCATTTGTTCAAACTTCAGCATGATCCATAGAGTAGCAGAAACTTATGGCACTTCATGAATACCATGTGAAGGATTAAGGTGACTAGTCACTTACAGATGCATAGACACGTCCTTGTGCAGGATTACCTTCACAACAGCATTGCCCATTTACACGTCTTCTATCATGTCAACATATAAGAAAAGTAATTTGAGATATATAAGAATATATTTGATCAAATATAAGATATTATTATAAAAAACATAATATTATTTAACAAGGTCTCCCGTTCAGCCCTCTTAAGTGTAAGAGCATTATCAGTATTGTACGGCAGTTGGGGACAGTAGTCAGATGAAAAACAACTTTTTTGTCACAGTGCCAAACTACTGCAGAATATTCTGATCCTTCTTTTTCAGCCTGAAGGACTGGCATTTATTTAACAGACAGATGGCACAGCCATATACTTGGTCAGAGAATTTGGGGATTTCTTTAAGAAAGGTTCATTGTTTTTGTTCTTTTTTCATAGCGTCAGTTTGTATACTTACATTGGTTAGTGACTTAAACTGTTTTATTAGTGTCAGGCGGGTTGTAGACAGGGATGGATGCAGGTGCAGATCAAACTTCTTTATTAGACAAATATAAAAACTCAAATCAAAACGTGGCAAACTAGGAGCAAATGTAGCATAGACAAACAAGGAGCAAACGTAGTATAGACAAACTAGGAAACCACTACAACCCATAATACTTGTGAACCAAACTGCTAGAATCACTAGCATTAATCTATCTAATCCCTAGCAACGTGCTTCATTGCTCAGGAGCCTTAAATACCCGGTGTTACTCAAACTAAACATGATTAACTAAAATAACAAACACCGGTGTCAAATCAGGAAGCAAAATCAAAACAAAGGTCATGTGGTTAGTACGATGGCCAAACCCAGTGCCACAGTGCCCTCTGCTGGTCGCACTGTGACAGAATACCCCCCCCCCTCGCACCACTAAGGGCACTCCCCCCGGAGTGCCCAAAGTTCTCCACCTTCCACTGGCGGCCCCGGACCTGTAGGCCGAACGTCCCATGCATTGCCAGGTGGAAACCGTCCTGAGTTCCTGGCCGAGCCTGAGAGCGGAAGGCTGTACACAGTTATATGAAGGATCAGAGTGTCGCATTCATGGGAGATGAGAGGCTGGGTGACCTTCCCGGGACAACGGGCGCTGAGCGATGTCCTCGCCAGAGCAGAGATGCTGAGCGACGTCCTCAGGAGAGCAGAGATGCTGAGCGATGTCCCTAGCAGAACCGGCAGGTTGGGCAGCGTCCCCAGCGGAACAGGCAGGTTGCACGGCATCCCCAGCGGAACAGGCAGGTTGGGCGGCGCCCCCAGCGGAACAGGCAGGTTGGGCGGCGCCCCCAGCGGAACAGGCAGGTTGGGTGGTGTCCCCAGCGGAACAGGCAGGGCTCAGAGGTGTGGCTGGAACAGGGCTCAGAGGCGTGGCCGGAACAGGGCTCAGAGGCATGGCGAGAAACAGGAATAAAAACATGACTGGGGCTAGACACGTGACACTGGACGTGGCTAAAGGCATGACGGGAGCTAGGGACGTGGCCAGAGGCATGACGGGAGCTAGGGACGTGGCGAGAGGCGTGACGGGATCTAGGGACATGGCGAGAGGTGTGACAGGAGCTAGTGTGCCGGGGCCCTGAGGCAGAGTTGTGGAGTCGGCACAGTAAGGCAGAGCAGTGGCACGGCCCCGGGACGGGACTTGGATCGGGGATATGGAACCGGGACATGGGACGGGACAGGGATATGAACCTGGAGCGGGACAGTGACTGAGACCTGGAGTGGGACTTGGGACATGGCATGAACTAGGAAGAGGTCTTGTAACTTAGCTGTGGCAGGAACCTGATAACTGGTCTGGACTGGCTTGAACTTGCACGGGCGGAGGCTCGAACTTGCACAGGAGGAGGCTCGAACTTGCACAGGCGGAGGCTCGAACTTGGCTCTCGGAGACTCAAACTTGGCTCTCGGAGACTTGAACTCGAAACTCGGAAACTGGAACTCAAAACTCAGAAACTTGAACTGGACCTGAGGCTGGGGCTGAACCTGGGCGTCACTTACTGGAGACTGGGTCTGAACCTGGACATCACATATTTGAGACTTGGCTTTGATCGAGCCTTCCGGCTCCTTCACTTTGGCCATCCAAGTCTTATTCTGTTTCACAATGTTCAGTGCTGCTTCTCTCGCCACTCGGAGTTCATCCATCTTCTGCAACTGATCCTTTAACTGAATCTGTACTTCCGCCAGCTGTCTCTGTGCTTCATCTCGAGCGTCACTGGCTTGAATGAGTTGAGCTTCCCGCTCGGCCATATCAAACTCCAGCTTCTCCTTTGCAGTTACAGCCAGAGCTCTCTGTCTTCTCTCATCCTCTAGCTCTGTTCTCAGCATGTCCACTTGCATGTTTGCTTTCGATAATTGCTTATGAACAAGTTCACTGTTGAGCTGCTTCTTTTCAAATTCCCTCTCCAGCTGTGACATCCGAGTTTCCCATTTCTGCTTTTCCTCCTTCAAGGTAGCTTTCTTGGAGTAACAACCGGTCACCTCCTTATGTAAATGGTAAATGTACACGTATATAGTGCTTTTATCCAAAGCACTTTACACTGTCTCATTCACCCATTCACACACACACCAATGGTAGCAGAGCTTGGGGTTCAGTGTCTTGCCCAAAGACACTTCAGCATGTGGAGTCACCCGGGCCGGGAATCAAACCGCCAACCCTAGTGGACAACCCGCTCTACCAACTGTGCCACATCTGCCCCATGTGTAGCTTGTCTCTGTCCTGCAGTACCTGCTCCTGACGGCAGACTGCTGCAGACCTTTTCTGCTGTCAGACTCTTGACCTTGCGTTCAGACTCCTCGGCGCTGCTCAGTGCTGCATCTCTCGCCACTCGGAGTTCTTCCGTTTCACACAACTGGTCCTTTAGCTGATCCTGGGCTTGCCTTAACTGTCCATGTGCTGGGGTTTCCACCTCTACTGTCTGGATGAGTTGAGCTTCGTGCTGGGACAGGAGGTACTGACAAGCCTCCTTTGTGGTAACGGCCCGAGCGCTCCACTTTCTCTCCTTTTCCAGCTCCTCTTCTCTCTCCTGCAGCAGGATTGTGTGGCTTGGTGCTGTGACTCGTTTCCAGTCAACGCGCTGCATAAACTTTCCATCTCTAGCTGCATTTTGTGCATCTCTTCAGCCATCTCCTTCCTCTGCTTCTCGCTCTCGCTGTGTTTCACTGGGAGCTCTTGCAGCCGAGCGTCGCCTCGCTTCTTGCAAGATTTAGCGTCCTTTTTACTCTGAGTACTTACAATGGGAACGGGAGGCTTGGCTGAGATTGGAGCTTGAACTTTGAACTTGGCTTTGGGCGGAATTCTGAAAATTGGGTCAGCAGACTTGGAGATGAACGGATTTCGCTTAGCCGGATGCACAGTAACTTGGACCTGTGACTTGGCCTGGGACAGGGCAGTGGTTGGGACTGGAGACATAGAGATGAGCAGCACCTGCTCATAGTACACGTGGAATGGGCGCTCCGCCACGTCCACACCCTCCAGCAACTGAGCATAGTGCCGTCCTGGTTCTCCGAACTCCTCCCAAAACACATCCAAAAACTCCCAGACATCCTCCAGCAAACAGGGTTCTGTGGCTGCCACTCGCTGTGCCCATGTGCGAGCTGGACCAACCAGGCGAGACACAATAAACAAAGTGAATTGTCCTTTGGTCGGCTTTGGGTTGCATAGGCTGGAGAAATAATACGGACAGTCCTGCAAGAACTTATCCGGGTAAAGGTAGCCATCATACGGCTCCGGCATGACCATAGAAAACCTCTGTGCAAAGCTCATGGATTCCAGAGCGGGAACCCATAGCATGGGCTCCCCGGTGCGGCTTCTTCGCCATTCTCCTACGGCGTCCATGGTGCCGCGGTCAGATCTGCTGCGTCCGCAAGTAGGCTCAGGATTCTGTCAGGCGGGTTGTAGACAGGGACGGAGGCAGGTGCAGATCAAACTTCTTTATTGAACATTAATATAAAAACAAATCAAAACGTGGCATAGACAAACTAAGAGCAAATGTAGCATAGACAAACAAGGAGCAAACGTAATATAGACAAACTAGGAAACCGCTAAAACCCATAATACTTGTGAACCAAACTGCTAGAATCACTTGCATTAATCTATCTAATCCCGAGCAACATGCTTCGTTGCTCCGGAGCCTTAAATACCCGGCGTTACTCAAACTAAACATGATTAACTGAAATAACAAACACCAGTGTCAAATCAGGAAGCAAAATCAAAACAAAGGTCACGTGGTTAGTCCGATGGCCAAACCCAGTGCCACAGTGCCCTTTTCTGGTCACACTGTGACAATTAGGTGGTGACAGATTTCGTTAACAGGTAATGATGATAGGTGAAGATTAAGTTGGTATGCATGTACAAAATAAAACTGTCTATATGTATATTTGTCTGCTATGTATCTGTTTAAGCACTACTTTAATAGTGATATATAGAGTGAGAGAGCCCATTAACTAATTCATAGATCCCTTTCTACCTTTTCAAACTTGTTATCCATGTTTCTTTTCAAACATTGTGTTCAGACATTGCAAATCATTAACCTGAATGTTAAGGGTTCCTTAGATTTCTGCTTCTTCAGCATCAAAAATTTTAAAGAATAAACTCAGAAACAATATAACTGTCTGGTTGTAATCAGAATAAAAGGCAACTGTGATTTCATTCCCAAAGCGCTAAATGAGATATCTCTAAGTTCTATATGGCCTTATTACAGTATGTGCCATTAAGTCCTAGTTTCCAGCATCATTACAGCATTGTAGAGTAAATCTTTGTTCAACAGATGTGTGATCTACATCTAGACAATCTGATAACAAACTACACAAAATTTTGTGTTGAGAAAATTCAGCTTGCTCTTTGTTCCCAAATAACATTGGACCAGATCCATAGTTTACATCATCTGTTTTAATCACACAAAATTAATCTGTATTACAAATACTGAACAAGTTAGAGGAAGAGAACGTATAGCTTTACTTTTCATTGGAACTTTCATTGTTTATTTGGATCTGTCTTGATTCATTTTCATATTCAGGTTTTTTTTTATTATTATTCATCTCATTATTATTTTTTATTTTATTTTTGACAATAGTCAAGGACAACACAAGTAAACACAAAATGCAATTTGTAAATGAAGGTGTTTATTATTAAAGGTGAAAAAAAATCCAAACCATCATGGCCCTGTGTGAAAAAGTGATTGCCCCCTAAACCTAATAACTGGTTGGGCCACCCTTAGCAGCAACAACTGCAACCAAGCGTTTGCGATAACGTGCAATGAGGCTTTTACAGCGTCCTGGAGGAATTTTGGCCCACTCATCTTTGCAGAATTGTCCTAATTCAGTTACATTAGAGGGTTTTCGAGCATGAACGGCCTTTTTAAGGTCATACCACAACATCTCAATAGGATTCAGGTCAGGACTTTGGCTAGGCCACTCCAAAGTCTTCATTTTGTTTTCTTCAGTCATTCGGTGGTGGACTTGCTGGTGTGTTTAGGATCATTGTCCTGCTGCAGAACCCATGTTTGTTTTTTCAGCTTGAGTACACGAACAGATGGTCGGACATTCTCCTTCAGGATCTCTTGGTAGACAGCAGAATTCATAGTTGCTTTTATCACGGCAAGTCTTCCAGGTCCTGAAGCAGCAAAACAGCCCCAGACCATCACACTACCACCACCATATTTTACTGTTGGTATAATGTTCTTTTTATGAAATGCAGTGTTCCTTCTACGCCAGATATACTTGGACACACACCCTTCCAAAGAGTTCCACTTTTGTCTCATCGATCCACAGAATGTTGCCCCAAAAGTCTTGGGGATCATCAAGATGTGTTGTGGAGAAATTGAGATGAGCTTTGATGTTCTTTTTGCTCAGCAGTGGTTTTCTCCTTGGAACTCTGCCATGCCAGGCCATTTTTTGCCCAGTCTTTTCCTGATGGTGGAGGCATGAACGCTGACCTTAACTGAGGCAAGTGAGGCCTGCAGTTTTTGGACGTTGTTGTGGGGTCTTTGTGACCTCTTGGATGAGCGTCGCTGCCGCTCTTGGGGTAATTTTGGGCCGCGGCCACTCCTGGGAAGGTTCACCACTGTTCCATGTCTTCGCCATTTGTGGATAATGGCTCTCACTGTGGTTCGCTGGATTCCCAAAGCTTTGGAAATGGCTTTATAACCCTTTCCAGACTGATAGATCTCAATTACTTTCTTTCTCAATTGTTCCTGAATTTCTTTGGGTCTCGGCATGATGTGTAGCTTTTAAGGATCTTCTGGTGGACCTTACTGTGTCAAGCAGCTCCTATTTAAGTGATGCCTTGATTGTGAACAGGTGTGGCAATAATCAGGCCTGGGTGTGGCTAGAGAAATTGAACTCAGGTGTGGACAACCACAGTTATAGTATGTTTTAACAAGGGGGGCAATCACTTTTTCACACGGGGCCATGATGGTTTGGATTTTTTTTCACCTTTAATAATAAACACCTTCATTTACAAATTGCATTTTGTGTTTAATTGTGTTGTCCTTGAATATTGTTTAAATTGGTTTGATGTTCCGAAACACTTAAGTGTGACAAACATGCAAAGGAACAGGAAATGAGGAATGGGGCAAACACTTTTTCACACCACTGTAGGAGAGTGTGGCATCTAACATAACATATGAATTTAGGTATATGAATTCCACTATGCAGTTCACCGGCACCCTAGTTGAAAAGCAAGTCAAACATGTTAAATCTTCCAAGATCAGGCAGTGCAGGAGTAAGGAAAATAAAAGCACATCATCTGTTTAGAGTATATCTATGATTGAGTTCACATTCAATTAAGAAATGAAACTCATGTTAAGGCTATTTCTTCCACAGATGTCTTCAGAAGAAATTGATGACCATTTCCATAGGCATTGATGCTCCATTTTAAAATAAACACTCGCATGCAGATACAGAAGGTATGATATTGAGGCAAGCCAGACAGGAATATTTGAAATTAAATTTATAATATTTGCAATGATGGATATGAGCCACATACTCTCTTCCCCCTGAACTCAGGGAAGCTCAGTCCTTTGGAATTTTTAAAGCTCTTTTAAAGACACACTTTTTTAAACTCGCTTTCGATTCTTAATATCTTTTGACTGTTTTATATTTGTTTATTATTAGTTTTATTCATGTTATTTAAGTTTTTATTTATTCTGTGATTTGTCTTTTGAGAAGCCACTTTAAAGGCGCTTTATAAAATAAAGTTTATTATTATTATTATTATATATGAAAACCAAGTAGATGAAACGGTTTTGAGCAGTGGATGGTGATACTCAATGATCTTGTAATTTACTGCATTGTAATGGTAATGATTTTTCAAATTAACTTGAACACTCTTTTGGTGGATTCATGTTAAAAATATGTTCTGCGGGGGATTGATGTCACGAAATATATACAGTAAAAGAATCCAGAATGTGACCATATAGGGAGCCATGATGTGTTCTACCAGAAAAGTATCAGAAGTCCAGATAAGACTATTGAGTTCATTGTCTGACTTCTTGCATGGCACGTGTTTCCATATTTTCATCACAGGCTGTGGAATTATATGTCAGATTACTTTGAACAAACTTTTACATACAACAAGTTTTAAACATCCACAATAGTCTGGGAGTCGTGTATTAGACCTGTACTTGAGCATTTTGCTTATAAATATATACTCTCTTTCTGAAAACATTCAAACAAATGGTTTGACTTAATATCCGTAGCAGTAGTGTACATATCATTTCTTCCTAATTTGTTATTAACTTTTATTGCATGCCTAAAAGGAATAAAAGTTATTTGCCAGATTCAGATGCTCCTAAACACTTGTTATAAAGTATGAGTTTGTAACTGATCAACATAGACTGTACTATCTTTTCTAATATGCTGCATTTAATATGGAAAATATATTTTCACCAAAATATTTCAGAGATTTTTTTTTACACTAGTTTACACTAAATGTCTAATATTCTGTTCTGTTGGAAATTTGCATTAACTGTTGTTGTGTAAAATAATAAATGCACAGATCAAAACAATAAATACACAGGACAGTAAACACACAGAACATGGGCTGTAAATTGTAATCTATTGTAATGTAGCAGCAATATTGGCAGCAAAAATAAGTTCCATCGTAAAGTGACTGATGAACATATGAAAAGCGCAGTGTGCGGTACTGATTCTTGCTGGGTTAGTGCATGTGCAGTGGTATGAATCTTACTGGGTTAGGTGTTTGAGCAGTCCAGGTGAGTGTTGTGGGGCTGGATGTTGAGTAATCTGACTGCCTCAGGGAAGAAACTGTTGTAGAGTCTGCTGGTGGTGGCACAGATGCTCCTGATAGTAGTAAGGAGTCCATGAGAGGGGTCGCCTGCAATACTGGTTGCTTTGCCAATGCAGTGGTTGTTGAAGGAGGTGTCTATGGTGTGTATAGAGATCCCAATGATCTTTTCAGCTGTCCTCACAATTCGCTGTAGGGTCTTGTGGTCGAAGGCTGTACAGTTCCCATACCACAAAGTCAGACAGCTGGCCAAGATGCTCTCCATCATTCCTCTTAAGAAGGAGATAAGGATGGGAGGGGGAAGTTTGGCTCTCTTCAGCCTCCACAGGAAGTGGACATATTGCTGGGACTTCTTGGCTAGACAGGTGGTGTTGAGTGCAGGAGAGGTCATCAGTCATGTGCACAACAAGAAATCTGAAGCTTTTGACTCTCCACAGTTGTTCTGTCAATGTGCAGTGGTGAGAGGTCCACGTGTGTTCTCCTGAAGTCGACAATCATCTGTTTAGTCTTATCATTTACATTAAATTACATTTTTATGTTTTATCGACATTAAGAGATAGATTGTTGTCTCTAGACTATTTTTTGCACTGGTTCACTGAGTCCCTGTACGCCGACGCATCATTGTTGCTGATTACACTACAACTGTAGTGTAATCAGCAAACTTGTTGATGTGTCAGTAGGTTAAAGAGCAGTGGACTGAGCACACATCCCTGGGGGCACTAGTGTTCAGTGTGGTGGTGCTAGTGACCCCAGATTGATGGTAGAAGACATGGTGTCCTCTGTTGAGCGGTTGGGACGGTAGTTGTACTGAAATGTGTCCAGTGTGGTGGGAAGATTGCTCTTTATGTGTTTCATGACTAGCCACACTAAACACTTCATTATAATAGATGTGAGTGCAACAGGTCGGTAGTCATTCAGGCAGGACACAGATGATTTCTTCATCACAGCCCTGATGGTGGTCATCTTGAAGCACATGGAGACAACTGCTTGGCTCAGCAAAATGTTGAATATGCCTGTGCCGACATCTGCAACTGATCAGCACATTCCCTGAGCACCTGGCTAGGTATGTTGTCAGGACCTGCAGCTATCTGTGAGTTATCTCTGGACAGAGTTTTCCTGACATCTACTGCAGACAGATGAAATACTTGGTCAGTGAGAGTTGGGGTGGTCTTCCTCTCTGCGATTTGGATCTGTACTTCGAACCATGCATAGTAATCATTCAGGGCATTTGGGAGCGAGTCGTCATCATCAAAGACAGGTGGCGTAGCTTTGTAGTCTGTGATGGCCTGAATGCCTTGCCACATATATGCCTTGTGTCCTCGGTGTTTGTGAAGTGACTGTGGATTCTTTCTGGGTAGTTGTGCTTTGGCTCTCTGATAGACCAGGACAGGTTGGCCTTTGCTGTGTGGAGTGCTGCCTTGTCATCAGACCTGAAGGCAGTGTCGTGGGTTTTCAACAGCAAGTGCACTTCAGAAGTCATCCACAGTTTCTGGTTTGCCTGTGTGTTGATGGTCTTGCAGGTAGTTACATCATCTATGCACTTACTGATGTAGCCAGTTACTGATGCTGTGTATTCATCCAAATCTGTGGTGTTTTGGTATGTAGCAGCCTCTCTGAACATATTCCAGTATGTGTACTCAAATCAGTCCTGATTTTCCTTCAGACCTTCAGACCAGGTTGTAAGTTCACATCCCAGAATTGCCAAGCTTCCACTGCTGGGTCCTTGACTGAGACCCTTCACCCTCAACTGCTCAGTTGTATAAATGAGATAAATGTAAGTCGCTCTGGATATGGGCATCTGCCAAACACTGTAAATGTAATGTAATGTAAATGTGTAGGCTAAATGTAACATGCACCATATTAGTGGACCCAAAGTGGCTGCTTTCCACTAGATTTTGAGGCGTGGCCATGTGGATGTGTGTTCATTCAGCTACAAGAGCATTAGTGAGGTCAGGAACTGCTGTTGGGCGAGGAGTCTTTGTTTTATACTTTCTTAAAATAACACAGAAATGGAAAAAATAATATTAATTATTTTTTTATGAACATTTTTACTCTGGAACACGGACGATGAAATATTCCATTAATTTTAGCTCCCTGTAATGTTTATAATCCCTGAACTTATAAAGAGTTATATTACCACCTTCAGTTCACTGTTAGCTGCAGAAAATGTACCGTAAAACATAAAAATGCACCGTAAAACATAATAAACATGTGAGCATGAGCAACAGTGGTGTACCTTCCCGGTGCAAATCAGTCAGGGGACTCAGATCAGGGAGCGACAAGGACGAATAAATTTACCCAATGAGACATTCTCACTGTGTTTGTGTATTTATTAACTGTGTAACAGATCAACATCAACAGCACACCTATTACACACTGAACAAACTTTCATTAAAACATTACAGAGCACTTCAATATCTTACAGCAGTTTGTGTCTGAGAAAAATACTTCACCAGCGCCGTCTAGTGGCCACTCTTCATATGACCACTCAGACATTTAAAAGACTTTAGTTATTAGAAATATTTGTTTTAATATTGTCAGTCTACTAACTAACCCTAACTCCAGCACTAAAAAGCTGACACAGACACATTCTGATCTCCTCTCAGGTGCTGGAGTTCCTGATACAGTAACCATTCATCATCTCTGATAGTTCTGGGATTGTAAATATAACCACTGGACATTCACTGTGTCTGAGGAGTGAGTAAATATATACGAGTAATAGACGGGTAAATATATCTCAGTCAATTCATTAATTGATGCAATGAATAAAAAATAAGAGTTACAGATACAGTGTTATACAGTCCCCTTTGAAAGTATTGGAACAGCAAGGCCAACTCTACTCTATTGTTTTCACTATACACTGAAGACTTCAAAATATGAATAGGAGACAATAGAGCTGAATTTCAGCTTTCAGATATTTACATCTACATGTGTTAAAAAAAATAAATAAATAAAAAACTTAGAACACATGCTGTTGGTGCTATTTGGTGGCAGAC
Source organism: Ameiurus melas (assembly GCA_012411365.1). Taxonomy (NCBI): domain Eukaryota; kingdom Metazoa; phylum Chordata; class Actinopteri; order Siluriformes; family Ictaluridae; genus Ameiurus; species Ameiurus melas. The sequence goes on along the minus strand of CM022772.1, from coordinate 23,227,509 downwards.
CACCCAAAATTGTGTGAGTAAAAATATAGGAACAGATAGTGTTAAAGTATATTAAAGTAAAAACTTTACTGGGACAGTCCATCTCAAGTGCTCCAACTGTATCACTGAACAAGGTAACCATGGTCTTCAGGATTTCAAAAAAAAAATTACAGGCAGGTGAGTTTGAGGTTGGAGCTAAACTCAAAGAACCCTGTGATAGATCATGCTCCAATGTGGTCAATATGAAATGTAGTAAATGTGTGCACTTATATAGCGCTTTTATCTTTACACTGTGTCTCATTCACACACACCAATGGTAGCAGAGCTGCCATGCAAGGCGTTAGCTTGCCATCAGGAGCAATGTGAGGTTCGGTGTTTTGCCCAAGGACACTTTGGCATGTGGAGTCACCCGGGCCGGGAATCGAACCGCCAACCCTATGATTAGTAGACAACCTGCTCTACCAACTGCGCCACATCCGCCCCGTAGTAATATGTTAGACCTCATTAACAAGCATTTTATTATATTCTGTGTCAATTTAATATATAATTCCTTTAAAATACTGATAATTTTTATTCTGTGTATATAGGCTTCTCCATTTTACAGGGGAATTCTACCATAGAGAGCTTATTTCTGTGAAAATTTCAGGTTTGCATCTGGTACCAACCCCCCAGCGCCCAACCCCCCAGCTCACACCCCACCCCCACCCCCACCACCCCAGGTATTCAATCCGAAAGTGAGGGGAATTTTAAATTATTTTTTTTTATAAATGGCACTTGCCACCCCACCCCCAAAAAAAATGAGCAGTAAAAAATGAAAAAGATGGAGCAATCGAATTTTGGTACCGCCCTTACCAAGGCCCAACTATGTAAGTGTGGGGGTTGAGGAGTCTGTGAGCATTACATTTAGACTTACGTTCTACATCTAAGGAAAAAGAATGTACAACATGTTTATATTTGTTCATGTAACTTGTGCTCTAGAGATCAGTTTTTGTTCCAAGTAGCTAGGCCCATACTGATCTGAAATATTGAGGTTTCAGTAAACAGCTGTATAAGCAAAATGTACTGTGTGCCATGACAAAGATGGCTGTTGTAGTTAAAACATGTCAAAATAAAAACCAAAGACTGGTGGTTTTACATCGGTAATACATAGGAAAATTTAAAATGGTCAAGTAACCTCTATTGCACCACCTGAGATGGAATGACCCAACTCTGAGCTCACCTTCTGTGACTGCACACAACATTGGGGTAACCATAGACAATCAACTGTCCTTTTCCTCTCACTTTTTTCTCTATAGGGGATCAATAAAGGTACATCTTATCTCATCTCATCTCATCTTATAACTACTCTGTCAACATCATGAAAATTCTCCTTTACAACATCAGAAGTATTTGTCTATTTCTATCCACACAAGCCACTCAGGTGCTAGTTCAGACCCTAGTCATTTCAAGACTCGACTACTGCTACTCAGTCCTGGCAGGCCTTCCTCTGAGCGCCATTCAACCTCTGCAACTGATCCAGAATGCAACTGCATGACTTGTTTTAAACCTTCCTACGTTCTTCCACTTATCCATAACATTAACCCTAACCCTAATTCATCCTTTAGCATTACTTGATGTATCCCACCATCTATTAGGGTCCAATGAAGACCTGCATCGCAGACTATTCTCTGTACCGGCACCTAGGTGGTGGAATGAACTTCTTCTAGATTCCTTAACAGCTGACTCACTGGCAGTCTTCAATGCCCTACATCTGGGAGAACTTAAATTATTACTTAATTTAAAAAATATGTATTGTGTGTGTGATTTTTTAAATTGTATAATTTATTGTATTTATTGATAGAGACTTCAAAGCACTTGTGTAAGTCACTCTGGATTAGGGTGTGTCCCAAATGCTATAACTGTAAATGTAAAAGTTTCATTATTTTTCAAGACATTCAAAAATGTTGTATTGGCTATGCCCAATGCTTGTGCAATGGCTGATCAATTTCCCCTCTTTTCTTAGCTTCAAAATGGCTTGCTTTTCTCCCATAGACAGCTCTCTGATCTTCATGTCGGAAGTATATAAGGAGCCTCCAAAAAAGGCAGAGTCCTTCAGGAGCAAGGACGGGTCGAGGCTTGCCAATCTGCCAACAGATACGTCAGAGAATAATCCAACACTTTGAGAAGAACATTCCATGAAGACACAGCGGTAGGATTTTGGGTGTTTCACCTTCTACAGTGCACAAAATCTCGGTGCATCATTAAATCATCATGTGCATGGCCTCGGGAATACTTTTGGAAACCTTCGTCAGCCGACACAATTCGCCGCTGCATCCACAAATGCAAGTTAAGGCTTTACTATGTAAAGCAGAAGCCATACATCAACACTGAGCTCGGTTTCATCTGAGATGGACAGTAGAACAGTGTAATTGTGTTTTGTTTTACGACGAGTCAACATTTCAAATAGTTTTTGGACAAAATAGCCGTCATGTTCTCCAGGACAAGAGGAAAAGGACCATCCGAGCTGTTACCAGCGTCAGTTCCAAAAGCCAGCATCTGTCATGATATGGGTCGTGTCAGTGCGTTTCAGTGCCCATGGTATGGGGCCGTGTCAGTGCCAATGGTATGGGGGCGTGTCAGTGCCCATGGTATGTGGGCATGTCAGTGGCCATGGTATGGTGGCGTGTCAGTGCCCATGGTATGGGGGCGTGTCAGTGCCCATGGTATGGGGGCGTGTCAGTGCCCATGGTATGGGTAACTCAAACATCTTTGAGAGCAGCATCGATGCAGAAAAATATGTACAAATTTTGGAGCAACATATTCTGCCATCCAGAGCAGGACAACGACAGACCACATTGTGCCAGGATTTCAAGCTCATGGTTGCATAAGCAGAGAGTGTGGGTGCAAACATTGGCCTGCTGCAGTCCTGACCTGTCTCCCATTGAGAACGTGTAGTGCATTATGAAGCACAAAATAAGGCGACGAAGTCCCTGTACAGTTACACAGCTGAAGAAATGTATAATGGATCAATGGAGGTAAATTGGTTAAGTTTAATCTCACTAAACTTAACCAACTAGTGTCTTCAATCAGCGTCCAAATGCTTAATAAGTGTTATTAAAAGAAAAGGTGATGTTACACAGCGGTAAACAGTCAACTGTCCCAACTTTTTTGGAGTGTGTCGTCAGATTTGAAATGAGTGTATATTTTCAAAAATAAATTCACAAAGTAAAACATCAAATAATGTGTTAACAATGTGTTTTCATTATGGTACAGCGCGAACAGCGCGAATTTTCTCACACAACTTTGTTTCCTCCAGCAGGGATGAACAGTTTCTCTTCAGACGTGGAAGAAGGCTCTAACTGGACTTCATCTTCTGCTTCAGTTCTGTTCGCACTCCCTTTTTCACACAGTGCATGAGATTTTCGCCTAAAGAAACCACAGAGAGAGAGAGAGAGAGAAACAGAGAGACAGAGACAGACAGAGATACTGACAGGTGGAGAGAGAGACAGACAGAGTGAGAGAGAGAGACAGACAGAGAAAGACAGACAGAGCGAGAGAGAGGGAGAAAAAAACAGGTGGAGAGTGAGACAGACAGAGAGAGAAAGACAGACAGACAGAGAGAGAGACAGACAGACAGAGAGCGAGACAGACAGAGAGAGCGAGACAGACAGAGAGAGAGAGAGGTGGAGAGCAAGACAGACAGAGAGAGAGAGATAGATACAGACAGGGAGAGAGAGAGAGAGAGAGAGAGAGAGAGAGAAAGAGACAGACAGAGAGAGAGAGAGAGATACAGAGAGAGAGAGAGAGAGAGAGAGAGAGAGAGAGAGAGCACACTCTCTGCTCCCTACAGACTGCAACAGCAATGTTTTGGAGATTTACTTTTTAACAGAGTGAAAAATGCTCAGATTTTTATAGCAGATTTCGTTCAGAAGATTTCAGAAGGTTCAGCCTGAATTCTACTCAGCAGATGAGAAACAGATCAGCATTCTGGCAGCGCAGTACATCTGACCTTTATATTAAATGATTATTGGTTTGTGTGTTACTGATTTTGCTCTATATTATTATTTCATTTTTATTTTGTACTACTATTTCTGTAAAAATCTCATGTCATTGCGTTAGTAATATTATAACTGCCACGATGGTAATGGCAATATAACTAAATGAAGTGAAAAATAAATGAATTGAATTGAGATAAACAGAAGGAAGAGAAAGAGAGTGAGTGAGAGAGAGAGAGAGAGAGATAGAGAGAGAGAGAGAAACAAGGGAGGGGGAGAGAGAAAGAGAGACAGAGGGTTCAGGTTAAACAACATACAGTTCTTTCAGTTTACACACAGTTTACAGTTCCCTTTCAAAGGGAACTTCAACGTTGCATTTAGGATAACAGTATGGGAACGCCTTGTGTGCATGACCGGTATCTGAAGCTTGTGTAAAATCATGCCTCTACTTATAGGCCTGCCATGATCAGGTGACGTGGCAATTAAGCACGTCGCATGATATATATATATAGCACCTGTGGAAACGGACACGCTTTTCTGCATGAAGTGTTTGGGTGTAGAACATGCTACAGCAGCCCTCGAGGGGTTTCACGATTAGGGAACTACGCTCTCGGCTCGCTCTCTTCTCTTCCAAAGAGAGTTGGGTTTCAGATCCCTGCGGATCTGGGCCAGCCGCTGTTGAGGCAGCCAGCCGTCTCAGGTCCTGGGGTTTTGTATTGATATGGACGAGGAGCCAGAGACGAGCGCGACTCTATCTCTTGCTCTGTCTTCCGGGTCCGGCTCTCCGCCTGACTTTAGAGCTTGCGTCGCGACTTTTCCTTCCCCTATGCAAAGCCACAACACCCTCGCTGTCTCCGAGGAGTCGGTAGAGTGTGCCATTGCACCAAACACCAACAGCAGCTCTCAGGCATATAAAGAGCTGCTTGAGGTGATCACTAGGGCGGTTCAGTTGAATCTAAGCTGGCCCGGGGAAGAGGAAGTGACTCGTAGCAGGCTGGATGAGCACTTCCTCTCCAGTAAAAATAAACATAAAGCTCCCTCACACCGCAGAAAACTCCCCTTTTTCCAGAAGTGCATGATGAGATATCACGCTTCTGGAGGAAACCATACACTAACCGTGTTTATAACCCCACAAAGTCTGATTACTCAGCCATCATGAGGAGTGAACAGCACGGCTATGTAGCGATGCCAAAAGGTGGAGGAGGTGCTTGCGAGCCACCTCTCTCCATCAATGCCAGGTAATTTAGGGAGGCCAACTTTACCTTCAAAGCCATGTAAAGCCACTTCGGTGTTGGTGGGCAAAGCCTATGCTGCAGCAGGTCTTGCTTGTGGGTCCCTGCATACAATGGCAGTGTTACAGGCCTACTAAGCAGACCTGCTGAGTGAGCTGGATACTGGTTAGGGAATTGGGCCAGAGGCAGTGGCAGAGCTGCGCTGAGTCACAGTTTTATCTCTTCGGACGACCAAACAATCGTCATATGGGTAGCCTGGTAGTAGCAGAGAGGCACCTATGGCTAAACCTGTCAGGGATGGGGACAAAGATAAGGTCTCCTTGCTGAACGCCCCTGTTAAACCTTCCAGCCTGTTTGGCGGCGCAGTCAATGCCATCACCGACAGGTTTCGCGAGGCAAAACAGCAAACGGCGGTGTTCAGCCAGTTTCTCCCCTGTCACGTCGAGTTGCCTCCATGACTGGAGCCCAGGCCAGTGCTGGTGCAAGGGAGATGCAGAAGACGAATGTGGCGGCCTGCCTCCCGCCAGAAAGCCAGGGCAACTGGTCGGCCACAGCCACAGTCTGCTAAGAGGCGTGATCTAAGAATGATCATAAAAGCAAAGCAGGTAAGGAAGGAATGGTCCTGATGGGTCATGGAGGGACATATCAGGGGACATGAGGCTGCTAGGGCAACCAGTCCCCAGTGCTACAGTAGGGCCTGCCCTGGCCAAGGCTATCCCACATTTTCAGTCTTCTCTGGTCAGCGAGCTGTCACAGGTCGACGGAAACCTGATGCTTTCCCTCCAATGAAATGTGGAAAAGCTAACATCCCTGAAAGACCATTTATCAGCATGGAAATTACTGCTAAATGTGTCCCCATGGGTTCCATCTACCATAGAAAAGGGTTATCGGGTCCAGTTCAGAGCTCACCCCCCCACAGCCCCCCCACCCCCCCGGTTCAAAGGTGTGCTCACCACAGTTGTCAGCACAGAGCAGAGCCCAATGTTAGTGCAGGAAATAAGTTCCCTTTTGCACAAAGGGGCCAAAGAGCATGTACCCCGTTCCCTAAGGGCGGGAGGTTTGTACAGCCATTATTTCCTGGTCCGCAAAAAAGATGGGAGTATGCGGCCAATTTTGGATATGCGTCATCTGAACCATACTCTTCGGACATACAGGTTCAAGATGCTGACGCTCAAACTTATCGATGCTACAGATTCAGTCCGAGGACTGGTTTGTTAAAATAGATCTGAAAGACGTATATTTCCACATAGGAATATCACCCAGTCACAGGAAGTTCCTGAGGTTTGCGTTTGGAGAAAACACATACCAATTTCGGGTTCTTCCCTTTGGGCTAGCTTTATCCCCACTGCACAAAGTGCATGGACGCTGCTCTGGCTCCCTTGCGACTCCGAGGCATCCGTGTATGAGGCAATCGGCTTCCTGTTTATTCTAGCATGATCCAGGGAACAGGCGTTTCAACATCGAGATGTTGTTCTCGCCAACATGAGGAGCTTGGGGCTCAGGTTGAACCTCAAGAAAAGTATGCTTTCTCCAGTGCAGAGGACAACTTTTCTAGGGGTTATATGGGATTCTATTACAATAAGGGCGTTTCCCAACATGCGTACAATCGATCCTAATAACTTTGAGTGAGGTCTGGGCATCCCCTTCAGCCTTTATGAGAGGCTGTTGGGCCTTATGGCAGCAGCAGCCAACGTCATACCATTGGGCCTATTGCACATGAGACCGTTTCAGTGGTGGCTGAAAAGTCCGGGGATGAAACCTCTGAGATTAATCAGAGTCAAGCAATGATGCCTACATGCTCTGACTATTTGGAGGTGCCCGCAGTTCCTAGCCTCGGGTCGCACTCTAGGGTCGTCCCCTTACCGCAAGACGGTAAAGACAGATGCATCCCTCATGGGCTGGGGCGCAGTCTTAAATGGCTGTCCAGCTCACGGTCTTTGGAGCGGACCTCATCTGAAGTGACATATAAATCGGCTAGAGATGCGGGCCGTATTCCTAGCACTGATCTTGCACTGATATCAACCTCCAGGGAGGGTTACGTTTGTGCCCCCTGTTCAGGCAGGCAAAACTAATCCTCCTCTGGGCAGAGGGAAAGTTTTTGTCAGTGAGTGCAATGTACATTCTGGGCAGTCGGAAGGTAGGAGCAGAACGTAGGGGGTGGAGGCTCCATCCACAAGTGGTGGAGTTCATATGGTGGAGGTTCGGACAAGCGGAAGTGGATGTGTTCGCCTCCGAGGAGACAACACCCTGCCCGCTGTGGTTCGCCCTCACTCCTCCTGCACCATTGGGGCTGGACGCCATGGTGCACACGTGGCCGAGGTCATGTCTATATGCTTTCCCCCCGATTGCTCTGCTCCCACAAGTTCTAGCGAGAGTTTGCCAAGACCGTCTACGTCTGCTGCTAGTGGCACCTTATTGGCAAGCTCGAATATGGCTCTTGGAGATAATGTCCCTGCCTCTCAAGCCGGAGGGCTGATCCATCACCCTCGGCCAGAACTATGGAAACTGTGGTTCTGGCCCCTGAGGGGCACCAGCTCATAGATTCTGGTCTCACAACTGAGGTTGTAGAGACCATTGTAGGTCAGATTTTGCCTACTTTCTCATTACCAATATAACAATTAGGGAATATTGAATGTATTTACAATAGCTTTCATCAGCTGAGATACTCAAAGTCTAAATCACCACATGGAACCAGTGAGTGAGAAAAGGTGAAGGTCCAATTTATTTAATTCGTTACATGAGATCCAAACAGTTTGGGACGTCTCAAAAAGTGATCTCCCAGTCCCCTGAAATGGGGCTCCCCTTTTATAGAGTTGACACACCCCTGGTTTGCCCAAAATACCATTACATGTGATGTCTGGGTGATGTATGGGTGATGTAATGCATTTTTAGGTTCTTTCCAATCCTACTATTTCTGCCTCAGACTTCTTGAAACCTGTTGAGTTTGCACTTACTCTATCAGTTCTCCTTTTTGTTTTTGCTTTCTATGGCATTTCTGAACTGACTTTGAGTGAGGTCAATTATCACCTGTGTGATTTTTCCTCCTTTATAATGTGTCGCGACGGACTGACACTCGGCGCGAGAGGGAAGAAAATCGCTCCATCTCTGACTGCCATGCCGGCGCGAAACAGGCAGCCCCGCGCCAGACCCCGCGCTAACCAGAAAGGACGCCATGGCGGGGAGGACCTACCGATGTCGTACCGTCCGGGGATTGGAGGATCGGTCGGAAGAATTCCACCACTCCCTAACCGGAAGGGGGAAATAAAAGGACGCCCTTCTGCCCCTGGAGGGTTGAGTACCGACTCACCGAAACGGTTGGAGTCCGGAATGGTTCGAGAACAGGTATTCCTCACATACTCGCGTTAAGGTGACTAATCTCTCTATCCCCAAATTTTTTCGCAAGGCACCGAAACGGAAGAGGACGACGCCAGCTGAGACGACACGCAGCGCTGAGGGACGGCTCGAGAACCCCGAGGCTTCTTCCGGGATTCCCCCGACACGCCCCCGCGAGCATCACGACGTCAGCCCACCTCCGCAGACCTACACAAACACCCACACAAACCTGCACTCTACCAGAGCGAAAATAAAGCCTCAACGTTTGCCCTACTCCCGCCTCCGTGTCTCTGTGCTCCGCCCTTTCCCGCTACAAATGGTAACTATGTACTTTTTTCTGCATTGTTATTAGCATATGTACTGTATGATTTTGTCAAATTATCATTAGCCATTACTTTGTTATTCTGATTACTCTGAGTCTGTGTGTGAGTGAGTTCATGTTCTTGTGTGCTGTGTGTGTTGCACTTCCTGTTTTTGGTCAGGCCCTAGGCCTTGCTATAATTACTTTTTAAGGAGACATTGTCTATAAGGAAGAGAGCGTGACTCTGTTCTTTCCTATATTCTCACTAAATTTTCATTCTCCATATTTTATTACCCTTGTGTTTTACTTCTATCAAAAATCTTATCCAACACCATGTTAAACGCTAGAGCACCATCCACAAGGAAATTGTATGCACTCAAGTGGCGGCTTTTTGTCTTGTGATGTGAGGAACGTCAGCTAGACCAAGTGAATTGCGCAATAGCTACAGTCATGGAGTTCCTACAAGAACGTTTCTCAGCAGGGGTGGCTCCTTCTACAATCAGGGTTACTTGGCCACCATTTCGGCCAGCCATGCCCCTGTTGATGGAGCCTCTGTGGAGCAACATCCTCTAACTTTGAGGTTCATGCGAGTACCTTCCTGGGACCTTTCTGTGGTCTTGGAAGGTCTGTCAGGGGCCCCATTTGAGCCCTTAGAGTCAGCCTCTGAGAAGCTTCTGACTCTAAAGGTAGCTCTTCTACTGGCCCTGACGTCTCTCAAGCGAGTGGGAGATCTACAGGCTCTCTCTGTTGCCCCCTCCTGCCTTGACTTTGCCCCTGGACTAGCCAAGGCCTTCCTGTATCCTAGGCCGGATTATATTCCTAAAGTGCCTACATGGGCTGCCCACCCGGTGGTGTTGCAGGCCTTCTGCCCTCCTTCGTTCCTCACACCGGAACAAGAGAGGATGCACCTGCTGTGTCCAGTAAGGACTCTCTGTACTTACATCCACTGCTCCGGCCAGTGGCATAAGTTTGGCATAAGTACTGGCGACAGTAAAGCTGATGCTGTGTCAAAGCAGCGCATCTCTACTTGGATAGTGGAAGCAATTTCTATGGCATGGTCTCGCCACGCCTCTAGGCGTAAAAGCTTATTCCACTAGGGCGGTCGCCTCCTCGAAGGCTTTGTCAAAAGTGGTATACTTGCAGGATGTGTGTACGGCTGCAGGGTGGTCTACGCCACATACATTCATTCGTTATTACAGCCTGGATAGTCATTCTACCCCGGGCTCGAGTGTCTTGCAGTGACCCTCGGGCTTGGGTATTTTTGAACAGGCCGTACCCTCGGTATGACGGAGTGGGTATTCCCGTTCCCATACTTTTATGCTAAACGCAACGTCGAAGTTCCCTTTGAAAGGAAACGTCAAGGTTACGCATGTAACCTTGTTCCCTGAGAAGGAAACAAGACGTTGCATGCATAGCATTGTCATACCAGGGTAGGCCTGTGAATTTCGTCGTAACTTCAGATAATAGAGGCTGGCGGCATGGTTCACAGGTGCCATATATATCAAGCTTCAGATACCGGTCATGCGCGCAAGGTGCTCCCATACTTTTATGCTAAATGCAATGTCTCGTTTCCTTCTCAGGGAACAGGGTTATGCATAACCCCGATGATTTTACTCACTGAACTGTCAAATCATTTATTTACATTTAATCTGCTTTTGAATTCATAATGAAATAAATTAAATAAATTAAACACATGCTTTTCAGCCTCTCAGCTGAAAAACCAAACAGTTTAGACCACAATGAAAGCTGATGTGTGTGTGCTGGAGATTGTGATGGAGTGTGTGTGTGCAGGGGAGTGTGCTGGTTTGTAATGGTATATATAGATGTTAGTGCTAGTGTCTACTTATCTGTAATGGTGTATTGGTATGTATTGTGTACTGGTGCGTAGTGTGTATTGGTGTGTACTGGTATTTATTGATGTGTACTGGTGTGTATTGGTGTATGGAGTGTACGTTTGTGTACTGGAAAATGGAGTGTACTGCTGTGTATTGGTGTGTACTGGTGTGTATTGGTGTACTGGTGTATGGTGTGTAGTGTTGTGTACTGGTGTATGGTGTGTACTGGAGTATGGTGTGTACTGGTGTGTACTGGAGTGCATTAGTGTGTACTGGTGTATGGTGTGTACTGGTCCATGCTCATCTTGTGCTGCTTTACCTCCTCCGTGCTAAAGTGTCCTGAATTTAAAATCTCTCCTGCTGGTCTCTACTAGGCGAGATGCACTGTATTTTTAAGCAGGAGTTTTTTGCTGAAGTTCTGAGTACTGAATATGAACTATAACTGACAGCCATTAATGCAGCTGAGCTCTGATTGGCTCTTACCTTCCACAGCAGTATGAAGATAACGATGAGAATCAGAAGTCCACCTCCCACGCCTGTTCCGATGATCATGATCATATCAGGAGGAATGATCAGCTCTGTTTTCACACTGATCTATAATCACACACACACACACACACACACACACACACACACACACACACACACACACACAAAGGCATTTAGAAATGCTCTGAAAATCGTGACCATGTCAATGCTGTAATGAGGTTTGTGGTACTTTTTAACAGCATCAGTAAAATCTCATGTGCTTGTTTTTAGCCTTTAGAAGTTCTCTCAGAGACGTTCTTGTGGGACACTGGATCATCTCACAGTCATCATTCTCCAAGACTTTCACTGACACCTGACAACCAGCGATGCCACTGATCACTTACACCACTGACACCTGCGATGCCACTGATCATTTATACCACTGACACCTGAGTGACAGTTATAGATTTTTCTATTTGTCAGTCATTTCCCAGTCCAGTAAATTGTAAAAGCCTAGGGTTAGGACACTATGGGACAGTGTGGGACAATGGAACATCACCACTGACACAATTCAATTCAGTTTTATTTGTATAGTGCATCCTCATGGACTGCACCAGATCGGTCAATTCTTGCTGTGAGATGTCCCTCCACTCTTCCACCAAGGCATCTGGAAGTTCTCCATCACATCTTGAGGGACACATGATTACATGTAATTTTACACTGCGAGGATGATCAGCTGTCCTTCCTGTCTCCCTGTAGCACCGTCTCAGGTGTCTTACATTACAGACATTACAGTGTATTTGTCACAGTGCAGCCAGCAGAGGGCGCTGTGGCACGGAGTGTCTGCCATCGGACTAACCACGTGACCCTTGTTTTGGTTTTGGTTTCCTGGTTTGTCACGGGAGTTGGTATTTTTGGGTTAATGAGCACTAGGATTTAAGCGCACTGATTACGGAGCACATGGCTGGTTATTGATTAGACATTTTTGAGTAATGCTAGGGATTCTGGAATGCACAAGGATTCTGTGTTGTAGCGATTTCCTAGTTAGACTATGCTACGTTAGCTCCTGGTTTGTTCATGCTACATTTTTTATTTGAGTTTTCATATTTTTGTTTAAATAAAAGAAGTTGAACTGCACCTGCGTCCGTCTCACGTCTACAACCACCTGACAGTATTGCTCTGAACACATCTGCGGTCCTCATGCCTCCCTGCAGCAGGTCTACGGCATGTTCACGCAGGTGAGCAGGAAACCTAGACATATTTCTTCTGGTGTTTTTCAGAATCAGTAGAAAGGTCTCTTTAGTGTCCTAACTTATTGTACCTGTGACCTTAATCACCTAACGCCTGTAAACTGTTCGTGTCTTTAAAACAGTTCCACAGCTGCATGTGCAATAACTGTTTACAACTCACTGAACAAACACAAAAAACATCGTTTAAACGCTTTCCAATAAAGATCTGTAAAGATTATTATGATTTTACAAAATTATATTTTTTCTCCTGAAAAAGGGACATTTCTTTTTGTGATGAATTTATTTTTCTGTCTGTCAGTATTTTCCCAGTCTGTCACCAGGTTGGGAGAGGGCACAAGCGCGGGAGCGGATGACGAGAAAACAATAACAATCCATGAATGTCTGGGTAGCTCAAGTCAAAGAAACAGGCAAAGGACAGGTGATCGGGTTCGATGAACAAACAGGACAAAACAGAAACATAGTCGAAAAACCATGGCAGAGGTCGAGAAAAACCGGGAAATAACAACAATGTAGAAGTGCTTGGTATCGCAGAGGAACTGAGGTTGCTAAGCGTATACTTTGCGATGTGTCCAAGGTGAGTGATTCTTTAAGTACTAGCGGGGATTGGGTGTGTGTGCGTATGGGTGTGTGATTGGTAACAGGTGTCTCAGATCAGAACTCCGGGGACTTTGAGTGCATGCGTGCGTGCGAGGTGCATGTTGTATTCTGGGATCTGGAGTCCTGATCTGACGGAGCTGTGACACAGTCCAATAAAAACAGGAACACATTAATCTGAAACAGGAAACAAAACATACCATAGCATGGTGACATCTGCTCATATCGTTCTGAAAAATAAAAGAACAAAATAAACAAAAAAATACACTCATCTAAGATAAACATAAACACTGTGTGTGTGTGTGTGTGTGTGTGCTCTCACCTCTCGGTCACTGGATATCTGATGATAACGCTTTTTATCAAAGTTCACTTGAGCAAAGACAGAAAAATTATCCTCCGTCTTATTCTCACTGAAAGACCATTTCTGCAGAGGAACAGAACAAAGTGAGAGACAGAGACAGTTCAGATGTGTGTGTGTATGTGCATGCGTGTATGTGTGTGTGTGTGTGTGTGTATGTATATGTGTGTGTGTGTGTGTGTGTTATTACCCCTGTGTATTGTTGTTTATTAGGGAAGGTGATGAATGTGTTCAGCTCAAACTGGACAGTAGAGTCTGGATCCAGTGAGAAAGACTGGCACATGAAGTTCACACACGGGTTAAATGGACAGTCCTGCAGGACATCCCATAATAACACTGGGTCAGAAATGCCATAGTAACCAAACATCACATATTACAGAACAGTTCTAAACAACACAGTAAGGTAGAACTCCTGTTCCTGTGTACTGATGTTCAATTAGCTCTACTGAATAGTGAAATTCCCACATGAGGTCACGTGATGTGTGAGGTCACGTGATGTGTGAGGTCACATCTTCTCGTCATAATCCTCCTCAGATGAAACACAGGGAATTTTGGACAATTTCTTGTGTTCTAGATTTAATTTAAAATGGATTAAACAGACTTTGAGACTATCAGAGTACACATTATAATCCATAACGACAAAATATGGTTTCAGAATATTTTGATAATTTATTAAAGTAAAAAACTGATTATAAAACCTGACCTCGACCCGTGTCACCTGTCCAGCTACAGACCTATATCTAACCTCCACTTCACCTCCAAGATCTTAGAAAAGGTTGTACACAGCAGTTCTGCTCGTACTTCCACAGGAACAACATTCATGAAATGTACCAGTCAGGGTTTAGACCACATCATGGCACAGAGACAGCGTTCGTTAAAGTAGTAAATGACCTTCTACTGACCTCTGATCAGGGTTGTGTCGTGTTGCATGTGTTACTCGAACTTACTGCAGCTTTTGATACTATAGATCACACGATTCAGTTATGGAACAGTCTTCCTATTAGTGTT
>CM022772.1:23203177-23208177 GCA_012411365.1 Ameiurus melas | reverse complement strand
GTTCTGCTGAGTTAGTGTGTGTGTGTGTGTGTGTGTGTGTATGTGTGTGTTCTGCTGAGTTAGTGTGTTGTGTGTAATGTAGTGTGTGTGTTCTGCTGAGTTAGTGTGTAGTGTGTACTGTAGTGTGTGTGTTCTGCTGAGTTAGTGTGTAGTGTGTGTGTGTGTGTGTGGATGTGTGTGTCTTCTGCTGAGTTAGTGTGTTGTGTGTAATGTAGTGTGTGTGTTCTGCTGAGTTAGTGTGTAGTGTGTACTGTAGTGTGTTTGTGTGTTCTGCTGAGTTAGTGTGTAGTGTGTACTGTAGTGTGTGTTCTGCTGAGTTAGTGTGTAGTGTGTTCTGTAGTGTGTGTTGTGTTCTGCTGAGTTAGTGTGTAGTGTGTATTGTAGTGTGTGCTCTGCTGAGTTAGTGTGTAGTGTGTGTACTGTGGTGTGTTCGTTTTGCTGAGTTGGGTTGTAGTGTTATTGTGGTGTGTGTTCTGCTGAAGTTAGTGTGTAGTGTGTACTGTAGTGTGTGTTCTGCTGAGTTAGTGTGTAGTGTGTACTGTAGTGTGTTCGTTTTGCTGAGTTAGTGTGTGAGTGTGTGTATTGTAGTGTGTGTTCTGCTGGGGAGTTAGTAGTGTGTACTGTAGTGTGTGTGTTCTGCTGAGTTAGTGTGTAGTGTGTACTGTGGTGTGTGCGTTTTGCTGAGTTAGTGTGTATTGTAGTGTGTGTTCTGCTGAGTTAGTGTGTAGTGTGTACTGTAGTGTGTGTTCTGCTGAGTTAGTGTGTAGTGTGTACTGTAGTGTGTGTGTTTTGCTGAGTTAGTGTGTGGTGTGTGTGTAGTGTGTGTTCTGCTGAGTTAGTGTGTAGTGTGTACTGTAGTGTGTGTGTTCTGCTGAGTTAGTGTGTAGTGTGTGTGTGTGTGTTCTGCTGAGTTAGTGTGTAGTATGTACTGTAGTGTGTGTGTGTTCTGCTGAGTTAGTGTGTGTGTGTGTGTGTTCTGCTGAGTTAGTGTGTAGTGTGTACTGTAGTGTGTGTGTGTGTTCTGCTGAGTTAGTGTGTAGTGTGTACTGTAGTGTGTGTGTGTTCTGCTGAGTTAGTGTGTAGTGTGTGTTCCGCTGAGTTAGTGTGTAGTGTGTACTGTAGTGTGTGTGTTCCGCTGAGTTAGTGTGTAGTGTGTGTTCTGCTGAGTTAGTGTGTAGTGTGTACTTTTATGTGTGTTGTGTTCCGCTGAGTTAGTGTGTAGTGTGTACTGTAGTGTGTGTGTGTTCGCTGAGTTAGTGTGTAGTGTGTGTTCTGCTGAGTTAGTGTGTAGTGTGTACTTTTATGTGTGTGTTCCGCTGAGTTAGTGTGTAGTGTGTACTGTGGTGTGTGTGTGTTCCGCTGAGTTAGTGTGTAGTGTGTGTTTCTGCTGAGTTAGTGTGTAGTGTGTACTGTAGTGTGTGTTCCGCTGAGTTAGTGTGTAGTGTGTGTTCTGCTGAGTTAGTGTGTAGTGTGTACTGTAGTGTGTGTTGTGTTCCGCTGAGTTAGTGTGTAGTGTGTGTTCTGCTGAGTTAGTGTGTAGTGTGTACTGTACTGTGTGTGTTCTGCTGAGTTAGTGTGTTGTGTGTAATGTAGTGTGTGTGTACTGCTGAGTTAGTGTGTAGTGTGTACTGTAGTGTGTGTGTGTTCTGCTGAGTTAGTGTGTAGTGTGTACTGTAGTGTGTGTGTTTTGCTGAGTTAGTGTGTATTGTAGAGTGTGTTCTGCTGAGTTAGTGTGTAGTGTGTACTGTAGTGTGTGCGTTTTGCTGAGTTAGTGTGTAGTGTGTACTTTAGTGTGTGTGTGTGTGTGTGTGTGTTCTGCTGAGTTAGCGTGTAGTATGTACTGTAGTGTGTGTGTGTGTTCTGCTGAGTTAGTGTGTAGTGTGTACTGTGGTGTGTGTGTTCTGCTGAGTTAGTGTGAAGTGTCTACTTTAGTGTGTGTGTTCTGCTGAGTTAGTGTGTACTGTAGTGTGTGCATTTTGCTGAGTTAGTGTGTAGTGTGTATTGTAGTGTGTGTTCTGCTGAGTTAGTGTGTAGTGTGTACTGTAGTGGGTGTGTTCCGCTGAGTTAGTGTGTAGTGTGTGTGTGTGTGTATGTGTGTGTTCTGCTGAGTTAGTGTGTTGTGTGTAATGTAGTGTGTGTGTTCTGCTGAGTTAGTGTAGTGTGTGTACTGTAGTGTGTGTGTTCTGCTGAGATAGTGTGTAGTGTGTAATGTACTGTGTGTGTTTTGCTGAGTTAGTGTGTATTGTGTGTGTGTGTGTGTGTGTGTGTGTTCTGCTGAGTTAGTGTGTTGTGTGTAATGTAGTGTGTGTGTTCTGCTGAGTTAGTGTGTATTGTGTGTGTGTGTGTGTGTGTGTATGTGTGTGTTCTGCTGAGTTAGTGTGTTGTGTGTAATGTAGTGTGTGTGTTCTGCTGAGTTAGTGTGTGTGTGTGTGTGTGTGTGTGTGTGTATGTGTGTGTTCTGCTGAGTTAGTGTGTAGTGTGTACTGTAGTGTGTGTGTTCTGCTGAGTTAGTGTGTAGTGTGTAATGTACTGTGTGTGTTTTGCTGAGTTAGTGTGTATTGTGTGTGTGTGTGTGTATGTGTGTGTTCTGCTGAGTTAGTGTGTTGTGTGTAATGTAGTGTGTGTGTTCTGCTGAGTTAGTGTGTAGTGTGTACTGTAGTGTGTGTGTTCTGCTGAGTTGGTGTGTAGTGTGTTGTGTGTGTGTGTGTGTATGTGTGTGTGTTCTGCTGAGTTAGTTGTGTTTGTGTGTATGTAGTGTGTGTGGTCTGCTGAGTTAGTGTGTAGTGTGTACTGTAGTGTGTTTGTGTGTTCTGCTGAGTTAGTGTGTAGTGTGTACTGTAGTGTGTGTGTGTTCTGCTGAGTTAGTGTGTAGTGTGTACTGTAGTGTGTTTGTGTGTTCTGCTGAGTTAGTGTGTAGTGTGTACTGTAGTGTGTGTTCTGCTGAGTTAGTGTGTAGTGTGTTCTGTAGTGTGTGTTGTGTTCTGCTGAGTTAGTGTGTAGTGTGTATTGTAGTGTGTGTGCTGCTGAGTTAGTGTGTAGTGTGTACTGTAGTGTGTGTTTTGCTGAGTTAGTGTGTAGTGTGTATTGTAGTGTGTGTTCTGCTGAGTTAGTGTGTAGTGTGTACTGTAGTGTGTGTGTTCTGCTGAGTTAGTGTGTAGTGTGTACTGTAGTGTGTTCGTTTTGCTGAGTTAGTGTGTAGTGTGTATTATAGTGTGTGTTCTGCTGAGTTAGTGTGTAGTGTGTACTGTAGTGTGTGTTCTGCTGAGTTAGTGTGTAGTGTGTGTGCGTGTGTGTGTTCTGCTGAGTTAGTGTGTAGTATGTACTGTAGTGTGTGTGTGTTCTGCTGAGTTAGTGTGTAGTGTGCATGTGGTGTGTGTGTTCTGCTGAGTTAGTGTGTATTGTGTGTGTGTGTGTGTGTATGTGGTGTGTGCTGGAGTTAGTGTGTTGTGTGTAATGTAGTGTGTGTGTTCTGCTGAGTTAGTGTGTAGTGTGTACTGTAGTGTGTGTGTTCTGCTGAGTTAGTGTGTAGTGTGTGTGTGTGTGTGTGTGTATGTGTGTGTCTCTGCTGAGTTAGTGTGTTGTGTGTACTGTAGTGTGTGTGTTTCTGCTGAGTTAGTGTGTAGTGTGTACTGTGTGTGTTTGTGTGTTCTGCTGAGTTAGTGTGTAGTGTGTACTGTAGTGTGTGTTCTGCTGAGTTAGTGTGTAGTGTGTTCTGTAGTGTGTGTTGTGTTCTGCTGAGTTAGTGTGTAGTGTGTATTGTAGTGTGTGTTCTGCTGAGTTAGTGTGTAGTGTGTACTGTAGTGTGTTCGTTTTGCTGAGTTAGTGTGTAGTGTGTATTGTAGTGTGTGTTCTGCTGAGTTAGTGTGTAGTGTGTACTGTAGTGTGTGTTCTGCTGAGTTAGTGTGTAGTGTGTACTGTAGTGTGTTTGTTTTGCTGAGTTAGTGTGTAGTGTGTATTGTAGTGTGTGTTCTGCTGAGTTAGTGTGTAGTGTGTACTGTAGTGTGTGTTCTGCTGAGTTAGTGTGTAGTGTGTACTGTAGTGTGTTCGTTTTGCTGAGTTAGTGTGTAGTGTGTATTATAGTGTGTGTTCTGCTGAGTTAGTGTGTAGTGTGTACTGTAGTGTGTGTTCTGCTGAGTTAGTGTGTAGTGTGTACTGTAGTGTGTGCGTTTTGCTGAGTTAGTGTGTAGTGTGTATTGTAGTGTGTGTTCTGCTGAGTTAGTGTGTAGTGTATACTGTAGTGTGTGTGTTCTGCTGAGTTAGTGTGTAGTGTGTGTGTGTGTGTTCTGCTGAGTTAGTGTGTAGTATGTACTGTAGTGTGCGTGTGTTCTGCTGAGTTAGTGTGTAGTGTGTGTGTGTGTGTGTTCTGCTGAGTTAGTGTGTAGTGTGTACTGTAGTGTGTGTGTGTGTTCTGCTGAGTTATTCTGTAGTGTGTACTGTAGTGTGTGTGTGTTCTGCTGAGTTAGTGTGTAGTGTGTGTTCTGCTGAGTTAGTGTGTGTAGTGTGTACTGTAGTGTGTGTGTTCTGCTGAGTTAGTGTGTTGTGTGTGTTCTGCTGAGTTAGTGTGTAGTGTGAACTTTTATGTGTGTTGTGTTCTGCTGAGTTAGTGTGTAGTGTGTACTGTAGTGTGTGTGTTCCGCTGAGTTAGTGTGTAGTGTGTGTTCTGCTGAGTTAGTGTGTAGTGTGAACTTTTATGTGTGTTGTGTTCCGCTGAGTTAGTGTGTAGTGTGTACTGTAGTGTGTGTGTTCCGCTGAGTTAGTGTGTAGTGTGTGTTCTGCTGAGTTAGTGTGTAGTGTGTACTGTAGTGTGTGTGTGTGTTCTGCTGAGTTAGTGTGTAGTGTGTACTGTAGTGTGTGTTCTGCTGAGTTAGTGTGTAGTGTGTTCTGCTGAGTTAGTGTGTGTGTTACTGTAGTGTGTGTTGTGTCCGCTGAGTTAGTGTGTAGTGTGTTCTGCTGAGTTAGTGTGTAGTGTGTACTGTATGTGTGTGTTCTGCTGAGTTAGT
>CM022772.1:23195677-23198177 GCA_012411365.1 Ameiurus melas | reverse complement strand
CTTTAATCCCACTAGGTGTGGTCGCCGGTGCTGGTGACTCTTCTCCAGACCATTCTGTCACATGCCTCCTCTTCCGTCTTTCCTACTGTCCTTAAATCCTCCTTCACGCAATCCTCCCATCGCCTTCTTGGTCTACCATGCCTCCTTTCTCCAACTGCTAACTTTCTCACTCTCTTCCCAACATAGCCTTCATCCCTTCTCACTATGTGACCCAACCATCTCAGTCTTTTCATTCTCAGCTTGACAACCCTCTCTCCCACCTTTACTGTTGCCCTTATCTCTTCATTCCTAATTCTGTCCATCCTTGTCTTTCCAAGAAAAAATCTCAACATTTTCATTTCCGCTACTTCCATTCTCCTTTCCTGACCTCTTGTCACTGCCACAGTTTCCATCCCATACTGCATTGCAGGCCTCATTATTGTCTTGTACAGATTTCCTTTCAACTTTTCTGGCACTCCTCTGTCACACATGATACCACCAAGCACTCCATCCTGCTTGGATCCTTGGATCCCAAACATTAAGAAAATACGAAATAGATACGTTTCTCTATCTAGCTAACAGCAGTACACGTGAACACAGATGTATAATTATGACTTCAGATGATGGGGACAGAGTGACAGGAAGACATCGTATTCCATCTGCACAATTTAATCCCAGTTCTCCGTGTTATAAAGAGATGGAACATACGTGCATAAAGACTGTGTGGTTGTAACAGGAAACCTCAGAGTCCAGCAGCACAGACGTCACCAGACTCCTGGACGTCTTATCTTCTGCACTGAAAACCCGACTCGTCCTGTGCTCACAGCGCTCAGCTTTGAGCTCCAACGTCACGTTCAGACCACTCTTTACTGCCCCTGAGAGGAAGAGAGGGTCGCTACAGTCACAGTCTGTTGTGTGTGTCTCTGTGCTTGTGTTTGTTACCTGAGAATACCTGTGCTCTGGAATGTTAATGGGGCAGGAAGTGGGGGGGGGGTGATCTAGGCGTGATTTAAAAAACATCTTTCATATGAACTCAGGTGGAATCTGACTACCCGGTCCTGGAATAAATATCAGTAACATTATAGAAATTGGAGATGTACTGTTCATTTTCACATCAGCAGTTTACTCTGAAATAAACACTGCATAAAAACTTTATAAAACTTTATTTCTACCAGATTCCTGTACATGCTCTCTGTACGTTCAAAATAAAACATGGAAAGCTTTTCAGAAAGTTCCACAACTCATCTGTTGTATAAATATATAAACAAAGGTGTTGAAACTTGTATTGTGTACACACACACAATTTGGTAAACATGCACTTATATAGCGCTTTTTTCCAAAGCGCTTTACACTGTGTCTCATTCATCCATTCACACACACTCACTCACACATCAATGGTAGCAGAGCTGCCATGCACGGTGCTAGGGAACTTGGGGTTCAGTGTACTTCGGCATGTGGAGTCACCCAGGCCGGGAATCAAACCTCCAACCCTACGATTAGTGGATAACCCGCTCTACCAACTGCACCACAATTTATGAATATACAGCATATTTATTCAGTTATTTGCTGTGTTTCATTATAGAACACTTCCACTTCTGCTTTAAATCCGAACAAAAACTAAATATTCAAATTAAATACAGATACAAATACCGCTAATGGCATTATGTTACACCCCTACTGTATACTGTGTGTAGTGTGTGTATACTTTATGTAGTGTGTATAGTCTTTGTGTGTATATGCTGTGTGTATGTTATGCGTACCTGAATGTTTGTTGTGTGTTTGTTGCATGTATATGCCGTGTGTTTGTTGTGTATACCTGTGCTCGGAGTTAGTTGTGTACCTGTGTGTTTGTTGTGTACCTGTGCTCGGAGTTAGTTGTGTACCTGTGTGTATGTTGTGTGTTTGTTGTGTACCTGTGCTCGGAGTTAGTTGTGTACCTGTGTGTATGTTGTGTGTGTGTTGTTGCCCTGTGCCGGAGTTAGTTGTGTACCTGTGTGTATGTTGTGTGTTTGTTGTGTACCTGTGCTCGGAGTTAGTTGTGTACCTGTGTTTCAGGTGATCATACCTTTGCTGTTGGTGTTCTCTCGTACTGAAGCAGGTGCTGAGTGATGATGGGGAAATGAACGTCCGAGTAGCCGAGGCAGTCGAAGTGGGTAGGTTGATTTCAGACGGAGAGAAACTGAGCTTCGCTGAGACGGACACAACCGGCCGGAAGTTCTGAGAGAACCAGTTACATCAGTTAGTCCAAAATTGACATCAGTATTTACATGAGGAGAGTTCCTTGTATTCAGAGTCGGGTTACGCAGCTGCTCAAGTGGATTTTCTGACCTCCATATGTCAGATTATTAAAACCACCTGCATGTAGTTCCTGCCTACATCTGAATACTGCTCCTCACTCGTCGTATTACTCAAGAAAAAGCACTCGAAGTTCAGATCAGAATCACACAGAACTGAGAAAACCTCCCCCACATTGTTATGGCAACGCTGGACTATACTTCCCAGAAAACAGCAGGGCTATGAA
>CM022772.1:23180677-23193177 GCA_012411365.1 Ameiurus melas | reverse complement strand
ATACAGATTTCCGCCCAATTATTAGATCCAACTGCTCCCAGAATCAGAGTGTCCTGGAATACAGAATAAAGAAAGACGTGGTTAAGTGTTTGTGTTCAGACAGATTTTAAGATATTATTTGTATACGCCTGTAACTCATTCCAGATCATTCAGACTCCATATAAAGCATATACTCTTTTCACTCTTAACTAAATCTTGTCTGCATTTGCTGCCTACATTTCTGAGTGTCTTTTCCGTTGGTGATATCACAGTTTATCATAGTGTAGGACCCCTGCACTTTCCCCAGTGTGATGGTTTTCCGTTGTTGTTTTGTTCACCTAGTATTGAGTTGTTGACTTTGACTCTGTGCCTGGATTTTTCCTATAAAATGTTTAGATGAAAATCTCTGATTGAACTGCATTCGTCTCTGCTTCTTGGTCCCTAGCCACCAACATGGAGATGGCAGGGCTTGTGTGTTACAGGACACTCGTTCTACACCTGTCCACACGGCCAAGAAAGAGAGAAGCTTCAGGATGGGAAAGCCATGTGGAACCAGCTCCATATGACAATGTGGTTACTGTCATTTTAGAGGGTTTTTTGTGCAAATGGTCAGTACTTCTAGTAGATTTATAAACTGGGGAAGTGATTTGTTTAAGGTTAATGTGATCAGGAATGTGGGTCAGAGAGACCACATGAACTAAACTTGGTCATCTAAAAGTATTTCTCAGAGTATGTTTGGATTCAATCTAATCCATAAATATAATACAAGTTTTGGAAATAACATACAATATATGTTTTATATACCTGTGACCAACTTGTCACACGCTTTGGCACCGTGTTTGATTACTGCCCTGATAAGCGAGAGACTGGAGAGGAACTATTGACCATAAAGCAAGGGTCACACAGTGTGGGGGAGTATGCACTAGATTTTCGCACAGTGGCTGCCTGCAGTGGATGGAACGACACAGCTCTAAAAGCGTTGTTTTGTAGAGGCCTAAATGCTGATGCGGGAGCTCGCATGTCGCGATGACACCGTATCCCTGGATGCTCATCACCCTGGTGAATCGCCTGGATCGTCTACTGCGCCAACGCGAACCTGGGCCAAGGGAGGCCGACCGACCCACCTCGGAACCTTCGGAAGAACCCATGCAACTGGGGCAAATGCATCTCTCTGCCCACTTTGTCGAGGGGCAGCCAGCGTATCAGGTCAGTATGATACTGAAATCCCGACAACGAAGACGTGGCTTGGAGTATTTGGTCAAGTGGGAGGGATATGGCTCGGAGGAGCAGTGTTGGATCCCAGGTCGGGATATCTTGGATCCCGAACTTATGGAGGATTTTCACCTCTCCCATCCTGAGCACCCTGGTCCAAGACCACGAGGGAGACCGAGAGGTACAGGGGCTCCCGGAGTGAGCCCCTCCTGGAGTGAGCCCCTTGGGGGGCTTTGGAAATAACATATACAATATATGTTTTATATATTCCAAATGTGGGCTTGTGTTTGTTACCTGAGAATACCTGTGGTCTGTAATGTTTATGTGTCAAGGCTCAGTCCGACCGGGACTCCAATTCCCAGCAGCCAACATAAGCGCGCATGCACACTGCCCGGTCCGACCCAGACTTCAGTTCGCAGGAACCCACACGAGCGCGCATGCGTGCGAGATCACCAGAGTTCTAATTCACAACACCTGAGACCAGCTTTCTGATTCCACGAGTATTTAAGAAGCCACACTCCGATTTCACGTTGCGAAATATACGCTCCTTAACG
Organism: Ameiurus melas; assembly: GCA_012411365.1. NCBI lineage: Eukaryota > Metazoa > Chordata > Actinopteri > Siluriformes > Ictaluridae > Ameiurus > Ameiurus melas. The sequence goes on along the minus strand of CM022772.1, from coordinate 23,191,432 downwards.
TTTGTTAGCCGCTATAACAAGCATTCCAAGTATATATACGATTATCTGGTTTATATCGACTCTCTGCCTGTTTCGGATTACGTCTCTGGATTGCCTTCTGTAACACTTATGCCTCGCTACCCTGGACTGTTTCTGCCCTCACGCACCTGCTCCCGCGCCTGTGTCCTCCTCCACCGATCTGACATTATGGGATTTAAAGAACATCTTTCATATGAACTTATGGTGGAATCTGACAAACATGCTCATGGAATAAATGTCATTAACCACCTGGTCTACACAGAAGACCTCTTGCTTTTGTTCCCACCAACTCATTCTCAGGAATCTAATTAAAATACAGTTCACTAGGGTGAGCTACCTGGCTGGGGTCCATCCTGCTATAAAATACATAGTGTATCTTCCATTTGGTCATTGTTCACTTCAAAGAGACTCAAGGATATAAAAAGGTATGCATCATACAATGTAGGGGCTTCACCATCAGTGATATGTTTTACCATCACATCCAGATGCTTTTCCTTCAAGCCTCCTGTCATATATAAAGGAGGTAACTGCTGGACTTTCCCAGCAGCCACTGCTCCATATTACTGACACATGACCACCTGCATCACGTTTTTTGTTTAACAAGTTGTTCTTCTCCAAGAAAGCATGGTTCATTAAAAGTGCATAACTTGTATGACTTATATAGATATTACGGATAGTTTCGTGGCTAAAGTTTTGTTTTAGCACATTAGACACATTAGACCTCCTGCTGTGGCCACCTCCACCTCACCTGTCCGCTGATGTCTTACTTTCTGCAGTGGTCACCCCTTGCGTCACCTCCTTCTGTGTGTTCTTCATCACCTGTTCATCTAACACTGATAATACCTGCTGCATCAGGTCAGTTCATGACTTCAGGACTGACTACCATCAGCATCATTACCATCTCCAATGTCAGATGCATGAAGCTCTGCTCTAAACAGACTGTGGTTCAGTTTTTTCTTGGTGTTCAGTTGGAGAACGTTCATTGACATTCATATGTGAGAGCTTCTTATTCATGCTGGAATAAAGGATGTCTGTCTCATGCTGGCTCAGTAATTGTAAAACATCACAACAGAGCCATATCAACAATCTCAAGCAGCACAGTTGCCACAAAGACAGACTTCCAGTTCGTGCAGATGATCATCTGTTACTGTGTCTGTGTCCTCATCCGTGGAATCCAAAAAGGTTTTAACTTTCTTCCCAATACGATTAAAAACGCTAGATCTTGTATATACCTTCATACTGCTTCTGTAGACTTCCTGCCCTATCATAGCCCCTCCTCTAAACCAAGTTAACAACTACCCCATTGGAGACCATCACCAACATGTTAACATGCAACTTTCTGCTTGTCCCACAGATCTGTTCTCTATCTTCAAAAAAAAAAAAAAAAAAGTTGTAGGTGTTCAGGCTTACGTCTCTCAAGTGTTAATAACTCATTATTATCTGGATGTGTTTCGATACCTTTAAGATGGCCAGTGTTTACATCTCGGTCTTGATTAACCTTATGCCTACCTCTAACTTGACCTTTAACTCCTTAAAACTCTGTGGTTTTAATGTAAATCATGGAGGCTTCAGTCGGGTGTCTGCCTTCATCACTTCTCAGAGACAGCTCTTCTCAGACTTACTAAAGATCTTCATTGGGCAGCTGATAAAGAGGAGAATTAAGTTCAAGTGCTCTTGAATACATTATTGAGTTTTACCTCCATACTCTCCTGCTTGGTCAGGACTCAGGTCCTTGTTCTTTTTTTTTCAGTCCCATCAGGTGACTGAAGCTGACTGTTTGTAGTCAGGAGCCTAAAACCATGATACCGCTCTATAAGATCCACTACTTCAGTTTGGTACATTTAAAACCAATCTGAGAATGTATTTTATAGAAAGGTGTTCCTGGACGGTTAACCTTAACCCCTGAGCAATATCTCAAACGTCTCCCTAGCTAAGTAGTCAGGGCACTGATCCGGGAGTCTGCCATTTTAAGGGCTGTCTCAATCGGAAAATCCTTCCAGTGCACTGGAACTTTCTCTCCCTAAAAAATCCCACAATCCCACAAAGACCCATATTGTTTTTGTTAGTTTTCCTCTTAATAATAATAATAATAATAATAATAATAATATTCCGTTTGCTTCTATGGCTACAATTAGAACCGCTAGGAGGAAAGTTATGACATTTGGCGACAGATGGAGGGACAGTCTCTCCATTAATCGCAGAATTTTTGGAATCTCTACCTCAAAGCCTCTAGCACCACCAACTGCCCAAGTTTACACTGACATTTATATTAATAACTTTTGAACTGTAAGGGCTAGAAATGAAATTCCTCTGAAATTCCCCTTTTCCTATGATTCCTTTGCTGAAAATGATTCGATGATTGTATTTTTTCCCATCATGAAAATTTTTCCGCCATTTTGAATTCAAACTTGTCCTAGCCTGTTTGTTCCATTTGCACAAAAATTGGCCTGCATCATCTAGAGACACTCATAAACCATACCATTTTCGATTGCCGTTTTAACAAATTTGATAAAGAAAGCGCGAAAATGAACCTGAATTTGTATCAGTGCAACACTTTGAGGGATTGTGAAGAAACTTGGTACATATCATCACCATTAGGCCCTGAGGAAACCTGCAGTGATTCGCTGTACTGCCCCCTACCGGTCAGGCAATGGCAAAAATATTTTTTGGCTTATAACTCTTGAACGCTTTCCCGCATTATAGCCATCATGCCCAGATGCTACCTGAGCAGTTTCAGAACAGCACCACATACTGGACAAAAATTCTAAGAAGTAGTTATTTTTAGTTTAGTTTTTTTTTTAATAAATGGGTTTTTTATTATTGAAAGTTTACTTTTTCTAACTCCGCATACACTGTTCATCGGACTCTATTCAAAAACATGTCACTGTTATGGCACGAACTCGCGGCCACCGTGCCAGCGCAGACTACATATCCCAGCCACACCGGTGCTCAAGTTCGCCGGAGTACTGAGTGCAAACACCTGTGCATTGCCCAAGGTTATACAAGACAAACGCTTACAAGTTACCATGCTCTCAACTTCTCGGTGGATTTACAAGGTTTTAGAACTTCAGCCTCGTTGACAACTACGCTTGACAGATAATGATTTGGATGACGTTGTTTGCCTCGGACACGCTTCGCTCTGTCCGTCTGTCTGTCTGTCTGTCTGTCTGTCTGTGCTCGGCCCACGCTTGCCTCCCTCCTGATAACGTAACAGGCACAAAGCTTCTTTTGCTGCTCATGGTGCTAATAATTAGCTTTACCGCAGTATTGCAACTATTATTATTATTATTATTATTATTATTATTATTGTTATTATTATTATTATATTTGACCCTCAGCGTCACCTGCTGCCATTGGCTTGGATGAACAGTGGTGAAGGACTTAACAAAATTGGAGGTTAGCACTGGGTATAAGTCCACAACTTGGACTTGTTAATGACAGGGTGTTAAAAGATGTGGTGAGTGTTTGTTTAGACAGATGTGGTGAGTGTTTGTTTATACAGATGTGGTGAATGGTGTGAGTTCAGACAGATGTTTGTCTGATGTTTGATCAGTACCTTGTCACTAGCAGCACTGAATCCACTCTGAGACAGCTCTTCTCCAAAGGTCCTGCCCTGAGCTCCTGAAGACAAAACCCTCATTATTCATTAGTGACCTTTACTTTTTAAATGTACATTTTTCACAAAACACTTTCAGTCATGGCGCCTTAAACTTTTATCATTTATTCATTTTTCCAAAGCATCCTGCACCGCAACTGACCTGAAGATACACGAGTGCCAGATAGACTGTCACAAATTCCTCCTCTCATTCCTCCTCTCATTCCTCCTCTCATTCACATTCCTCAGCTTAATAAAGGTATGGATTGTGTAAAGGACATTAGACGTTGGATGTTTATTAACTTCCTCTTACTTAATTCTGATAAAACAGAAATACTTTTATTAGGCCCACGTGTAGCTAGAAGTAATCTTTCTGATCACATGGTTACTCTGGATGGTCTTTCTGTTTCATCATGTACAGCAGTTAAAAGACCTCGAGTGATTATTGACTCCAGTCTATCATTTGATGCTCATGTAGATAATATTACTAAGATAGTCTTCTTTCATCTCAGAAATATTTCTAAGATAAGAAACATATTGTCACCACATGATGCAGAAATACTGGTTCATGCGTTCGTCACCTCTAGATTAGATTACTGTAATGCCTTACTGTCTGGATGTTCCAGTAGGAATATAAATAAACCCAGTTAGTTCAGAATGCAGCTGCTAGAGTCCTAACTAGAACTAGAAGATACGACCACATCACCCCCGATCTTATCCACACTGCATTGGCTCCCAGTAAAAATCTCACATTAAATATAAGATAGTACTACTGATCTCTAAAACACTGAATTTTCTCACTCCACAGTACATGGGAGAACTTTTGATCTTTTATGATCTTTTATGATCCGCCACGCCTACTTCCATCAAAAGGTGCAGGCGATTTGTTGGTACCTGGAATAGTGAAGGCTACAGCAGGGGGAAGATCTTTCTCTTATAGAGCCCCACAGTTATGGAACAGTCTTCCAATTAGTGTTCGGGACTCAGACACAGTCTCTGTGTTTAAGTCTAGGCTGAAGATATATTTGTTTACTCAAGATTTTTCTGAATAGTTTTCTTCTTAGGTATAGAGTATTGTGGTAAACTGGGATGTTTGGATGTAGACCCCCCCACCCTTCACCCAGATGTGTTGATGGTGGAGTGGTGGAGTTCCCATCTGTTTCTCCCATTTAGTTATGATATCATAGTTAGTCTTGTAGAAGTCCCTGCTCTCAGTCTCACACCATAACAATTACAGGACAATAACCATACCTAATAATCTGCCCCCTCTCCTCTCTCTCTTTGTTTCTCTCTCTCTCTCTCTCTCTCTCTCCCTACACATAATACACCTGAGATGCCAGTGATCCTGACCCCTTCTGATCTCCGGACCTGTCTGATCCCTCCTGATGTCCTACGTCTGGTTGGAGTTCTCATCAGGATGTCCCACATGGTGCAGACTGAAGATCAGTGAGGTTACTGAGGATGGTTCCACTTAAACACCATAAAGATGCTTTGGACCTCAGTTCATATGAACAGTTATGCTGTGATAGCTTTAGCACTACAATTACCACAAACAGTTCTGCACTCGATCTCCATCAGTGAACAGTGGAGAAGTTCAACAAAAACAGACTTCATGTAGAAACTGTAATGAACTTCCTGCTTACACAACTGCACTATTTGAGCATGTAGTATTAGTGCATTTATTATCGCACCATCCGGTGTCACCCAGATGAGGATGGGTTCCTTTTAGAGTCCGGGTTCCTCTCTAAGGTTTCTTCCTCATATCATCTCAGGGAGTTCACGTTGCATTAGCTGAACGCTGTGGGAAGAACCCTCGTGCATGACCGGTATCTGAAGGTTGTGTAACATCATGCCTATTTATAGCCATCTTTATTCAAATTTTTATTTGAATGATTTACATGATGTGCCACTAATTAATCGCACATCAGTTTTGGCTGAGAAATTACCCCCAAAGTATCATTTAAAGTCATTATTGTGTTAGATGAGAAAAGCATTGTATAAACATTGCAAAAAGAAATTCGTGGCTGGTGAATGGGACTGGTTTTGCTGCATGTTGGAGTCTTCACCGTTCGCCGTCATAAATGTAATAATTTAACACTGTAGCGATGGGCTTTATCTCCGTATTAAGAGAAGGTTGTGTCCCCTGTTCATGTGTCAGATCATGGATTATCTCTGTGATGTTACCTGTCTGTTCTCTGGAATATTGATGATTATTACTGAATTTTCCCTCTTTACAAAACATACCGAATATACTCTCTCTCTCTCTCACACACACACACACACACACAAAACTATTCTAAAGTGTTTTTATTACCCCCGATCACAGATCTTATTTTGCAGTTTATCCAGAAGTCCATTTAGTCCATTGTAGTTTTGAATCATGAAGGTGTTTTTCGTTTTGAGGGTTACTTCTGATTCTCTAATTGGACTTTACTCCCACCTAATGATCAAAAACAATGATGAATGAGGGAGGTGAAATGATGGATGGATGATGAAGATGATTGAGATGATGGATGGATGGAAGAGTGGTGTTGTGTTTGTGTGTGTGTGTGTGTGTGCATTAGTGAACTCACCCCGATAATAAAGCGAGCGATTTTGAGTTCCTCACAGCGCGTATCTCGGTTGCCTTCTATATCAGAAGGACTTTCGCGTGATGATGACCAGGGCTTTAATAGCCTCAGGATCTGCACCGGACTCTTCATTATTAAACAGATTCTTACTGGAAAATAAACACACACCCAAAACTCCACATCAGCATTCTCACTCAATTCTGAATAAACTACAATAAGCAGGTCAGGCTGGATTAACTCATCATCATACACTGTATGTTTACTTATATACAAATTCCTCCACTAATATTGGCACCCTTTTTATTGTTGAACCTTTGATCTTTTGTTCAAAAACAATTCACAAAAACACTCTGATCTCATGGATATCAACAATTACAAACACAACACAGGTGTATATATAAAAATCTTTGTTAAATATATATGTGCAACAATAGTTTTTAGAAGTGTGATGAAAATCATGGACTGAATAAATGTGTGGTACATACGACATCGTAACTGCCACGGTGTTACATCACCCTTCCTTTTAATGACACTGTTTAATTGTTTGGGGAACTGAGGATAATAATTGTTGCAGTTTTGCAAGTAGAATTTTTTGCCCATTCCTGCTTGTGTGGTCCAGTGATAACATAGAGGAGTAGGACGTTTCCTCTGTACAGACTGGGACATTTTCTTCGGATGCAAAATATCAATAGTGCTACAGAGTCAATTACTGCCAATATTTCTTTTTGTTAAACTTAATTATACCTCAGAAAACTGTTAAGAGATATCTGAATGATAAACCATATATCACAAAGGACATTAAAGAATGCATCAAGATCTAACACTAAGAAACTGTGGCACTTGATTCGGGACATGACTGACATGAACTCCAAAAGGAAGCCCCCTAGTTGCCAACAATGAAATTGCAAGAACTAATGAACCTAATGATTTTAATTTAAGATTTGAAACAAACACTTTTAAAGAATTTTGTGAAGTTTTAGATAAAGAAGTCTGTGAGGATAGAATGTTAATTGATCCATGCTCTTAACTGAAGCTTTTAAAACTAACAAATCGGAACGACCTGATACATTTTTCAACTTTTCTTTTGAGGACATTTGCGGGAGAACTAACACCAGCCTGGCATCATGTTCTCCAGATTTCCATAGACACATACACAGTGCCAGAGCTTTAGAAAAAATCCATCATAATTCCAGTTCCAAAGAAGTCTTGTCCCTAAGTAATAATGATTACAGGCCAGTAGCCTTTGACTTCATATGTTCTGGAATCATTGGAAAGGATTAGAACAGAGGAGCTACGTAGGCAGATGGAGCCTTTTTAGATCTTTACCAGCTTACTTACAGAACAAGTCGTAGTACTAATGATGCCGTTCTACCATTACACATTTGGTACTGAAGCACTTAGAAGTTAGACTTTTATTTATTTTAGTTCTGCTTTAACACGATTCCTTCCATATTCTGCGCTGGAAAGATTTGTAAGTTGAAGCTGAATCCCTTTTGATTGAATTGTACTACTATTTTTTCAAATAACCCAGAAGTTAAATTTAATTCAGTACTCAGACATAACAGTGATTAGTCCAGGTGGCCGCCCCTGTGTTAGTGTTAGTTCACCCTTCTCGTCTCACCGTGTAATACAAATGATTGTGTTCGTTTCTATACCTAATCAGTTTACAGTGACATTTTCAGATGATACGGTTATCATTAGCCTAATGACAAGGAACGTAACTGATAAGAACTACAAAGCTGGAGTGGAGAGGAATGTAATTGGTGTGATGATCATCACTTGAAGATTAACACTGTGATAAGAAACTATACTAGATCCTAGAGAAGTTGGGGGAGTGAGTCCTGTTCAGTTCACATGGCCATGACATCAAACAGGTCTCTTCCTACAAATTCTCAGGGCTCTATATCGACAGTGATCTGAGTCGACATACACAAGGATGTAGGAGTCTGTGCAAGAATCCCCACGTCTACATTTTAGCAGAGACTGAGGGTGTTTGGTGCTACTGGTAAGATTATTCTTTATAGAGCTATTATTGAGTCTGTATTAAACTACACTTCTTCAGCGTTTAGGAGACTTGACAAATCACAGATTTTTGTTTTAATGCATTTTAGAAAAATCCAAACTTTGTGGAATGGGGAATGTAATAGTAGGTAAACACTCCTGTGTAGACTGCTGCGTGTGTAGTCTCCTTCATGCCTCTGCGCCCCCTTCCACCCTCCTGAAAGCGAATCCATCATGCCCCGCTTGAAAGCTGTGCAACACACAAAACACCCCCCCACACACACACACACACACACACACACAGCCCACACACACACACATACACACACACACACACACACACACAAACACACACACACACACACCACACACACACACACACACACACATAAACATACACACACACACACACACAAATAAATAACACACATTAACATACATATAAATAATTTACTAACTACTCGTTTTAATTTTATCTCTATTTTTTCTTCCATGATTTGGCCCACTCACACACACACACACACACACACACACAAAAAAAAATATACACACACACAACAAAAATTACTACTATAATACATAACAAACAACATACACACACACACACACAATAAAGATAAATATATATATTATAAACAGTTACTGAATCTTGTTGACTCTATCCCATTTTCTTCCATGTAGTTAATATTAGGACCTCACAAAGAAACTGAACTTTAAATTGATAAGACCCTGGTTTTATGATGACATTGTGCCAAATATGATGAGTGAAAGGTGTTCATAAAATATTTGTGCTCTTGGGGTTGTAACCTGCTGTTGCTTAAAATGGGTCAGCACTGGTGGAAGAGAGTCTTAAGAGACCTTGGTTTATCCTGGTTAATAGATGATTAGTCAAAAGATGAGCAAACTGCTTTGTTCATGTTTATACAAAAAGTTTGATTTGTTGATAGACATGCAAACTGGTCACAAAGCAACTCATACTGCTCTATACAATCCACGAGAATAGTGTCTACCCCTCTCATCCTCCCATAAACCCTTCATCCTCTGGCAGAAGATACCAAAGGTCCCGACCACTGATCCTGGAGCAGCTCTGTTCCTACAAACCGTTAGGATCCTCAATAATAAACTGTCCTACAGGCCTCCCTAGAATATCAACAATATCCCCCATCATCACTAGCAACCTCCTCCTTATCTTCTTTTTCATTACTACACCATTGCTCAAACACATCGCTTCATTAATATCCCCACTGTTCACTCCATACCACCTAATACCTGTCACAGCTGCTGCACTATAGTCAGGGACTTCTGTGCTAGGAAACAGTGTTGGAGAACCTTTACTCATCACACAGAGATCCACTACTATGCTGTTGGATTACCGTATTACATGTATGTTTATGTACATACTATAATTCACATTCTTACAAAATTCTCCAATGTGAAAGAGCTCACTTTCATCAAAAGTCAAAGATAACCATTTTGTGGAGGATTAGTGGTGTACTGATTACATCTGTTACAGGAAGAACACCAAAACATCTCCTGGGGTGATGCATGGAGGAGTGATTAACACTTCATGCATGTGATTTCACTGTTCACCCTCAGGAGATGTTCATTGTCTCCTGTTAGAGACGTAATCAACTGAGCACCGAGACAATTGAGAGGAGATCTGAAGGAAGAAGAAAACATCAGACTACAATCAAAAGACTGAAGAGAAAACAGTCCTAGTGTCTGTAGTGTGTGGTGGGGTGTTGTGGTGTTGTGTGTGGTGTGTTGAGGAGTGGTGTTGTGTGTTCACCGGATAGATGAGTTTTTGAGTGTTGTCACAATGTCCCTATGAAGTTTTTATTCACATTGAACCCTGACATTTGCATGCTGCCAGAGCCGCCGAAAAAGGAAACACCAGGTTCACTTTAACTCTTCGTACTCTATGTAGAAACAACACAATAACTAGATATGTGTATTTATTAGTTGTAACAGTGTCTATTTCTAGGGTTACAACATGTTTATGTTTCATTAACAGTAGTTAGCGCAGACTTATCACTGATTCACCCTGAGCATGGACTGTGGAGAGTGAAGAACACTCGTACCTTGGAAAGCTGGCGGTGATGTTGGTGTCCGTGTTCAGCCTGTTACGAACTGGTAACAGATTCTGTCTGTATATGAGCGCATCAGCACTCACGCGAGTGAAACCTTGACTGCAACTCTCCCACATCACCACCACAAAACAAAAAATTTTACAAATGAATACCTTCGTGCCTACACAGGGCTCTCTCTTTAAGAGAGACACTGGAGGGAGCCGATTGAACCAAATCCTCTGATGAATCTCCTGTAGAAATTCTAACCCATAAAATAGAATAGAGTCTTTGCAGTTCCATAACGTAGTAATTATAGCAGAACATTCCTGGATAGCAGAGAACTTTGTTTGATCTACAGTGACTCCATTCTGGTATAGTATATCTAAGGAATGAAATGTGGGTTATGATGTTAATGAGTCACTGAACTGATGGAATGATTTAGTATTCAAAACAGCCATTTTAAACTCCTCTTTAGTTCTGATAAATAGTGTGAAATGAAATC
>CM022772.1:23175689-23180177 GCA_012411365.1 Ameiurus melas | reverse complement strand
CTCCAGTGCTTTTTTCTCCACCTCTAAACACTGCCCCTAAAATGTATATAAAACTACAGTGTATAGCGCACTGCTTCGACTTGATGACTGCATGTTCTGACCTGTGGACTGATGCTCCTGAAGTGTCTACAACAAGAAACCTGCTGAAGATTCACCCGGGTCTCCTGGTCTTCATGTCTGAATTTGTAAAAGGACTGCATTACACTTGAGCAGAGCCAGATGTTGGTTAGGGTGTGAGGTTTAGCGAGGCATGTTTGGGCGATGGCTCTGTAAAATCGGCAGGTTTCAGTATGAGAATTCACACTGCAGAAATAAACATCAAGATATACAGACAAAACTAGAACGGAAATTGCTTTATGGGACTGTTTCTGCTTCTCGTTTTCGCTCTGTGTGTGTGTGTGTGTGTGTGTGTGTGTGTGTGTGTAGAGAGAGAGAGTGTGAGACTGATTGTGATGCATGTCTCAGAGTGTGATAAAGGGAGGAGTGTGATGGAAATTATGCAGCATGTGCAGTATCTGTGCAAATGTGTGAATGTGTATGTGCCTAGGTATCTGTGTGTGTGTGTGTGTGTGTGTGTGTGTGTGTGTGTAAATATGTGGTTTGGTAGTTCAGTGGTTAAGATGAGCGGCACCTTTAACCTTTAACTGCTCGGTTGTGTAAGTGAGATGATTGTAAATCGCTCTGGATCAGGGCGTTTACCGAATGCTCTAAATGTGTGTGCATGCAGTTTCTCTGTGTGTTACATGTGCTTACAATGTAGAGAGCATGCACCCTTCTATTACCCCATCTTCCTGTAAACACACACACACACACACACACACACACACACTCTCTCACACACACACACACACACACACACACACCTGCTCACCACTACAGGAATATGTTAACTTTCAGTTCAGGGTCACTCAGGGGTCATGCTGCTCGTACACATTATGCTTGTTGTTTTATTTTATTCTGAAATTAAAGCTGGAACTTGTTTCACCCCGAACTGTAACAAGAACAACAAGAACAACAAGTGTCTCGTCTCTGCTCTCTACCACTGCTTGTGAATGAAGCCTCATCATATAATCATGTGACACAAACATCTGGCTTCATACCAAAACACAATCCACTAGAACCACTCCCACTGTGGCCCATTTTATTAGATACAAGACTTTTTACCACTGAGGGAAAACATTATTACACATGTCCCTGTGATCACCTGATCAGTCCAAGTAAGAGCTGAACACACACACCAACACACACACACACACACCAACACACACACACACACATACCAACACACACACACACACACACACACACACATACCAACACACACACACACACACACACATACCAACACACACACACACACACACACACACACACATACCAACACACACACACACACACACACACACACACCACACACACACACACACACAACACACACACCATCACACACACACACACACACACACACACACACACACCAACACACTTCCATCACACACACAACACCAACACTACCAACACACACACTAACACACACTAACACCAACAAACACCAACACACACTAAATTACTGCCTAACACACACACACCAACACACCATCACACCAAGACACACAAACACACACAAACACACATTACACCAACACACACTGGCACACACACCAACACACACACCAACACACACTGACACAACACACACAAACACCAACACACACCAACACACACACCAACACACACACCAGCACACACTGACACCAACACACACCAACACACACCATCACATAATAACACCAACACACACTAATACACACCAACACACACTAATACACAAGAACACACCCCAACACATACTAACACCAGCACACACCCCAACACATACTAATACACACCAACACACAAAGACACACCAACACACACCAACACACTCTAACACACTGCAAGAGTTATGTAGTTGAACAACAACAACATGAGTTTGGGGTGTTCACACTCTGTGTGTGTTGTTGTGTGTGTGTGTGAAAATTATTAGTTTTATTTTCAAACTTTACGTAGAAGCAGTTGTATTTCAGCACAGAGGGTGAGAATTTCACTTCCTATTTTTGACTCTGACTTGTCACCTTTACACTCACACACACACACACACACGCACACACACATGCACATGCACACTCCTGCGCAAAGTACGAAAAGAGAGAGAGCAAGAGAGCCAGAGAGAGAGAGAGAGAGCGAGAGAGAGAGAGAGACATAGAGAGAGAGAGAGACGGAGAGAGAGAGAGAGAGAGAGACAAAGAGAGAGAGAGACATAGAGAGAGACATAGAGAGAGAGACATAGAGAGAGAGAGAGACAGAGAGAGAGAGAGAGAGAGAGAGAGAGATATCAGTGTGTTCTTGAAGTTCTGGAGGATGGCGTTGTTCTTCCTGTTGCTCTGTGGTGAGAAGTTTTTATTTCTTCTTTAAAATTGACGGCTGTTTTTATTTGAATCAAAATGTTCACAATTAGATCTTCATCTTTCTACTTATAAACGTAGCCGACCGCCTTGGAGATTTAATTCTCTTCTTTTTAGCAGACAGTGAATTCTCTTGAGTTCATTTCTAGTTCTATCGATGACTTTCTTTTCTTCAATCAGAATGACTCCACCTCTTATTCACTGTTATGGGAGACACTTAAATCCTATATCAGAGGGGCAGATTATTTCTTATTCTGCACGCTGTAATAAAAAACACACTGCTAGGGTTAATAAACTAGCATCTGCAATCAGTAGTCTTGATCAAAGATGTGCATTAAACCCCTCCCCAGAACTTCTTAAACAACGTCTTGACTTACAGGCAGAGTTTAATCTTATTTCGACTAAAGAAGCGGAACACTTACTTGCGTTACTCGTGGTTCTTATTATGAACATGGCGATAAGCCGGAGTCGTCTATGGCACATCAGCTACGGCGACAGGCCACTTCCTGTCTCATACCTAGTACTAAAACACTTATAATATTGTTGCTACAGATCCCATGGAAATTAATGCTACTTTTAAATCTTTTTACTCTTCACTTTTATAAGTCAGAATCTCCAACAGATAATACTAAAGTGAACGTACATTTCTTCAAAACCTCTGTAACCCTGTTATAGATATGAATACTGCTATGCAATTGGATTCCCCTCTCTCTTGAAGAAATTCAGTTAAATCTATGCAATCTAACAAAGCTCCTGGCCCGGACGGGTTTCCAATCCGAATTCTTTAAAACATTTATTGGAAAATTAGCTCCATTAGCTTTTTGGCTATGTTCAGAATTACTCTTTGAAGCGTGGGTCTTTACCTCCAACTCTGACACAAGCCACGATAGCTCTGCTCCTAAAAGGAGGGTAAGGATCCATCCTCCTGTGGTTCTTATAGACCGCTATCACTGCTGAATGCAGATAAAGGTGTTGGCAAGTAATGACATCTCGGTTAGAGAATGTACTTCCTTATATTATATCTGAAGATCGAACGGTTTTTATAAAGGGACGTCAAATGTTTTTCAATACCGTACACTCTTTAATATAATTTATTCGAAACATTCAGCTGTTCACCCTGAGATTGTGATTTCATTAGATGCTGAAAAAGCATTCGGCAAGGGTCGAATGGGAGTATTTGTTTGCAGTCCTGAGGAAGTTCGGATTTGGGGATAAGTTTATTTCCTGGATTAGCCTCCTTTACTCAACCCCTTATGCTAGAGTTCAGACTAACGATACGTATCGGATTATTTTGCGCGCGCGACGAGGGTATTCACCAAGGGTGTCCTTTATCCCCACTGCTTTTTGCTGTTGCCATCGAGCCGCTCTCTATTGCACTAAAATCTTCCTCCTTGTTTAAAGGAATAGTTCGATACGGGGTAGAATACAAATTGTTGCTATATGCTGATGATTTGTTATTGTATGTAACTGATCCTATCTCCTCTATGCCTTCTGTCTTGGATGTTATGGAATCTTTTGGTGTTGTCTCTGGTTATAAACTAAATTTAGATAAAAGTGACTGTTTTCCTGTCAATACTCCAGCTTTGTCTCTCCAACAGTCAGATCTACTGTTTCGATTTAGTCAGTCAGGTTTTAAATACCTAGGTATCAACGTGACACGTTCTTTATCTAATCTTCTATCAGCTAACTTTACTCCCCTTATCTCAAAGGTTAAATCTAACATTCAGAGTTGGGGTAACTTACCTCTTTCCCTAATTGGCAAGATCAACGCTGTCAAAATGAATATATTACCGAAGTTTCTTTTCTTGTTCCAACAAGTGCCTCTTTCTCTCCCAAAATCATTCTTCGATTCATTGGATAAGATCATTAGTACATTTATTTGGGGAGGGAAGCCACCAAGTGTTAGTAAATCTTTATTGCAGAAATGTAAACTTATGGGAGGACTTGCCCAATTTTCAATTCTATTACTGGGCTGCACACATCCATAAACTGTGTTACTGGGTTCAATCTCCTGGATCTTCTTGGTCTAAATTGGAATTATCTT
>CM022772.1:23145689-23168189 GCA_012411365.1 Ameiurus melas | reverse complement strand
TAACGGCATGTGATATTTTTATTTGAACTGCTGTTGAGGGAATGAGAACATATTTTCCAGTTGCACTGAGACCTTTTGTAGAATATAGTAAACATGTATAGTCGACATGTTATTCACATTAAAATATATTATCTAATGCATATAGACCTTGGGTGTGTTTAAGGTGATCTCAACACAGAGAAAGAGAAGTGTGTTGGGAGAGAGGAAGTGAGGATCTTCCAGGCTCCACTCAGCATGATGTGCTATCTCAGGTGTGGATTCTAATTCTGTCGGAGAAAGATTGAGTGTTCATTCTCGAAGTAGTCCTTTGTCCTCAGAGAGTAGTTCTATCTAGGTTCAGACATCTGGGCACCAGACTTCGACAATGAACCCAAGTATACCTCAAATTCCATCAAGGTTTGGTTGCAGAAGAAGGCCTGGAAGATTCTACAGGGCCATCACAGTCACCTGACTTGAACCCCATAGAAAATCTCTGGTGGGATTTGAAGAAGGCGGTTGCAGAAAACCCAAGAATATTACTGAACTGGAGGCAATTATTCATGAAGAATTGGTTGAAGATTCCTCAGGAACACTGCAGTAACTCTGCATCTCATTTGCATCAGGTCATAACAGCAAAATGTTCTCTACTAAATACTAAAGATGTTTGCGATAAAGGGGGCGAATAATTTTGAGACCAGATAAATCATTATAAGTTGAATTTTCAGTTGAATTTGGGGAACCCTTTTTTAGCATTTGTTGTGTTGAACTATTTTAATTGCTTTTGTTTGATTTGTTCATCGCAAACAGCTGAAAGTCTGTAAATTTTGACAATAAACCTGATTTGCAATGGGGGGTGTTCATTCTGCAACTGTAAATCTAAATCCATACGTGCTTTTCTGTAAAGCTCTACAGGTGGTATATAACAAAATAGAATTTAAATTAATTGTTAAATTGTTAAAATAATCCACAAATCTGTGTTTTGAGATGTAATGAAGAGGCACGGCTTCCAGACATCATGTAGAACAATCCACTGGAACAAACATAAAGCATTGCCCTCATACACTCTGTTCTAATTGCTGATATGGTCCATACCAGTTCTTCCATAGAGGAACAGGATTCATGGAACTGGGCACCATGGTGCTTTTGGAGCAACTGTAGGATTCACATAACTAACATTCATGGCATGCTGCACACAACTTGTGGACAGGAAAATAGAAATGGGCCATGTATCAGTTAAGTGTGTTGTTCTGTCCAAAATGCCCAGCCATAGTATGAGCCAAATGAAAAAGCAGTCAGCTGCCAAAATGAATGGATGGGTGAGTTGAGGAATAACCGCTGAGGGTTAAGAGCCTTGCTCGAGTGCCCAACAGTGGCAGCTTGCCAGCTTAACCATTTCCCACATCTCACATTCACCTGATGTGCCTCTTCTAAATGCCCTGCCTTGAATATGCACTAAAGCACGATATGTACACCCGTGAATACTGGAATGCAATATGTCCGAGCATGACAGGGGAAGCAAGAATATCAAAGAGCCAGACAAATATTTCCACTTTCATGATTGGACATTGATTCTGGAAATGTTTGGGCTCTCCACAGCACCAACATGCATATTTATTTCTTAACCCTTCTCAACCTGTGTGGAGAGTGAGAGAGAGGGGGAATAGGAGGGGAAGGCAGGATAGAAGATGGAGAGAGTCTGATTATAGCATGGACCATGGGAAGAAATCTAGGCGGGAACAGTCCCTGTTTCTGAGGAGCAGCAATTGAAGAGAGAGAGAGAGAGAGAGAGAGAGAGAGAGAGAGAGTGAATTGTTTCACTCAGTAAGCAGAAGTAAGTTGCTCAGTAAGCAACCTGTGACAGGCATCAAGACACTGTTAAACAAACATTGTGACTCCCTGTGCGGGCCGCAGGAGCAAACTTGGTCTTGTACTTGCAACAGCCGCTCGGGACTCGAGCAGTGCTTCAGTTGGGGTTCTCTTTGCGTTGGCTGTTGGGGGCCACAGCCTCCAGAAATGCCTGTAGGTTTTTAGCCTATGCTCCCACCAGGGCCTTGAGCACAGGTTGATGCTGGACTGCTGATAGACCTTGTATAAGCACTTGATATTCTGGACTAGAGGTGAATCTCCATGACAGCGTATTTGTTGCAAATTCTCCTGTGTTTGACCCTGGTTTCTGTTTTCAGGAAGGCACGTACAAAACAAGATCCTCCAATTCATTAACCTTCTAGATAGACAAAACACTCACCAGGGCAATGGCCTTCTGATCACAACAAGTGGAACAGAGTTTCTCATATGATCATTTCAACAAGTGACATGGAGAGGATCAACATCTGCTCATGAGAATAGATCGTTCCTGTTACCTACCACAGCTAAACCATTAATCCTGGACTCCCATTGATGACACAACCCTCATATCTCCTGGTCAGATAAGAAGATACTCTGTTGGTCATCTCAGTGTTATGCCACCAGCCTCAAAGTGCCCAGTGTCACCATTGCATCCACCTCATATAAAGGTCTTGGAAGAGATTTCACATTCGACCTTCACACTATTTATCACAACTTCAAGGAGGAGTTTGAAAATTGCTGTTTTGAATACTACATCATTCCATCAGTTCAGTGGCTCATTAACCTCATGTAACCTACATTTCATTCCTTAAATAAACTGTTAACCAGAATGGAGTCACTGTAGATCAAACAAAGTTCTGTGCTATCCAGGAATGTTCTGCTATAATTACTACAGTTATGGAACTGCAAAGACTCTATTCTATTTTATAGATTCAAATTTCTACAGGAGATTCATCAGAGGATTTGGTTCAATCACGGCTCCCCTCGTGTCTCTCTTAAAGAAGAGCCCTGTAGAACGAAGGGTATTAATTTGTAAAATTTTTGTTTTGGTGGTGATGTAGAGTTGCAGTCCGAGTTTCACTCATGAGTGTGATGGAAACTCATATCTGAATGGAATCTGTTACCAGTTCAACAGCAGGCTGAACACCGACACCAGCATCACCACCGCTTTCCAAGGTACGAGTGTTCTTCACTCTCACAGTCACCATGCTCAGGATAAATCAGTGATAACTCTGCACTTTAAACCTGTTACACCATGAAACATAAACATTGTTAAACCCTGAGACATGAACACTGTTACACAACTAATAAATACCTACATATCTAGTTATTGTGTTGTTTCTTCACAGAGTGCACGAAGAGTAAAGTGAACCTGGTGTTCCTTTTCGACGGCTCCAGCAGCATGCAAATGTCAGAGTTCGATATGAATAAAAAATTCATATGGGACATTGTGACAACACTCAAAAACTCATCTATCCAGGTGAACACACAACACCACTCAACACAACACCCCACCACACACTGCAGACACTAGGACTGTTTTCTCTTCAGTCTTTTGATTGTGATCCTGATATTTTCTTCTTCCTTCAGATCTCCTCTCAGTGTCTCTGGTGTTCAGTTGATTACGTCTCTAACAGGAGAGACAATGAACATCTCCTGAGGTGAACAGTGAAATCACATGCATAAGTGTTAATCACTCCTCATGCATCACCTCGGGAGATGTTTCGTGTTCTTCCTGTAACAGATGTAATCAGTACACCACTAATCCTCCACAAAATTGTCTCTTTGACTTTTTGATAGAAAGTGAACTCTTCACATTGAGGTGAATTTTGTAAAGAATGTGAATTATAGTATGTACATAAACATACATGTGCAGTAATCAGCAGCATAGTGAGTGGATCTCTGTGTGATGAGTAAAGGTTCTCAACACTGTTCCTAGCAGCACAGAAGTCCCTGACTATAGTGCAGCACCTGTATGACAGGTATTAGTGGTATAGGTGAACAGTGGGGGATATTAGGCGTGTGTATTTATGAACATGGTGTAGTAATGAAAAAGAAGAAGATAAGGAGGAGAGGTGCTTAGTGATGATGGGGGATGTGTCTGTTATTCTGAGGGAGGCCTGTGGGACACAGTTTATTATTGAGGATCCTGACAGTTTGTGGGAACAGAAGCTGCTCCAGGATCAGGTGGTCGGGACACTTTGGTATCTTCTGCCAGAGGGATGAAGAGTTTATGGGAGGGATGAGAGGGGTCAGACACTATTCTGGTGGATTTTGTGGTGCAGTTTTATGATCGGTTCTACTTTGTGACCAGTTTACATGTCTATCAACAAATCAAACATTTTGGCAACAAAACATGAACAAATTTTTCATTCTTTCAAACCTTTATTTAACCAGGATAAAAACTCCTTGAGATTAAAAATCTCTTTTACAACAGTGTCCTGGCAAATGGCAGCAGCACGGTTACAAATAAATACAGAGACACAAATAAGCACATAGACACACTTTCACTCATCATATTTGGACAACAATGTCATCATAAAAAACCAGGGTCTTATCAATTTAAAAGACAGTGACAAACAGACTGCTTTTCGGCAAGGTCCTAATAGTCCAAATACATGGAAGAAAAAAATGAGATAAGAATTAAAACAGGAGCAGTTAGTAAAACTGTTTATAATACTGTATATTCAATATTCTTGTTTTTTTGTGTGTGTGTTTGTTGCTGTGTGTGTGTGTGTGTGTGTATGTGTGTGTGTGTGTGTGTGTGTGTGTCGTTTTCGTGTGTGTGTGTGTGTGTGTGTGTGCGTGTGTTCGTGTGTGTGTACGTGTGTGTGTGTATATGTTTTTCTGTGTGTGTGTCTGTGTGTGTGTGTGTGTGTGTGTGTGTGTGTGTGTGTGTGTGTGTGTGTGTGTGTCGTGTGTGTGTGTGTGTGTGTGTGTGTGTGTGTAGTTTGCTGCTGCTCAGTTTTCTACAGCAGTCAGGACAGTTTTCACCTTTAAAGATTATGTTTCCGGCACGGCGAAGAAGAAACTTGATGCAGAAGTTCACATGAAATCTCTCACAAACACATACAAAGCCATCCGCTTCACCCTGTGAGTATATCTACTAACCCCATTCCCATAAAAGTTTGGATTTTTTCTAAAATGCAATAAAAACAAAAATCTGTGATTTGTCAAGTCTCCTGAAACGCTGAAGAAGTGTAATGTAATACAGACTCAATAATAGCTCTATAAAAAGAATAATCTTACCAGTAACACCAAACACCCTCAGTCTCTTTAAAATGTAGACGTGGGGGATTCTTGCACAGACTCCTGTCACTTGTGTATGCCGACTCAGATCACTGTCGATATAGAGCCCTGAGTATTTGTAGGAAGAGACCTGTTTGATGTCATGGCCATGTGAACTGACAGGACTCCACTCCCCAACTTCTCTAGGATCTAGTATAGTTTCTTATCACAGTGTTAATCTTCAAGTGATGATCATCACACCAATCTACATTCCTCTCCACTCCAGCTTTGTAGTTCTTATCAGTTACGTTCCTTGTCATTAGGCTAATGATAACCATCTCAATCAAAACAATCAGGACAAGCAGGGGCGTGGCACACCTGGACTAATCACTGCTATGTCTGAGAGTACTGAATTAAATGTAACTTCTTGAGTTATTTGACAAAAAATAGTAGTACAATTCAATCAAAAAGGGATTCAGCTTCAACTTCACAAATCTTTCCAGCAGAATATGTGAAGGAATCGTGTTAAAGCAGAACTAAAATAAATAAAAAGTCTAACTTCTAAGTGCTTCAGTACCAAATGTGTAATGGTAGATACGGCATCATTAGTACTACGACTTGTTCTGTAAGTAAACTGGTACAGATATAAAAAAAAAAGTCTCCATCTGCCTATTTAGCTCCTCTGTTCTAATCCTTTCCAATGATTCAGAACATATGAAGTCAAGGCTACTGGCCTGTAATCATTATTTACTTGGGGACAAGACTTCTTTGGAACTGGAATTATGATGGATTTTTTCTAAAGCTCTGGCACTGTGTATGTGTCTATAGAAATCTGGAGAACATGATGCCAGGCTGGTGTTAGTTCTCCCGCAAATGTCCTCAAAAGAAAAGTTGAAAAAATGTATCAGGTCGTTCTGATTTGTTAGTTTTAAAACTTCAGTTAAAGAGCATGGATCAATTAACATTCTATCCTCACAGACTTCTTTATCTAAAGCTTCACAAAATTCCTTAAAAGTGTTTGTTTCAAATCTTAAATTAAAATCATTAGGTTCATTAGTTCTTGCAATTTCATTGTTGGCAACTAGGGGGCTTCCTTTTGGAGTTCATGTCAGTCATGTCCCGAATCGAGTGCCACAGTTTCTTAGTGTTAGATCTTGATGCATTCTTTAATGTCCTTTGTGATATATGGTTTATCATTCAGATATCTCTTAACAGTTTTCTGAGGTATAATTAAGTTTACACAAAAAGAAATATTGGCAGTAATTGACTCTGTAGCACTATTGATATTTTGCATCCAGAAGAAAATGTCCCAGTCTGTACAGAGGAAACGTCCTTTTAACTCCTCTATGTTATCACTGGACCACACAAGCAGGAATGGGCAAAAATTCTACTTGCAAAACTGCAACAATTATTATCCTCAGTTCCCAAACAATTAAACAGTGTCATTATAAGGAAAGGTGATGTAACACCGTATGATGATAACACTCATCACAGTGTATGATGATGAGTTAATCCAGCCTGACCTGCTTAATGTAGTTTATTCAGAATTTCTGTTTATTTAGAATTGAGTGAGAATGCTGATGTGGAGTTTTGGTGTGTGTTTATTTTCCAGTGAGAATCTGTTTAATAATAATGAGTCCGGTGCAGATCCTGAGGCTATTAAAGCCCTGGTCATCATCACAGATGGAAGTCCTTCTGATATAGAAGGCAACGAGATACAGCGCTGTGAGGAACTCAAAATCGCTCGCTTTGTTATCGGGGTGAGTTCACTAATGCACACACACACACACACACACACACACACACCGCTCTTCCATCCATCCATCCATCATCTCCATCATCTTCAACATCCATCCATCATTCAGCGCTCATTCATCAGTCCATCATCTCTCCTCCTCCTCACTGATCCAGTGTTGTACTGAAGTTGTTTTTGATCATTAGGTGGGGAGTAAAGTCCAATTAGAGAATCTGAAGAAACTCGCCTCAAAGCCGAAAGAGAACAACACCTTCATGATTCAAAACTACAATGGACTAAATGGACTTCTGGATAAACTGCAAAATAAGATCTATGGAATCGAGGGTAATAAAAACACTTTAGAATAGTTTTGTGTGAGTGTGTGTGTGTGTGTGTGTGTGTGTAAGAGAGAGAGAGAAGAGAGAGAGTGTGTGTGTGTGTGTGAGAGAGAGAGAGGAGAGAGAGAGAGAGAGAGTATATAGTTTTGTAAAAGGGAAAATTCAATAATAATCATCAATATTCCAGAGAACAGACAGGTAACATCACACAGAGATAATCCATGATCAAAACTAAAACACGAGCAAGAGACACAAACACTGAACAGGAAACAGGAAACACACCTCAGAACTCATCTATACAGAACTCATCTATACAGAACTCATCTATACAGAACCCATCTATACAGAACCCATCTATACAGAACTCATCTATACAGAACCCATCTATACAGAACTCATCTATACAGAACCCATCTATACAGAACTCATCTATACAGAACCCATCTATACAGAACTCATCTATACAGAACTCATCTATACAGAACCCATTTATACAGCTCTCTATACAACTCATTATACACATATCATTCATACAGACCATCTATACAGAACCACATACAGAACCTCTATACAGAACTCATCTATACAGAACCCATCTATACAGAACTCATCTATACAGAACCCATCTATACAGAACTCTCTATACAGAACTCATCTATACAGAACCCATTTATACAGTCACAGTTTACTAATACACACTTACTTATGCCTGTGCCTTTTTTTTTTTTTTGTTTTTCTATTTCATAAAAAAATGTTTTGTTGTATCACTTTTCGTGTTAACAAAATCTGTTACTTGTCAGAGTCTGTTCAGTGACTTGACTACGTCCGCAATTTACGGAGATAAACATCTCTACAGTGGCAAATTATTACATTCTATGACGGCTGAAGACTCCAACATGCCTGCAACACCAGTCCCATTCACCAGCCAAGAGATTTTCTTTTGCAATGTTTATACAATGCTTTTCTCATCTAACACAATAATGACTTTAAATGATAATTTGGGGGGTATTTTCTCAGCCAAAACTGATGTGCGATTAATTGCGAGTGGCACATCATGTAAATCATTCAAATAAAAATTTGAATAAAGATGGCTATAAATAGGCATGATGTTACACAACCTTCAGATACCGGTCATGCACGAGGGTTCTTCCCACAGCGTTCAGCTAATGCAACGTGAACTCCCTGAGATGATATGAGGAAGAAACCTTGAGAGGAACCGGACTCAAAAGGGAACCCGTCCTCACCTATTATCGCACCAGATAGTGCGATAATAAATAAATACACCCCTTCCATTAATGCGCTAATACTACATGCTCAAATAGTGCAGTTGTGTAAGCAGGAACTTCATTACAGTTTCTACATGAAGTCTGTTGTGTTGACCTTCTCCACTGTTCACTGATGGAGACTCGAGTGCAGAACTGTTTGTGGTAATTGTAGTCCTAAAGCTATCACAGCATAACTGTTCATATGAACTGAGGTCCAAAGCATATTTATGGTGTTTAAGTGGAACCGTCCTCAGTAACCTCAGTGATCTTCAGTCTGCACCATGTGGGACATCCTGATGAGAACTCCAACCAGAAGTAGGACATCAGGATGGATCAGGCAGGTCCGGAGATCAGAAGGGGTCAGGATCACTGGCATCTCAGGTGTATCATGTGTAGGGAGAGAGAGAGAGAGAGAGAGAGAGAGAGAGAGCAGGGGGCAGATTATTAGGTATGGTTATAGTCCTGTAATTGTTAAGGACAATGTACTGTGCGAGACTGAGAGCAGGGACTTCTACAAGACTAACTATGACATCATAACTAAACGGGAGAAACAGATGGGAACACAGACATCAGGGCTCCCTGGGACATAATACAGCCAGACACTCCACCAACCTTGGTGAAGGGTGGGAGGTGGGGGGGATGGTCTACACCCAAACATCCCAGTTCACCACAACACTCTATACCTAAGAAGAAATCTATTCAGAAAAAGCTTGAGTAAACAAATACATCTTCAGCCTGAACTTAACACTGAGACTGTGTTTGAGTCCCAAACACTAATAGGAGGACTGGTCCATAACTGTGGGGCTCTATAAGAGAACGCTCTTCCCCCTGCTGTAGTCTTCACTATTTCAGATACCAACAAATAGCCTGCATCTTTCGATGGAAGTAGGCGTGGTGGATTATTAAAGATCATAAAAGACCAAAAGTTCTCTCAGGTATTGTGGAGTGAGAACATTCAGTGCTTCATAGGTCAGTAGTACTATCTTATATTTAATGTGAGATTTTACAGGGAGCCAATGCAGTGTGGATAAGATCGGGGTGATATGGTCGTATCTTCTAGTTCTAGTAAGGACTCTAGCAGCTGCATTCTGGACTAACTGGAGTTTATTTATATTCCTACTGGAACATCCAGACAGTAAGGCATTACAGTAATCTAATCTAGAGGTGATGAATGCATGAACCAGTATTTCTGCATCATGTAGTGACAATATGTTTCTTATCTTAGAAATATTTCTGAGATGAAAGAAGACTATCCTAGTAATATTATCTACATGAGCATCAAATGATAGACTGGAGTCAATAATCACTCCGAGGTCTTTAACTGCTGTACATGATGAAAAAGAAAGACCACAGAGTTACTGTGTAGTCAGAAAGATTACTTCTAGCTACACGTGGGCCTAATAAAAGTATTTATGTTTTATCAGAATTAAGTAGGAGGAAGTTAGTTAACATCCAACGTATAATGTCCTTTACACAATCCACACCTTTATTAACCTGAGGAATGAGAATAAGAGGAGGAATTTGTGACAGTCTCTACTGGCACTCGTGTATCTTCAGGTCAGTTACGGTGCTGAGGATGCTTTGGAAAAATGAATAAATGATAAATGTTTAAGGCGCCATGACTGAAAGTGTTTTGTGAAAATGTAAATTTAAAAAAGTAAAGGTCACTAATGAATAATGAGGGTTTTGTCTTCAGGAGCTCAGGGCAGGACCTTTGGAGAAGAGCTGTCTCAGAGTGGATTCAGTGCTGCCAGTGACAAGGTACTGATCAAACATCAGACAAACATCTGTCTGAACTCACACCATTCACCACATCTGTCTAAACAAACACTCACCACATCTGTCTAAACAAACACTCACCACATCTTTTAACACCCTGTCATTAACAAGTCCGAGTCGTGGACTTATACCCACTGCTAACCTCCAATTTTGTTAAGTCCTTCACCACTGTTCATCCAAGCCAATGGCAGCAGGTGACGCTGAGGGTCAAATATAATAATAATAATAACTTGTAAACTTGTAAGCTTGGTAGCATCTGGGCATGATGGTTATAATGCAGGAAAGCGTTCAAGAGTTATAAGCCAAAAAATATTTTGCTATCGCCTGACAGGAAGGGGGCAGTGCAGCGAATCACTGCAGGTTTCCTCAGGGCCTAATGGTGATGATATGTACCAAGTTTCATCACAATCCCTCAAAGTGTTGCACTGATACATATTCAGTTCATTTTCACGCTTTCTTTATCAAATTCACGCCATTCGAAAATGGTATGGTTTATGAGTGTCTCTAGATGATGCAGGCCAATTTTTCTGCAAATCGGACAAACAGGCTAGGAAAAGTTTGAATTCAAAATGGCGGAAAAATTTTCATGATGGGAAAAAATACAATCATCAAATCATCTTCAGCAAAGGAATCAGAGGAAAAAGGAATTAATTTCTAGCCCTTACAGTTCAAAAGTTATTAATATAGACATCAGTGTAAATTTGGACAGTTGGTGGTGCTAGAGGCTTTGAGGTAGAGATTCCAAAATTGCTATGATTAATGGAGACACTGTCCTCCATCTGTGCGCCAAATGTCATAACTTTCCTCCATTCTATTTGTGGCCGTAGACTCAAACGGAATAATAATAATAAAACAATATGGGTCTTTGTGGGATTGTGGGATTTTTTAGGGAGAGAAAGTTCCAGTGCACTGGAAGGATTTTCCGATTGAGACAGCCCTTAAAATGGCAGACTCTCTGATCAGTGCCCTGACTACTTAGCTCGGGAGACGTTTGAGATATTGCTCAGGGGTTAAAGGTTAACCGTCCAGGAACACCTTTCTATAAAATACATTCTCAGATTGGTTTTAAATGTGCAAACTGAAGTAGTGGATCTTATAGAGCGGTATCAGGGTTTTAGGCTCCTGACTGCAAACAGTCAGCTTCAGTCACCTGATAGGACTCTGCCAAAAGAACAAGGACCTGAGTCCTGACCAAGCAGGAGAGTATGGAGGTAAAACTCAATAATGTATTCAGGGGCAAGAGCACTTGAACTTAATTCTCCCCTTTATCAGCTGCCCAATGAAGATCTTTAGTAAGTCTGAGAAGAGCTGTCTCTGAGAAGTGATGAAGGCAGAAACCCGACTGAAACTTTTTAAGCCTCCATGATTTGCATTAAAACCACAATCTAAAATCCTGGAGTTAAAGGCCAAGTTAGAGGTAGGCATAAGGTTAATCAAGATCGAGATGTAAACACTGGCCATCTTAAAGGTATCGAAACACATCCAGATAATAATGAGTTATTAACACTTGAGACTAAGCCTGAACACCTACAATTTTTTTTTTTTTTAAAGAAGATAGAGAATGGATCTGTGCGACAAGCAGAAAGTTGCATGTTAACATGTTGGTGATGGTCTGCAATGGGGTAGTTGTTAACTGGTTTAGAGGAGGGCTATGATAGGGGTCAGGGGGTCTACAGAAGCAGTATGAGGGGACATACAAGATCTGATGTTTTTAATCGTATTGGGAAAGAAAGCTGAAAACCTTTTGGATTCCACGGATGAGGACACAGACACAGTAACAGATGATCATCTGCACTGAACTGGAAGTGTCCATCTTTATGGCAACTGTGCTGCTTGAGATTGCTGATGATGGCTCTGTTGTGATTTTTTTTTTTTACAATTACTGAGCCAACATGAGACAGTACATTCTTTATTCCAGCATGAATAAGAACAGCTCTCACATATGAATGTCAATGAACGTTCTCCAACTGAACACCAAGAAAAAACTTAACCACAGTCTGTTTGGAGCAGAGCTTCATGCATCTGACATTGGAGTTGGTAATGATGCTGATGGTAGTCAGTCCTGAAGTCATGAACTGACCTGATGCAGCAGGTATTATCAGTGGTAGATGAACAGGTGATGAAGAACACACAGAAGGAGGTGACGCAGGGGTGACCACTGCAGAAAGTAAGACATCAGGAGGAGTCTAATGTGTCTAATGTGCTAAAACAAAACTTTAGCCAGGAAACTATCTGTAATAACTATATAAATCATACAAGTTATGCACTTTTAATGAACCATGCTTTCTTGGAGAAGAACAACTGAGTATTGAGAGATAATGGAATGAATGGATTTATTCTACAAAACACAAATGCACAATATACAGGAAGTAAAAACAAAGAGAACTACAGAGTTAATGAACAGAGTTGGGGGGCATAGGATGTGTCACGGTTCAAAGATGGATACGGAAGCAATCGCAGATTTCAAACATTTAATAAACAAACAGATAAAACACAAAAACACAATAACACGAGGCTAAATACTGTGGGGTCCACAAAACTAAACATCGACGCGACGGACAAAAGCGAGACAATGAAGCAGTGGAAACAGTGGCTATATATATATATATATATATATATATATATATATATATATGAGTGCTTGTTAAATAAAAAACGTGATGCAGGTGGTCATGTGTCAGTAATATGGAGCAGTGGCTGCTGGGAAAGTCCAGAGTTACCTCCTTTATATATGACAGGAGGCTTGAAGGAAAAGCATCTGGATGTGATGGTAAAACATCTCACTGATGGTGAAGCCCCTACATTGTATGAAGCATACCTTTTTATATCCTTGAGGCTCTTTGATGTGAACAGTGACCAAATGGAAGATACACTATCTATTTATACACTATGTACAGCTCAACCTAGTGAACTGTATTTTAATTAGATTCCTGAGAATGAGTTGGTTCCTGACATTCCTGATCACATTAACCTTAAACAAATTACTTCCACAGTTTATAAATCTACTAGAAGTACTGACCATTTGCACAAAAAACCCTCTAAAATGACAGTAAGCACATTGTCATATGGAGCTGGTTCCAAATGGCTTTCCCATCCTGAAGCTTCTCTCTTTCTTGGCCGTGTGACAGGTGCAGGACGAGTGTCCTGTAACACACAAGTCCTGCCATCTCCATGTTGGTGGCTAGGGACCAAGAAGCAGAGACGAATGCAGTTCAATCAGAGATTTTCATCTAAACATTTTATAGGAAAAATCCAGGCACAGAGTCAAAGTCAACAACTCAATACTAGGTGAACAAAACAACAACGGAAAACCATCACACTGCGGAAAGTGCGCTACACTATGATAAACTGTGTTATCACCAATGGAAAAGATGCTCAGAAATGTAGGCAGCAAATGCAGACAAGATTTAGTTAAGAGTGAAAAGCAGAAATGTTCAATAAAAATGAAACTTTAAACTTTAGTCTGAATGATCTGGAATGAGTTACAGGCGTATACAAATAATATCTTAAAATCTGTCTGAACACAAACACTTAACCACGTCTTTCTTTATTCTGTATTCCAGGACACTCTGATTCTGGGAGCAGTTGGATCTAATAATTGCGCGGAAATCTGTATGAAGTTACAGGATCCGAAGCTGAGATGGAAATCAAACACAGTAACCTAAAGAATGACTCGTTACATGGTACGCTGTTTATTACACAAGGACATGTCTCTGTTTCTTTCAGCTGTTAGTGACATGTACTGTACATGTGGTTAGTGCAGTCTAACACAGAACCTCAGCAGCTGATCTTCCACAACCGTGTGTGTGTGTGTGTGTGTGTATGTGTGTGTGTCTGTGTGTGTGTGTGTGTGTGTGTGTGTGTGTGTCTGTGTGTGTGTGTGTGTGCGTGTGTGTCTGTTTTGTGTGTGTGTGTGTGTGTGTGTTGTGTGTTGTGTTCAGGTTACTCTGTTGTGGTTGGACGGAGAGACAGAGATTCTCTTGTGTTCTCTGGAGCACCGAGATCTAATCACAGGGGTCAGGTGACCCTGTTTAGGAAGATGAACCACAAATGGGAGGTCATGAGCACTATCTCTGGAGAACAGGTAAGAAACAGCCTCAGCATGTTTACATTATTCACCTTTAGTCCAAATTTCTGTATCATATCGAGGAACTAAAAGATCTGGAATGTTTAACACTCTCCTAAACGAGAAGTACACAGTTCTGAAGGAGTTTGTGGTTTGTTTCCTCCACACTGTCAGGACTCTGAACATTAAACAGAGAACACAAACTGGGAGTTGGATCTGATATTTCAGATTGTGGTAAAACAACACCACTGTAGACAGGAAGTGAGGTTCCATTGTTCTGTTGCACAAATATGATATAATTTAAAGTGAATATGGTGAAAGGGCCAGCTGGCTCCAGGTCATGTTCAACACCATCATTAATACAAAACTGAAAAACACCTGAAACCTGCATCACAGCTACACAGCAGGTGCACTGAAACACGGCAGATACACAGCAGCAACAGCAGCAGAACTAATGTGACCTCACATGAACCTCACACAGCTACATGGCAGGTACACTGTAGTAATGAAATCACAACACAGCACACACACATCTGTAATGTAATCATTTATTAAATAATGCCTCTGCAGATCGGCTCATATCTCGAGGATCAGTGTGTGTGTTAGACCTGGACTCAGACAACAACACTGACTTCCTCGTGGTTGGAGTCCAATGTATTACAAACCTCATCCTCCAGGAGAGGGACGGCAGGTATCTACAGACTCACACAGGAGGTACACACACACACACACACACACACACACACACACACACACACACACACACACACACACAACACACAAAATAGGACATTACTGTGTGTTACTGAAGTAGTATAATTCCATGAGGCCTCAGCATACTGTGTATATATATTGATATGGCAGCTAATTAAAACTGTGTGTGTGTGTGTGTGTGTGTGTGTAGCTGAAGTTGGAGAAGGAGTTGGAGGTGTTTGAATCGGCTCAGGGTCGGTTTGGGACGACTCTAGCTGCTGTAGCAGATCTGAATGGAGACCTGCTGCAGGATTTAGCTGTTGGAGCTCCACTGGAAGACAATCAGAAAGGAGCCATTTACATTTACCTCGCAAACCCGTGATCACGGAATCCGCCCCAGTACCAGCCAGGTACACCTCTCAAAACATCTGCCCCAGTACAGCCAGGTACAACTCTCAAAACATCTGCCCTTAGTACAGCCAGGTACAACTCTCAAAACATCTGCCCTCAGTACAGCCAGGTACAACTCTCAAAACATCTGCCCTCAGTACAGCCAGGTACAACTCCAAAACACAGACACACAGGATGCAGTACATACAGTCACAAAGAGCATATTTGTGTGTGTGTGTGTGTGTGTGTGTGTGTGTGTGTGTGTGTGTGTGTGTGTGTATGTGTGTGTGTGTAGAGAATTGTGGCAGGTTCCATCTCTGAGAAGCTTCAGCATTTCGGTTTGGCGATCGATGGTGTGATGGACATGGGACAGGACGGTCTGACGGACATTGCTGTTGGAGCACAAGGGACCGTTGTACTCTTGAAGTATGAAAAACTCATAATGTAATATTTTTAAACACACAGCTCTATATTTAGAGTTGAGTCAAGTGCAGGTAATCATAGACTTTAATGATCCAGGCAAACAGTACAAAGAGGTCCTCCAAAACCCGTGGTGAGTGAACAGGCAAGGGTCAGGCGATGTGCAGACAGAGTAAACAGACCATGGAGCAGTGGTGTGGAATAGACTGGTACGAGAGACTCAGAGCGTATTCCTACCAGTGAGTGAGTGAACTGAATGTCCTTATTTACTGTGAGGTTGCTGTGGAGGTGATTGAGTCCAGGTGTGTGTGTAATCAGTAATCAGGTGAGTGTCAGCGTGATAAAGTCTGGCTGTTGTAGCTCTCGGTGGCCATGTTTGTAGCCCTAATCATAGACTTTAACTATCCAGGCAAACAGTACAAGGTGATTTTAATAATCTGACATATGGAGCTCAGAAAATCCACTTAAGCAGCTGCGTAACCCGACTCTGAATACAAGGAACTCTCCTCATGTAAATACTGATGTCAATTTTGGACTAACTGATGTAACTGGTTCTCTCAGAACTCGGGCCGGTTGTGTCCGTCTCAGCGAAGCTCAGTTTCTCTCCGTCTGAAATCAACCTGACCCACTTCGGCCTGCGCTACTCGGAACGCGCTCATTTCCCATCATCACTCTCAGCACCTGCTTCAGTACGGCAGAGAACACCAACAGCAAAGGTATGATCACCTGGACACAGTACACTAGTGCTCGAAAGTATTTCTAGCCCCTTGAACTTTTCAACCTTTTGCCACATTCGGCTTCAAACATAAAGATATAAAATTAAATTTTTGTGAAAGAATCACCAACAAGTGGGACATCACAATAGTGAAGTCCAAAATTCTGTGGATATTTTAAACCTTTTAGCAAATAAAAAATGTGAAAAAGAATGCGTGCCAACAGTTCGCCCCTTTACTTTCAGTGCAGCCAAACTCACTCCAGAAGTTCGCGAGGATCTTGATGATCCAGATGTTGTTTTTAAATGACCTGATGGTGATAAATAGAATCCACCTGTGTGTAATCAAGTCTCTGTATAAATGCACCCGTGTTTCGGTTATGTAAGTCGGCCCAAAGCGCAGCTT
The DNA here is from genome assembly GCA_012411365.1 of Ameiurus melas. Classification (NCBI taxonomy): domain Eukaryota; kingdom Metazoa; phylum Chordata; class Actinopteri; order Siluriformes; family Ictaluridae; genus Ameiurus; species Ameiurus melas. Next base: position 23,151,333 of record CM022772.1, on the reverse strand, counting down.
AAACCAGCGAACTGCACCAAGGAACACACCAGGCGGTCCGTGCAATACTGTTGTGGAGAAGTTTAAAGCCGGATTTGGATACAAAAAGATTTCCCAAGCTTTAAACATCCCAAGGAGCATTGTGCAAGCGATCATTTTGAAATGGAAGGAGTATCAGACCACTGCAAATCTACCAAGACCTGGCCGTCCCTCTAAACTTTCAGCTCAGACAAGGAGAAGACTGATCAGAGATGCAGCCAAGAGGCCCATGATCACTCTGGATGAACTGCGAGAACTACAGCTGAGGTGGGAGAGTCTGTCCATAGGACAACAATCAGTCGTTCACTGCACAAATCTGGCCTTTATGGAAGAGTGGCAAGAAGAAAGCCATTTCTCAATGTTTGGTGTGACGTTTGGTGTGTCTCCAGGTGGCTTGTGGCAAACTTTAGACGAGACTTTTTATGGATATCTTTGAGAAATGGCTTTCTTCTTGCCACTCTTCCATAAAGGCCAGATTTGTGCAGTGTATGACTGATTGTTGTCCTATGGACAGACTCTCCCACCTCAGCTGTAGTTCTCTGCAGTTCATCCAGAGTGATCATGGGCCTCTTGGCTGCATCTCTCGATCAGTCTTCTCCTGTGTGAGCTGAAAGTTTAGAGGGACGGCCAGGTCTTGGTAGATTCGTAGTGGTCTGATACTCCTTCCATTTCAAAATGATCGCTTGCACAGTGCTCCTTGGGATGTTTAAAGCTTGGGAAATCTTTTTGTATCCAAATCTGACTTTAAACTTCTCCACAACTAGTATTACGGACCTGCCTGGTGTGTTCCTTGGTCTTCATGATGCTCTGGCGCTTCAACAGAACCCCGAGACTATCACAGAGCAGGTGCATTTATACAGAGACTTGATTACACACAGGTGGATTCTATTTATCACCATCAGTCATTTAGGACAACATTGGATCATTCAGAGATCCTCACTGAACTTCTGGAGTGAGTTTGCTGCACTGAAAGTAAAGGGGCTGAATAATTTTGCACGCCACTTTTCAGTTTTTATTTGCTAAAAAGTTTCAAAAATCCAATAGATTTCGTTCCACTTCACAATTGTGTCCCACTTGTTGGTGATTCTTCACGGAAAAATTGTACTTTATATCTTTATGTTTGAAGCCTGAAATGTGGCAAAAGGTTGAAAAGTTCAAGGGGGCGTAATACTTCGCAAGGCACTGTACACAACTAACTCCGTCGGAGCACAGGTACACAACAAACACAGAAAAAAAACAACATACACACAGGTACACAACTAACTCCGAGCACAGGTACACAACAAACCCACAAAACACACACACAACATACACACAACATGCACACAGGTACACAACTAACCCCGAGAGCACACAGGTACACAACAAACAACATACACACAGGTACACAACTAACTCCGAGCACAGGTACACAACAAACCCACAACAAACACACAACATACACACAACATGCACACAGGTACACAACTAACTCCGAGCACAGGTACATACAACAAACCACAACAAACACACAACATACACACAACATGCACACAGGTACACAACTAACTCCGAGCACAGGTACACAACAAACACACAACATACACACAGACACTCAGGTACACACAACAAACACACAACATACACACAGGTACATAACATACACACAACATACACACAGGATACAACTAACTCCGGGCACAGGTACACAACAAACACACAACATACACACAACAAACACGCACCATACACACAGCATATACACATAAACACTCAGATACACATAAAACACACACAGTATACACACACTACACACAGTATACATTAGAGGTGTAACACAATGGCATTAGTTGTATTTGTATCTGTATTTAATTTGAGCTTGATATATTTAGTTGTTTTATGGATTTAAAGCAGAAGTGGAAGTGTTCTATTATGGAAATATGCTTTATATTCATAAATTGTGTGTGTGTGTGTGTGTGGTGTGTGTGTGTATACGTGGTGTGTGTGTTACACAGTTTTAACAGCTTTGTTTATATATATATACATACTGTACATACAACAGATGCCTTGTGGAACTTTCTGAAAAGCTTTCCATGTTTTAATTTGAACGTATTGACGACAGAAAATGTATACAGAAATCTGGCAGAAATAAAGTTTTATAAAGTTTTTATGCAGTGTTTAGTTCAGAGTAAACTGCTGATGTGAAAATGAACAGTACATCTCCAATTTCTATAATGTTACTGATATTTATTCCAGGACCGGGTAGTCAGATTCCACCATGAGTTCATATGAAAGATGTTTTTAAATCACCACTAGAAACCCCCCCCTCCCCCTCCCCCACCTCCCGCCCCATTAACATTCCAGAGCACAGGTATTCTCAGGTAACAAACACAAGCACAGAGACACACACAACAGACTGTGACTGTCGACCCTCTCTTCCTCTCAGGGGCAGTGAAGAGTGGTCTGAACGGGACGTTGAAGCTCAAAGCTGACGCCGCTGTGAGACAGGACGGTCGGGCGTTTTTCAGTGCAGAAGATAAGACGTCCAGGAGTCTGGTGACGTCTGTGCTGCTGGACTCTGAGGTTTCCTGTTACAACCACACAGTCTTTACGCACATACATGTGTTCCATCTCTTTATAACACGGAGAACTGGGATTAAATTGTGCAGATGGAATACGATGTCTTCCTGTCACTCTGTCCCCATCATCTGAAGTCATAATTATACATCTGTGTTCACGTGTACTGCTGTTAGCTAGTTAGAGAAACGTATCGATTTCATATTTTCTTAATGTTTGGGATCCAAGGATCCAAGCAGGATGGAGTGCTTGGCGGTATCATGTGTGACAGAGGAGCGCCAGAAAAGTTGAAAGGAAATCTGTACAAGACAATAGTGAGGCCTGCAATGCAGTATGGGATGGAAACTGTGGCAGTGACAAGAGGGCAGGAAAGGAGAATGGAAGTAGCGGGAAATGAAATGTTGAGATTTTTTCTCGGAAAGACAAGGATGGACAGAATTAGGAATTAAGAGATAAGGGCAACAGTGAAGGTGGGAGAGATGGGTTGTGCAGCTGAGAATGAAAAGACTGAGATGGTTGGGTCACGATGGTTGGGTTAGTTCAGAGTTGTATACTTGATTAAATATTAAAATGGAATAAAATGTAAGCGTTCTAATTCATGACTGTTGTAGTGCTGTAGATGAGAGACTGACTCGGTGGGTTTCTGTCTCTTAACATTTCCCTTTGCATAATTCTTGAAAATAGACCATTCAGTTATACATATATCACTTAACATGTACACTCAGCCTGAATATTGTCCTTTTCAAAGTTCTGCTAAGGTTTTTCAGCAGTTACGTAATCATTAGTGTAGAAGTCTTTGAATTTTTTTTTTGTTTTTTTTTTTTGTGTTTGTTTTGTTTTTTTTGTTTTTTTGGGGGGGTGGGTGTTCGGCCGGGGGGTGGTGGTGTGTGTGTTTGTGGGGGGGGCTGGAAACTTCCTGTCTCCCAGGCCACCCTGTGTTGTCATCAGAAAACACTCTGGATCTTACAGGCCGCATGGTAAGTTAATCTTAATTTTTATATAAATGTAGTGGGTGAAATAGAAAGGGAGATTGGTTTTTATGGTTGGTACAGTTGATGCTTTACTAATATGCCAAATAAATAGTAATCTACCATAATGAAGTGTGTAGCATTAACGATGGTGAATACGTCCATTCCCACTTTGGACCATGGGATGTGAGGGATTTCCGTATGGGACGAGTGTCTCTTTTTGTGATCTAGACTGAGTTGCCTAGCCAAAAGATTGTTTCACATGCTTTTCTGGAACTGGTTTCAATCCCATATTGGCCCGTGTGAATCGTTGGTAAGAAGAACTGCAGGAAGCGGTGAACACCTTGTTTGTTGTTGGTCATGTGACCATGTGGCAGTGTAGGCATGCAGCAGTTGACATAGGGCTGAGGAGGTTTTGATGGATTCCAGAGTCGTTGTTGAAATGTTGATGGTAATTGTGTACTTCACTTGCTTCGGGTCTTCTGAGGTCAGGTTTTGTCTATTTGTGCGTTAGTGCTGTACGTGAGAGTCTGATTAGGTGGGAGGATCCCTAATGCATGGCTTTCTCTTAATACATGTTGTGTTTATTAAAAAAAGGAATTACAGTTCAAATCATTTCCACAATGAAAGGCTGAACGTAAAGTCAGACACTGAGGGTCATAACTAGTTTAGGAACATTTTAAATCTCTAGCTTTTTTTATTTGTTTCCTGTTATAATGTTGAGAAACCAAATTGCTCATAAGTTGATTTCCACATTGAAGTGAATTATAAATAATCATGATGAAGATGTTAGTAAAGGAATCTTTTCTCTGTGTCTCTGTGTTTCAGAGCTGTGTGAAGGACACCGTGTCTCCGGTGTTATTCCGACTCCACTTCCACCAGTCTGATCTTCAGTCCAAGAGCTCCAACTCCATATTGAACATCGACTGCAGGACCACGACTCAAGTAGAGGTGAGTCACACCACTGTCACGCTGAGATCTGATTGGCTGAATTAGAGTCTATCTGTGAGCTGATTGGCTGAATTAGAGTCTATCTGTGAGCTGATTGGCTGAATTAGAGTCTATCTGAGAGCTGATTGGCTGAAATAGAGTCTATCTGAGAGCTGATTGGCTGAATTAGAGTCTATCTGAGAGCTGATTGGCTGAATTAGAGTCTATCTGAAAGCTGATTGGCTGAGGTAATATATTTATCTATATGACAAACACCAATACGTTTCCATAGAAGTAATATTTCTTGAATGAAAATCAAATTTTAAATGTATTAATATTGAAATGTAATAATTAATGTAGACTTTGTGTTGTGTGTGTGTCTGTGTGTGTGTGTGTGTGTGTGTATCTCTGTGTGTGTGTGTGTGCTGCTTGTGTGTGTGTGTGTGTGTACTCTGTGTGTGTGTTCTGTTGTGTGTGTCTGTTTGTGTGTGTGTGTGTGTGTGTGTGTCTGTGTGTGTGTGTGTGTGTATCTCTGTGTGTTTTGTTTGTGTGTGTGTGTGTGTGTGTGTCTGTGTGTGTGTGTCTGTGTGTGTTTGTGTGTGTGTGTCTGTTGTGTGTGTGTGTGTGTGTGTGTCTGTGTGTGTGTGTGTGTGTCTTGTGTGTGTGTGTGTGTGTGTGTGTGTGTGTGTGTGTTGTGTGTGTGTGTCGTGTGTATGTGTTGTGTGTGTGTGTGTGTGTGTGTGTTGTGTGTGTGTGTGTGTTGTGTGTGTGTCTATTTGTGTGTGTGTGTGTGTGTGTGTGTGTGTGTGTGTGTGTGTGTTGTTTCCGGTTCCCTTTCAGATTAACTGCAGAAACACGGGGCTGTGTATCCGACCTGCAGCTGGACTTTAAGTTCCTGTAAGAATCAAATCTTCACATTTCTGTATTTCTGTATTTCTGCTAAATGTCATTTCTGTGTTGGAATTAAAACGTCTGCCATTTTAAAGTTCGGTCCCAAATGCTGTCACACACACAATCTGTTCTGGTCAGTTCTTGGTGCTTATGTGTTTGTATAGTGTTCCTCCCAGAGTGTATGGAAGTGTGTACTTTCTCCATGATGCACTGCAAGCTTCTATCAGGTGTAACTGTGTGTGTGTGTGTGTGTGTGTGTGTGTGTGTGTGTGTGTGTGTGT
>CM022772.1:23128189-23138189 GCA_012411365.1 Ameiurus melas | reverse complement strand
GTTTTTGAGGAAGAAACCTTGAGAGGAACCCGACTCAGAAGGGAAACCCATCCTCATCTGGGTAACACAGAATGTATACCCATATATAACCTCATATAACAGGAGGAAGTGAAAATAATGTGATGATGGTCCATTAAAAAGGCTTTTTACTTCCTTCTGTTGGTGGGTTACCAAATAGCCAATCACTGAGTATTATACATCTAATGAATATTCAAATATTGAAATCAGGCAGAAGACACGCCCAGTTCCTGATTGGTAACATTCTCCTGTGCACTAATCGGGGACTGGCGGGATGGCTGAGCATCCCATAATCTTGTGGCCTTATTCAACTTCTACATGTTCCTTCTGTTCATGTTCCACAGTGAGCTCATCTATGTTCTCCAAACTCCATAGCAGTCTGAAAACATCTGCAGCTCTCCCTGACTGTGGAATGCTCTGTTATAACAACCATATTCTTCAGAAGTTTGTTCTGGATTCTGTTTTCATTTTCAGTCTCCTCTGTGTGTGTGTGTGTGTGTGTGTGTGTGTGTGAAGGTGAGAAATCTGGGGTAAAAGGTCTGCCGGTAGCAGTAAGCTTCTGGATGCCGTCTCAGACTGGTGTACACTTACTTGATCTCCACAATCCCACCATCACCGTGTCACAGGTGTGTATTTATTTTACTGATAAGAAATTAGGATGAAGATGATGTTTGACTGAATGAATAATTCCACTGTTAATGCTCTAGCAGTGTAGATTATAATGAAATCTATAAATACTGAACAATTAAAATGAAACTGATTGTGATGAGGGGGTGTGATTAAGGGTGTATGAGTTCAGTACCACCTGCTCTGAGGCTCAGAATGTCTTTCTAAAAGACAAAGTGTATATATATATATAACACCCACTGCTTCTCCAAGACTCCACCCTTCATTCACAAGCAGTGCTCCACACACCAGTTAGGACAGTTGGGATATTGTTGATTATTGTCATTATGAACTAGACTAGTGTGTCTGATCATTAGCTTTAGACTACACTACTAAACTTTATTTTCTTACAGAATGCTACATCCTGTAACATCACACAACCTGGGAAACATGCTGTAAGTTCTGGTTTATTTCCTTCCTGCTGATTTTATAATAGTTCTTCATGGCACTGAACTCCTCAATGCCCCTTTTTGTAATTCTGTACAGTGGTGCTTGAAAGTTTGTGAACCTTTTAGAATTTTTTTATATTTCTGCAAAAATATGACATAAACATCATCAAATTTAATGAATAATTAATAAGTAATACCTAAGAATAAACTATTCACAAAAACTTGAGTAAACATGTTTTCAGCCTGGACTTAAACACTGAGTCTGAACACTAATAGGAAGACTGTTCCATAACTGAATAGTGTGATCTATAGTATCAAAAGCTGCAGTAAGTTCGAGTAACACATGCAACACAACACAACCCTGATCAGAGGTCAGTAGAAGGTCATTTACTACTTTAACGAATGCTGTCTCTGTGCCATGATGAGGTCTAAACCCTGACTGGTACATTTCATGAATGTTGTTCCTGTGGAAGTACGAGCAGAACTGCTGTGTACAACCTTTTCTATGATCTTGGAGGTGAAGTGGAGGTTAGATATAGGTCTGTAGCTGGACAGGTGACACGGGTCGAGGTCAGGTTTTTTAATCAGTTTTTGATTTTAATAAATTATCAAAATATTCTGAAACCATATTTTGTCGTTATGGATTATAATGTGTACTCGCTCAATAGTCTCAGCGTTTAATCCGTTTTAAATAAAATCTAGAACACAAGAAATTGTCCAAAATTCCCCGTGTTTCATCTGAGGAGGATGGCGGCAAGACGTGACCTCACACATCACGTGACCTCACACATCACATGACCTCATGTGGGAATTTCACTATTCAGTAGAGCTAATTGAACATCAGTACACAGGAACAGGGTTCTACCTTACTGTGTTGTTTAGAACTGTTCTGTAATATGTGATGTTTGGTTACTATGGCATTCCTGACACAGTGTTATTATGGATGTCCTGCAGGACTGTCCATTTAACCCGTGTGTGAACTTCATGTGCCAGTCTTTCTCACTGATCCAGACTCTACTGTCCAGTTTGAGCTGAACACATTCATCACCTTCCTAATAAACAACAATACACAGGTAATAACACACACACACATACACACACACACACACACACACACACACACATACATACATACACACACACATACACACACACACATACACACACACATACACACACACACACACACACATATACACACACCCATACACACACACACACACACACATACACACATACATACACACACACACACACACACATATATAACACACACACACACACATATACACACCATACACACACACACACACACATACACACACACACACACACAACATGAAAATACACACACACACACACACACACACACAATGCACATACACACACACACACACACACACACACACACACAGACACACACCCATACACACACACACACACATACACACACACACATACATACATACACACACACACACACACACACACACATATATACATACACACACACACACACACACACACACAAAATCTGAACTGTCTCTGTCTCTCACTTTGTTCTGTTCCTCTGCAGAAATGGTCTTTCAGTGAGAATAAGACGGAGGATATTTTTTTTTTCTTTTGCTCAAGTGAACTTTGATAAAAAGCGTTATCATCAGATATCCAGTGACCGAGGTGAGAGACACACACAACACACACACACACACACACACACACACACACACAACACACACACACACACACACACACACACATACACACACACACACACCACACACACACACACACACACACACACAGTGTTTGTTTATTTTAAATCAGTGTCTTTTATTTGTGTATTTTTAACGTGCAGTTATTTTATTTTACAGAACGACACCAGTAGACTTCACCATGCTAAGGTACGTTTTGTTTCCTGTCTCAGATTACTGAATTTAGTTTTTACACTTTACTGGACTGGGAAAAGACTGATAGATAGAAAATCTATAACTGTCACCAGGTGTCAGTGGTGTAAGTGGTCAGTGGTTAAGTGGTCAGTGGTAAGTGGTCAGTGGTGTAAGTGGTCAGTGGTGTAAGTGGTCAGTGGTGTAGTATCAGTGGTGTAAGTGATCAGTGTAACCGCTGGTAGTCAGGTGTCAGTGAAAGTCTTGGAGAATGATGAGTGTGAGATGATCCAGTGTCCCACAAGAATGTCTCTGAGAGAACTTCTAAAGAATAAAAACAAGCACATGAGATTTTACTGATGCTGTAAAAAAGTACCACAAACCTCATTACAGCATGGACATGGTCACGATTTTCAGAACATTTCTAAATGTATGTGTGTGTGCGTGTGTGTGTGTGTGTGTGTGTGTGTGTGTGTGTGTGTGTGATTATAGATCTGTGTGAAAAACAGAGCTGATCATTCCTCCTGATATGATCATGATCATCGGAACAGGCGTGGGAGGTGGACTTCTGATTCTCATCGTTATCTTCATACTGCTGTTGAAGGTAAGAGCCAATCAGAGCTCAGCTGCAGTAATGGCTGTCAGTTATAGTTCATATTCAGTACTCAGAACTTCAGCATAAAACTCCTGCTTAAAAATACAGTGCATCTCGCCTAGTAGAGACCAGCAGGAGAGATTTTAAATTCAGTTGCTCAGAGGAGGTAAAGCAGCACCAGATGTGCACTGACCAGTACACACCAATACATACCAGTACACACCAGTACACACTATACACCAGTACACCCCTACACACCACACACATGAGTGCACACGTACACACTACACCATTACACACCAACACCAGTACACACCAATACACCCAGTACTAGTACACACCAACACATGGCACACCAGTACACACCAGCACACACACCAAACACATGAGTACATACCAGTATACACCAGTACACACCTGCACTGTGGTATGAGAGGCTGAAAACACTCACTTGTGTAGATCAGAACATTTATCATTCAATCTCTATCATGTGATCATTCACCCTGAACTCTCTCTGAAAAATAACCTGTGTCCTCCTGTCTCTCTCTCTTACTCCATCTCTCTCTCTGTCTGTCTCTCTTACTCCAACTGTCTCACTCTGTGTTCTACTGCCTCTCTGTCTGTCTCTTAGTGTGGTTTCTTTATGCGTAAACATCCTGAAGCTCAAAAAGATGAAGTGTGCAGTGCTGAAATACCGGGAAAGACAGGAGAATCTTCTTCCACATCTGAAGTGAATCCGCTCATCCAAGATGGAGGAAATAATGTGTCAAATAATGGAGGGAAAGAGAATGGAAACATTTAGAAAGAAAGTGTGGAGTGAAAAGTCTTCATTGATTTAACTACTGATTGTTAATTAACATGATTCTACTTCGTTAGCTTAGCTTCAGTCCCTTCTGAAAGTATTGGAACAGCAAGGCCAATTCTTTTGTTTTTGCTAAACACTGAAGAGATCAAAAGATGAATATGAGATGATAGATCCGAATTTCAGTTTTCATTTCCTGATATTTACATATAGATGTGTTAAACAATTTAGAACATGGCACCTTTGTTGGAAGACTACCAAGTGCTGTGAGCAAAAATATAGGAACATGTGACTGGCAGGTGTTCTTCTTACCCAGGTGTGCCCTGTTTGATTGTTTAAACAATTAATATCGCTGACCATCTACTCTTACTTCGAGCCCTAGGTTTCACCTGTGAAAACTGCATTTGTTGTTAAAAAGGATAAACCAACCTGAAGACCAGAGAGATGTCTTTTGGAGAAAAGCAAGCCATTCTGAAGATGAGAAAAGAGGGGAAATTCATCTGACCCATTGCACAACCATTTGTAATGTCCTGAAAAAGAAAGAAACATTTAGAGTTATAGCAGACACCCTTATCCAGAGTGACTTACAGAAGTGCTTTGAAGTTTTGATCAATAAATATATCTGTATACTGGTTCACTAGGTCAGGGACTAAGCGTAAAAAAAAATAAAATAAATACTCTGTTAGGGAGGTAATATAATAAGCATACAAATGACACAATAATGATTTTAAATAAAGTAATAATTTAAGAACTCCATGACATCCAGGTCTTCCTTGTACCGTGAGAGGTGGTGGGACTTGTCGAGCTGTGCTAGAGTATCAGAGAGAGTGTGGTGAAGTGCAGGGTGTGATAAGTGCATTAAGGTAAGTGGGTGCTGGTCCGTTTTTGGTTCTGTAGACAAGTATCAGTGTTTAAATCTGATGCAGCAGCTACATGAAGCCAGTGGAGGGAGTAGAGCAATGTGGTGGTGTGGAGAACTGAGGAAGGTTGAAAAGAAGTCGAGCAGCTGCATTCTAGATCAGTTTCAGAAGTCGAGAGGCAATCAGAGGCAGACCTGCCAGGAGCGAGTAACAGTAGTCCAGTCTCGAAAAGACAAGGACTGAACAAGCACCTGAGAGGCCTGTGTGGATAGAAATAGACAAATCTAAAAAAAAAATAAAAATATAAAAAAAAAAGAAAAAAAAAAAAAAAAAAATTCTGATGTTGTAAAGGAGAAATCAGCGTGAGTGTGTCAGATTAACAATGCGAGAGGAAAAGTACAGTTGATTGTCCATGGTTACCCCAAGGTTGTGTGCAGTGACAGAAGGTGAGCTCAGAGTTGTCCAGGGAGAAACCACTGGTGTACTAACAAGCAGATATGGAACAGTTCAGCCAAGGAAAACGACAAAAGTTCATGACAAACATTACCAACAACCTCCACAGGGCAGGTATCACAATCCACAATGTGAAGAAGACTTTGAGAGCAGAAATATAGAGTCCATAACAGAAGATGTTATCCCCTCATCAGCAGTAAGAATCAGAAAACCAGACTGGAATCTACAAAGTAATACGGAGATGAGCCACAAAAGTTCTGGAACCAAGATTAGCCCCTATCAGAGTGATGGAAAGTTAAAAGTGTGGAGAAAGAAAGGATCTTCTCATGATCCACAAAATACAAGCTCATCTGTGAAACATGGTGGAGGTAGTGTCATGGCTTGGGATTGCATGGCTGCTTCTGGAACATTTTCACAAATCTTTATTGATGATGAACTCATGATGGTAGCAGCAGAATGAATTCAGAAGTCTACAGGAACATTCCTTTACCAATTTACAGAGAAATGCATCCAAATGTATCAGGAGGAACTTCATCATGCAGCAAGACAACAATCCAAAACACACTTCCACCTCAACACAGGACTTCTTCAGGGGGAAAAGTGGAAGGTTTTAGACTGGACAAGTCCATCACCTGACCTTCACCCAACTGATCAGCATTTCACCTCCTGAAGAGGAGACACTGAAATTGAAAGGAGACACTGAAAGCTGAAATTCTGATTTCTTCATATTTTAAGTCTTCAGTGTATAGTGAAAACAATAGAATTGGCCTTGCTGTTCCAGTACTGGAAGGGACTGTATAACACTGTATCTGGAACTCTGATTCAATTATTGTTTGCTTATCAGCAAAAGCACCATTTTTTTTATTCACTGCATCAATTAATGAATTGACTGAGATATATTTACCCGCCTACTTACTCGTATATATTTACTCACTCCTCAGACACAGTGAATAAAAAAAAAAAAAAAAAAAAAAAAAAAAAATTTAAAAAAAAAACCTATCTGCGTAACACAAGTCCAGTGGTTATATTTACAATCCCAGAACTATCAGAGATGATGAATGGTTACTGTATCAGGAACTCCAGCACCTGAGAGGAGATCAGAATGTGTCTGTGTCAGCTTTTTAGTGCTGGGGTTAAGGTTAGTTATTAGACTGCCAATATTAAAACAAATATTTCTAAAAACTATTTTTTTTATTTTTTTTTTTTTTTATCTCTGACTGGTCATATAAATAATGGCCACTATTGGTGAAGTATTTTTCTCAGACACAAACTGCTGTAAGATATTGAAGTGTTCTGTAATGTTTAAATGAAAGTTTATTTAGTGTGTAATAGGTGTGCTGTTGATGTTGATCTGTTACACAGTTAATACACAAACACAGTGAGAATGTCTCATTGGGTAAATTTATTTGTCCTTGTCGCTCCCTGATCTGAGTCCCCTGACTGATTTGCACTGTGAAGGTACAGCACTGTTGCTCATGCTCACATGTTTAATATGTTTTACGGTGCAGCCTGATCTGCACCACATATGTTTGCTCCCTAAACGCTACGTGGAGTTCCCTTTGAAAGGGAACACAACAGTCCTCCTCACAGCGCTAACCATCACCAAGAAAAGCATATTAACAAATTGGAAATCAAAGAACATTAATATCACACACTGGAAAAACCCATGAATCAACTACATAATAAGGGAAAACTCTCTGCCTCAATCAAAAATACAACGATCAAATTGAACTCTATTTGGAGACCACTGATCACCTTCATACACCAGAGAATATAATAGCCAACAATACAGTTTCTATAGACCAAGCACACACAACACTCACAGAGCACACACAACACTCAATCCAGAGTCCTTGTTATACATGTTATTTAATTCAACTGACATTTCAAATATTACACACGTCCCCACCATATCTCAATCACACCCACGATCTTGTCTTGTCTTACAACTGTCCTCTCCACGGCCTGCACCCAGACTAACCAACTCACCCAGACTAACCTTTGAAGACAAAGTAGAACATAGATGAAATCATCAATAAAATAAAATACATAAAGTCTTAATGGTCCTCCAAAGTGGGTGACACGCCCCAAAAAATTATACTTGGTCATTCATTTATTGAGGAAAATAATCCATTATTACATATCCGTGAGGGGTAAAAGTATATGCACCTCTAGGTTAGCAGTTAATCTGAAGGTGAAATTAGAGTCAGGTGTTTTCAGTCAGTGGGATGATGATCAGGTGTGAGTGAGTGAGCATCCTGTTTTATTTAAAGAACAGGGATATATCAGAATCTGATCTTCATAACATGTTTGTGGAAGTGTATCATGGCATGAACAAAGGAGATTTCTAAGGACTTCATAAAAAGAGTTGTTGAAGCTCATCAGACTGGAAAAGGTCACAAAACCATCTCTAAATAGTTTGGACTCCACCGATCCACAGTCAGACAGATTGTGTACAAATGGAGGAAGTTCAACACCATTAATCAGCAGGAGTGGAGACCAACAAAGATCACTCCAAGAGTAACCTGAGTAATAGTCCAGGAGGTCACAGAGGAACCCAGGGGAACTTCTAAACAACTAAAGGTCTCTCTCACGTTGTCTAATGTTGATGTTCATGAGTCCACCATCAGGTGAACACTGAACAACGATGGTGTGCATGGTAGGACTGCAAGGAGAAAGTCACTTCTCCCCAAAAAGAACATTGCTGCCCTTCTGCAGTTTGTTAAAGATCATGTGGATAAACAGAAGGCTAATGGAAAAATATTTCATGGATATATTTGACCAAAAAAAAATGTTTGGTTTAAATGAGAAGCATTACACTGCATTCCAGCATAAGAACCTTCTCCCATCTGTTAAACATGGTGGTGGTAGTGTCATGGTTTGGGCCTGTTTTGCTGCATCTGGACCAGGATGGCTTTCCATGAATTGGACCAATTCAACAACATGATGGAACAATGAATTCTGAAGTATACCAGCGATTAGAGTAGATGGAGACAGTGCTGGAGCTTCTTGGCTAGATGCCAAGGAAGCTTTAACAAACACCCACACAAGTACACTCACACACACCAACACACACCAACACATTCTAAAGTACTAACACACTCCAGGGTTTATGTAGTTGAATAACACCACCAGGAGTTTGGGGGTGTTTTTGATTAGATACTCGCGTGTGTGTGTGTGTGTGTGTGTGTGTGTGTGTGTGTGTGTGTGTTGAGAGAATGGAGAAAAAGATCAGTGGGTTCTCAAAGGTCTGGAGTCTTACACACAGCAGTCAGGATAAATGAAGGACTTCTGAGAAACTAAACTAAAAGAAAAATCATGAAAGAAAAACAGGAAGGGTGTAAACATGTGTTCCACACAGAGCCATTTATTTCAGCTAAACAGCTAAAGGAAAGCAGAGTGATTTGTGGTTTGACTCATAATGTGTATGTTTTGACCGCGGACAGTGGTGGAGTTCTCTGACTGTAGGAGGAAAGGTCTGGATGAACAAATGGGCAGCAGGGAGGCATTGCTGCTGCTGCTACTGCTCTGACCTGAACATTGTTTATCCTTTCAATTTAAAAACATCTAAGATATTGATGTTTTTTTCTCATCACCTTTTAACCTCCACTTTCCCACAAGTATCTGCTTCAAACATATATCTGTGTTACAGTCATACAGGAAGTGTCTTGAAGCATTGTAACAAACAAAGGCTTCTCCACTAAGTATTTAAATACATTTCAGTTGGTGTGTTCAATACTTTTCTCCCGTGTCCTCTCAAGATGATGTTGGCCAAATTTGGCTGGAGGGTCATTCCATCTGAAGTGATCCAATGCAGGTTTTTATTTATTTACAATTTTCCTGATTATTTTTAAGAGTGATTGCCTCTATGTATTAACATTGCAAAATGACCAGGTTTGTTTATTTATTTATTTATTTCATTTTACACTGGTTTAACAATGATGGCCATCGTTGTGTCATGGCACACAACAAATTTAGGATATACAGCTGTTTATGGAAATCTCAGGATGGTCCTAGCTCCTTGGAACAAAAACTTTTTTTATGGGGGTGAGAAATTGCCATTAAAAAAAAAATTCCCCTCATTTTGGGTTGAATAACTCTGGTGGGGGACCAGATACGAACTTGAAATTTTTACAGGAATAAGTTTGCTCTAGCAGCATTTTGCTGTATGTTACTACATGCTACTGTAAGCTGTAATTCTTATGAGTTTGCGATTGCACTGCTTACAGAACTAGGGCTGGTAGAAATCTTGGGAAAAGCCTACTTTATTCATGCACACTGAGAAATGAACATATGTATTATAAACATAAATAATACAAATGAACAGTATTTTA
>CM022772.1:23100689-23123189 GCA_012411365.1 Ameiurus melas | reverse complement strand
ACACACACACACACACACACACACCACACACACACAACACACACAAACACACACACACACACAACACACAAAACAACACACACAAACACACAAAACACAAAAAACTAACACACAAAAAACATTACACACACACACACACACACACACACACACACACTCCACACACACACACACACACACACACACACACATGTCTCTCACACTCACTCACACACACACACACACACACACCTCTCTCTCACACTCACCACACACACACACACACACACACACACACACACACACACACACACACACACACACACACACACACACACTGTCTCACACTCACTCACACACACACACACACACACACACACACACTCCTAACTGAGCTGTACTGGTCCTCAGACTCGAAGGCGATCAGGTTCTTTGGGATGTCGATGGCAGTGACGACGTCTCCATCAACTACACTCACTGTGAGTTTATCACTTTAACTCTCAGTTATTTACAATTTAACACTTTAATATTTTTACACTTGAACAGTTCAACACTTTTTGCTTTGTGAAGGTTCCCTCCTTCTTCTTTTTCCCAGATGAGATCTAATCCCCATGGGGCTTGTGCATATACAGTAATTACTATAGAGGAAACCGTGTGGAAGCCTGCAGGGTCTCTCAAATCATATTTTAAAGAGTTTTAATGAACCATTTGATAAAACCATTTGTTTATGGAGGGGAAACACTGATGAAACTCGATTTAATCTTCAGTAATTCATATTGATTGTGAAGTGTGTGTGACATGAAAATATTGCCCTCTCTTTGGGATTCCAACTTGGGAGATTGCTCTGGAGAGGCAATTTGATTTTGGTATACGTTTGTGGATGATTAATGACTCATAATCTCACTGTCTGGTGTCACTCAGCAGAGGATGGGTTCCTTTTTAAATCTGGTTCCTCTGAAGGTTCCTTCCTCATGTTGTCTCAGGGAGTTTATCCTTGCCGCACTCTTTGGCTGGGTCATTAGGGATGTACATCTAAATCCAGACACACTTTTCTGTAAAGTTCTAAAAGTGATATATAAATTGAACTGAAATTTATTGAAGAGCACCTCCACAAATCGTCGCATGTAACTGAGAAGGGAACGAGACGTTGCATTTAGCAGTATGGGAACGCCTAGCGCGTGACCGGTATCTGAAGCTTGTGTAAAATCATGCCTCTACTTATAGGCCTGCCATGATCAGGTGACGTGGCAATTAAGCGCGTCGCATGATATATATATGGCACCTGTGAACCACGCCGCCAGCCTCTATTATCTGAAGCGAAGACGCAATTCACAGGCCAGCCCCGGTATGACAGCACTATGCAACGTCTCGTTCCCTTCTCAGGGAACAGGGTTACATGTGTAACCCCGACGTTCCCTTTCAAAGGGAACTTCGACGTTGCATTTAGCAGTATGGGAACGGGAATACCCACTCCGTCATACCGAGGGTATGGCCTGTTCAAAAATACCCAAACCCGAGGGTCAGTGCAGCACACTCGAACCTGGGGAGGGATGAATATCCAGGCTGTCATAACAAAATGACCGTGTGAGGCATAGACCACCCTGCAGCCGCACACACATCCTGCAAGGAAACCCCTTTGGACAAAGCCTTCGACAATCCCAGTAGAGATGCACTGCTTTGACACTGCATCACTTTTCCTGTCGCTGCCAAAGCAGACTAGTAGCTGCTCTGACTTACGCCACTGGCCGGAGCGGTGGACATAAGTACAGAGAGCGCTTACTGGACACAGCGGGTGCATCCTCTCTTGTTCTGGTCAGAGGACAGAGGAGGGAGAAAGCCTGCAACACCACAGGGTGGGCAGCCAATGTAGGCACTTTAGGAATATAATCCGGCCTAGGATACAGGAAGGACTTGGCTTATCTAGGGGGTAAAGTCAAGGCAGGAGGGGCAACAGGGAGAGCTTGTAGACCTCCCCACTCGCTTGAGAGATGTCAGGGCCTGTAAAAGAGCTACCTTTAGTCAGAAGCTTCTCAGAGGCTGACTCTAAGGGCTCAAATGGGGTCCCTAACAGACCTTCCAAGACCACAGCAAGGTCCCAGGAAGGTATGCATGGCCTGCAGATGGGCCTCAGCCGTCTGACACCACACATAAACCTCGAAGTTAGAGGATGTTGCCCCACAGAGGCTCCATCGACAGGGGCAGGGCTGGCCAAAACGGCGGCCACGTAACCCCGATAGTAGAAGGAGCCAACCTGCTGAGAAACGTTCTTGTCAGAACTCCAGGAGTGTAGCGTTTGCGCAGTTCACTGGGTGTAGCTGACGTTCCTCAAACCACCAGACAAAAAGGTGCCACTTGAGCGCATACAATTTCCTTGTAGATGGGATCCACTCTAGGGGCTCAAAGGGGCATCTGACAGACCTTCCAGGACCACAGAATGTCCCAGGAAGGTATGCACAGCCTGCAGATAGGCCTCAGCCATCTGACACCTCGCAGTTAGAGGATGCTGCCCCACAGAGGCTCCCACAACAGGGGCGTGGCTGGCCGAAATGGCGGCCACATAACTCTGATTGTAGAAGGAGCCCACCCCGCTGAGAAATGTTATTGTAGAAACATGGTCACTACCACCTCAGTCGTGCGACCAGAATCTATTAGCTGGCGCCCCTCAGGGGCCAGACCCACAGCTTCCTTAGTTCTTGCCAAGGATGATAAATCAACCCTGCGGCTTTTGAGGTGGTAGGTCCCTAAGGACTCAAATGGGGCACCTGACAGACCTTCCAGGACCACAGGAGGTCCCAGGAAGGTATGCGCGGCCTGCAGATGGGCCGCAGCCGTCTGACACCACACGTGAACCTTAAAGTTAGAAGATGTTGCCCCACGGAGGCTCCATCAACAGGGGCATGGCTGGCCGGAAGCAGCGGCCCAGTAACCCTGATTGTAGAAGGAGCCCAGCCGCTGAGAAACGTTCCGTAAGAACTCAGGACTGTAGCAATTGCGCGTTCTCTTGGTCTTGGTGACGTCCCTCATGCCACAAGACAAAAAGCTGACACTTGAGTGCATACGCTTTCCTTGTGGATGGTGCTCTAGCTTTTAACATGGTTTCAACAATCTCAGTTGTGAGACCCGAATCTATGAGCTGGTGCCCCTCAGGGGCCAGACCCACAGTTGCCGAGTTCTGGCCGAGCGTGATAAATCAGCCCTCCGGCTTGAGACAGTAGATCCGCTCTAGGGGCTCGAATGGGGCAGCCGACAGACCTTCCAGGGCCATAGAAGGTCCCAGGAAGGTATGCGCGGCCTGCAGATGGGCCTCAGCCATCTGAGACCACGCATGAACCTCGAAGTTAGAGGACGTTGCCCCACAGAGGCTCCCTCAACAGGGCGTGGCTGGCCGAAATGGCGGCCACATAACCCTGATTGTAGAAGGAGCTCACCCCGCTGAGAAATGTTATTGTAGGAGCCCCAGGACTGTAGCTATTGCGCACCACAGTTACTGTTACTGGGTCCACAGTGAATCCCTGCGGACGGGAATCTCCCAAGGAGTGCCATCTCGCAGAGATATTATCTCTCAGAACCATGTTCGAGCTGCCAAAAAGGTGCTATTAGCAGGCTATCTTGGCGAACTCTCGCTAGAGCTAGTGGGAGCAGTGATGGGGGGGCAGATGTGACCTCAGCCGCATGTGTGGATTCCACCCTAGGCTCCCAAGATACAGCTTTATCTAGCTCAGTGTTGATAGGGATAGCCTGTTGGGGATAGAAACGCCCTTATCGTAGTAGAATCCTATAACCCCTAGAAAAGTTGTCCACTGCACCGGAGAAAACCAACTTTTCTGAGATTCAACCTGAGCCCCCAGTTCTTCACATGGGCGAGAACAACATCTCAATGTTGAACCGACAGCTCCCTGGATCGTGCTAGAATTAACCAGTTGTCCAGGTAGCTTGGTACACAGATGCCCTGGAGTCCCAATGGAGCCAGAGTGACATCCATGCACTTTGCGAAGGTGCGAGGGGATAAAGCTAGCAATAATCCTATGCGGAAACATGCACCTTTTAGACCTATCGCCACAAACCAGTTCTCGAACTGGATCTGTGGCACGATACGTTTGAACATCAGCCTCTGAACCTGTATATCCGAAGAGTACGGTTCAGATGATGCAGATCTAAAATTGGCCGCATATTCCCACTTTTTTGTGGAACAGGAAATAAAGGCTGTAAACCTCCCTCCCTGAGGGAACGGGGTACATGTTTCAGGACCCCCTTGTCCAAAAGGGAGCTTACTTCCTGCGCTAACGTCGGGCTCTGGTCTGTGCTGACTTCTGTGGTGAGCACACCTGTGAACGGGGGGGTCGAGCTATAACTGGACCCGGTAACCCTTTCTATGGTAGACAAAACCAATGGAGACACATTTGGCCGTAGCTTGCACGCTGCCCGATGGTCTTCTAGTGACGTTAGCTATTCCACATTCTATTGGAGAGAAGCATCAGATTTCCGTTGCCCTGTGACAGCTTGGGGACCACCTTGGCTAGGGGACCACCAAAATTTGGGAACCACCTTGGCTAGGGGAGGCCCTACAGTAGCACTGGGGGCTGCGTGCCCTAACAACCTCATGTCCCCGGATACATCCCTCCACAGCCCCTCAGGACCGCTCGTCTTTGCCTGCTTGGCCTTTGCGACCATTCTCAGATCAGGCCCAACAGCAGACCACGACTGGGCGCCCGGTTCCCCTGGCTATCTGCGGGGTTGGCGGGCTGCCATACTGCCTTTTGGGTTTCCCCATACTAGTGCTGGCCCAGGCTCCACTCGTGGACACCCGGATGAGCTTGAGACAACTTTTTTGTTTTAAGTCGAGCTCACTCAGCAGGTCTGCTTGGTAGGCAACCCTGTCATTGTCTGCAGTGACCCACAAGCAAGACTACTACTGCATAGGCTTGCCCACCTTGGATACAAGCCGCCGCCTGTAATTACCTGCCATCGGGTGGAGAGAGGTAGCTAGCAAGGCCTCCTCCTCCACTCGGGCATAGCTAAGCCATGCCATTCATTTCCACAATGGCCAAATAATCCAACATCGTGGAGTTATGACTATGGCTTAGGCATGGTTTTCTCAGAAGTGAGATTTTGTCATAACTTCTGGAAGACAAGGGAGTTTCTGCAGTGTGAATTATTTACTTTCACTGGGTAATCACTTCAAGCAGCTCTTTATACACTGCTCTCAGTTTTCAACACATCCTTCTAACTCCTCGGAGTCAGAGAGGGGCGTTATTACCCCTTTGGCTTTCCATAGCGGGAGGAGGAGTCGCGGCAACTCCAAAATCCAGCGGAGAGCTGAACCCGGAAGACAGAGAGAGAGATAGAGCAGCGCTCGTCTCCGGCTCCTCTTCCAGATTTAAGAGATCCCCCTTAGGATTTACATAACTAACATTCATGGCATGCTGCACACGACTTGTGGACAGGAAAATAGAAATGGGCCATGTATCAGTTAAGTGTCTTGTTCTGTCCAAAATGCCCAGCCATAGTTTTATTATGAGCCAAATGAAAAAGTGATAAAGAGGGGGAATAGGAGGGGAAGGCAAGATTGTGGGATTGGGACAAAGAGAGAGAGAATGAGAGAGGAAGGGCCATCTGCCCTCAGATTTACCAACATGTAGTCTCCTCTTAGCTGGATTGCTGCACCCAAAGTCACTGGCCAGTGGAACTGGACCCACTCTGATGTTCCTCTGGGCAACAGTACGACAAACTCTTTCAGCACCAACTGGTCCAAAATGTCATTGAGGTCATACCCTTCAGTAAGCATCAGTAAGGTGTTTAGTAAGCAACATGTGGCAGGTATCAAGAAACTGTTAAACAAACAGATTTTACTTGGAGCTGCTGTGCAGCCAGCAGGGGGAATAAATGACCCACTGTAACTTGGGCAACATCCAAGAGTTCAATGAATGCGTCAGATCCATGGGGTATCATCTTGGTAAGCGTGAGTGTGGCTGCTGGTATGGTGGGGTTGGCTGGAGTACTGACAGGTTGTAACAACCTCCAGAAATTCCTGTAGGTTTTTAGCCTATGCTCCCAACAGGGCCTTGAGCACAGGTTGACGAGAATAGATCGTTCCTGTTACCTACCATAGCTAAATACCCCATTAATCCTGGACCCCCATTGATGACACAACCCTCATATCTCTTGATCAGATAAGAAGATACTCTGTTGGTCATCTCAGTGTTATGCCACCAGCCTCAAAGTGCTCAGTGTCACCATTGCATCCACCTCATATAAAGGTCTTGGAAGAGATTTCACATTTCACACTATTTATCAGAACTTCAAGGAGGAGTTTAAAAATGGCTGTTTTGAATACTAAATCATTCCATCAGTTCAGTGGCTCATTAACATCATGTAACCCACATTTCATTCCTTAGATATACTGTTAACCAGAATGGAGTCACTGTAGATCAAACAAAGTTCTCTGCTATCCAGGAATGTTCTGCTATAATTACTACAGTTATGGAACTGCAAAGACTCTATTCTATTTTATAGATTCAAATTTCTACAGGAGATTCATCAGAGGATTTGGTTCAATCACGGCTCCCCTCGTGTCTCTCTTAAAGAAGAGCCCTGTAGAACGAAGGGTATTAATTTGTAAAATTTTTGTTTTGGTGGTGATGTAGAGTTGCAGTCCGAGTTTCACTCATGAGTGTGATGGAAACTCATATCTGAATGGAATCTGTTACCAGTTCAACAGCAGGCTGAACACCGACACCAACATCACCGCCGCTTTCCAAGGTACGAGTGTTCTTCACTCTCACAGTCACCATGCTCAGGGTGAATCAGTGATAACTCAGCACTTTAAACCTGTTACACCATGAAACATAAACATTGTTAAACCCTGAGAAATGAACACTGTTACACAACTAATAAATACCTACATATCTAGTTATTGTGTTGTTTCTTCACAGAGTGCACGAAGAGTAAAGTGAACCTGGTGTTCCTTTTCGACGGCTCCAGCAGCATGCAAATGTCAGAGTTCGATATGAATAAAAAATTCATATGGGACATTGTGACAACACTCAAAAACTCATCTATCCAGGTGAACACACAACACCACTCAACACAACACCCCACCACACACAACACCACACAACACCCCACCACACACTGCAGACACTAGGACTGTTTTCTCTTCAGTCTTTTGATTGTGATCCTGATATTTTCTTCTTCCTTCAGATCTCCTCTCAGTGTCTCTGGTGTTCAGTTGATTACGTCTCTAACAGGAGAGACAATGAACATCTCCTGAGGTGAACAGTGAAATCACATGCATAAGTGTTAATCACTCCTCATGCATCACCTCGGGAGATGTTTCGTGTTCTTCCTGTAACAGATGTAATCAGTACACCACTAATCCTCCACAAAATGGTCTATCTTTGACTTTTTGATAGAAAGTGAACTCTTCACATTGAGGTGAATTTTGTAAAGAATGTGAATTATAGTATGTACATAAACATACATGTGCAGTAATCAGCAGCATAGTGAGTGGATCTCTGTGTGATGAGTAAAGGTTCTCAACACTGTTCCTAGCAGCACAGAAGTCCCTGACTATAGTGCAGCAGCTGTATGACAGGTATTAGTGGTATAGGTGAACAGTGGGGGATATTAATGAGCGTGTATTTATGAACGTGGTGTAGTAATGAAAAAGAAGAAGATAAGGAGGAGAGGTGCTTAGTGATGATGGGGGATGTGTCTGTTATTCTGAGGGAGGCCTGTGGGACACAGTTTATTATTGAGGATCCTGACAGTTTGTGGGAACAGAAGCTGCTCCAGGATCAGGTGGTCGGGACACTTTGGTATCTTCTGCCAGAGGGATGAAGAGTTTATGGGAGGGATGAGAGGGGTCAGACACTATTCTGGTGGATTTTATGGGGCAGTTTTATTTTCGGTTCTACTTTGTGACCAGTTTACATGTCTATCAACAAATCAAACTTTTTGGCAACAAAACATGAACAAATTTTTCAGTATTCAAACCTTTATTTAACCAGGATAAAATCCTTGAGATTAAATTTTACAACAGTGTCCTGCAAAATGGCAGCAGTTACAAATATAGATAAGCACATAGACACACTTTCACTCATCATATTTGGACAACAATGTCATCATAAAAAACCAGGGTCTTATCAATTTAAAAGACAGTGACAAACAGACTGCTTTTCGGCAAGGTCCTAATAGTCCAAATACATGGAAGAAAAAAATGAGATAAGAATTAAAACAGGAGCAGTTAGTAAAACTGTTTATAATACTGTATGTTCAATATTATTTATTTATTTGTGTGTGTGTGTGTGTGTGTATGTTTGTCTGTGCGTGTGTGTGTGTGTGTACGTGTGTGTGTGTATATGTTTGTCTGTGTGTGTGTGTCTGTGTGTGTATGTGTGTGTGTGTGTGCGTGTGTGTGTGTGTGTGTGTGTGTGCTGCGTGTGTGTGTAGTTTGCTGCTGCTCAGTTTTCTACAGCAGTCAGGACAGTTTTCACCTTTAAAGATTATGTTTCCGGCACGGCGAAGGAGAAACTTGATGCAGAACTACACATGAGATCTCTCACAAACACATACACAGCCATCCGCTTCACCCTGTGAGTATATCTACTAACCCCATTCCCATAAAAGTTTGGATTTTTTCTAAAATGCATTAAAAACAAAAATCTGTGATTTGTCAAGTCTCCTGAAACGCTGAAGAAGTGTAATGTAATACAGACTCAATAATAGCTCTATAAAAAGAATAATCTTACCAGTAACACCAAACACCCTCAGTCTCTTTAAAATGTAGACGTGGGGGATTCTTGCACAGACTCCTGTCACTTGTGTATGCCGACTCAGATCACTGTCGATATAGAGCCCTGAGAATTTGTAGGAAGAGACCTGTTTGATGTCATGGCCATGTGAACTGACAGGACTCCACTCCCCAACTTCTCTAGGATCTAGTATAGTTTCTTATCACAGTGTTAATCTTCAAGTGATGATCATCACACCAATCTACATTCCTCTCCACTCCAGCTTTGTAGTTCTTATCAGTTACGTTCCTTGTCATTAGGCTAATGATAACCGTATCATCTGAAAATGTCACTGTAAACTGATTAGGTATAGAACGAACACAATCATTTGTATTCACGGTGAACGAGAAGGGTGAACTAACACTAACACAGGGGCGTGGCACACCTGGACTAATCACTGCTATGTCTGAGAGTACTGAATTAAATTTAACTTCTTGAGTTATTTGACAAAAAATAGTAGTACAATTCAATCAAAAAGGGATTCAGCTTCAACTTCACAAATCTTTCCAGCAGAATATGTGAAGGAATCGTGTTAAAGCAGAACTAAAATAAATAAAAAGTCTAACTTCTAAGTGCTTCAGTACCAAATGTGTAATGGTAGAGACGGCATCATTAGTACTACGACTTGTTCTGTAAGTAAACTGGTAAAGATCTAAAAAAGGCTCCATCTGCCTACGTAGCTCCTCTGTTCTAATCCTTTCCAATGATTCAGAACATATGAAGTCAAGGCTACTGGCCTGTAATCATTATTTACTTGGGGACAAGACTTCTTTGGAACTGGAATTATGATGGATTTTTTCTAAAGCTCTGGCACTGTGTATGTGTCTATAGAAATCTGGAGAACATGATGCCAGGCTGGTGTTAGTTCTCCCGCAAATGTCCTCAAAAGAAAAGTTGAAAAAATGTATCAGGTCGTTCCGATTTGTTAGTTTTAAAAGCTTCAGTTAAAGAGCATGGATCAATTAACATTCTATCCTCACAGACTTCTTTATCTAAAACTTCACAAAATTCCTTAAAAGTGTTTGTTTCAAATCTTAAATTAAAATCATTAGGTTCATTAGTTCTTGCAATTTCATTGTTGGCAACTAGGGGGCTTCCTTTTGGAGTTCATGTCAGTCATGTCCCGAATCGAGTGCCACAGTTTCTTAGTGTTAGATCTTGATGCATTCTTTAATGTCCTTTGTGATATATGGTTTATCATTCAGATATCTCTTAACAGTTTTCTGAGGTATAATTAAGTTTACACAAAAAGAAATATTGGCAGTAATTGACTCTGTAGCACTATTGATATTTTGCATCCAGAAGAAAATGTCCCAGTCTGTACAGAGGAAACGTCCTTTTAACTCCTCTATGTTATCACTGGACCACACAAGCAGGAATGGGCAAAAATTCTACTTGCAAAACTGCAACAATTATTATCCTCAGTTCCCAAACAATTAAACAGTGTCATTAAAAGGAAGGGTGATGTAACACCGTAGCGGTTACGATGTAATCGTAAACTGCCTCACATTTATTCAGTCCATGATTTTCATCACACTTCTAAAAACTATTGTTGCACATATATATTTAACAAAGATTTTTTATATATACACCTGTGTTGTGTTTGTAATTGTTGATATCCATGAGATCAGAGTGTTTTTGTGAATTGTTTTGAACAAAAGATCAAAAGGTTCAACAATAAAAAGGGTGCCAATATTAGTGGAGGAATTTGTATATAAGTAAACATACAGTGTATGATGATGAGTTAATCCAGCCTGACCTGCTTAATGTAGTTTATTCAGAATTGAGTGAGAATGCTGATGTGGAGTTTTGGTGTGTGTTTATTTTCCAGTAAGAATCTGTTTAATAATGAAGAGTCCGGTGCAGATCCTGAGGCTATTAAAGCCCTGGTCATCATCACTGACGGAAGTCCTTCTGATATAGAAGGCAACGAGATACAGCGCTGTGAGGAACTCAAAATCGCTCGCTTTATTATCGGGGTGAGTTCACTAATGCACACACACACACACACACACACAACACACCACTCTTCCATCCATCCATCATCTCAATCATCTTCATCATCCATCCATCATTCACCTCTCATTCATCATTGTTTTTGATCATTAGGTGGGGAGTAAAGTCCAATTAGAGAATCTGAAGAAACTCGCCTCAAAGCCGACAGAGAAAAACACCTTCATGATTCAAAACTACAATGGACTAAATGGACTTCTGGATAAACTGCAAAATAAGATCTATGGAATCGAGGGTAATAAAAACACTTTAGAATAGTTTTGTGTGTGTGTGTGTGTGTGTGAGAGAGAGAGAGAGAGAGTATATTCGGTATGTTTTGTAAAAGGGAAAATTCAGTAATAATCATCAATATTCCAGAGAACAGACAGGTAACATCACACAGAGATAATCCATGATCTGACACATGAACAGGGGACACAACCTTCTCTTAATACGGAGATAAAGCCCATCGCTACAGTGTTAAATTATTACATTTATGACGGCGACGGTGAAGACTCCAACATGCGTGCAACACCAGTCCCATTCACCAGCCACGAGATTTTCTTTTTGCAATGTTTATACAATGCTTTTCTCATCTAACACAATAATGACTTTAAATGATACTTTGGGGGGTAATTTCTCAGCCAAAACTGATGTGCGATTAATTAAGTGGCACATCATGTAAATCATTCAAATAAAAATTTGAATAAAGATGGCTATAAATAGGCATGATGTTACACAACCTTCAGATACCGGTCATGCACGAGGGTTCTTCCCACAGCGTTCAGCTAATGCAACGTGAACTCCCTGAGATGATATGAGGAAGAAACCTTGAGAGGAACCGGACTCAAAAGGGAACCCATCCTCATCTGGGTGACACCGGATAGTGCGATAATAAATGCACTAATACTACATGCTCAAATAGTGCAGTTGTGTAAGCAGGAAGTTCATTACAGTTTCTACATGAAGTCTGTTTTGTTGAACTTCTCCACTGTTCACTGATGGAGACTCGAGTGCAGAACTGTTTGTGGTAATTGTAGTGCTAAAGCTATCACAGCATAACTGTTCATATGAACTGAGGTCCAAAGCATCTTTATGGTGTTTAAGTGGAACCATCCTCAGTAACCTCACTGATCTTCAGTCTGCACCATGTGGGACATCCTGATGAGAACTCCAACCAGACGTAGGACATCAGGAGGGATCAGACAGGTCCGGAGATCAGAAGGGGTCAGGATCACTGGCATCTCAGGTGTATTATGTGTAGGGAGAGAGAGAGAGAGAGAGAGAGAGAGAGAGAAACAAAGAGAGAGAGAGAGAGAGCAGGGGGCAGATTATTAGGTATGGTTATTGTCCTGTAATTGTTATGGTGTGAGACTGAGAGCAGGGACTTCTACAAGACTAACTATGATATCATAACTAAATGGGAGAAACAGATGGGAACTCCACCACTCCACCATCAACACATCTGGGTGAAGGGTGGGGGGGTCTACATCCAAACATCCCAGTTTACCACAATACTCTATACCTAAGAAGAAAACTATTCAGAAAAATCTTGAGTAAACAAATATATCTTCAGCCTAGACTTAAACACAGAGACTGTGTCTGAGTCCCGAACACTAATTGGAAGACTGTTCCATAACTGTGGGGCTCTATAAGAGAAAGATCTTCCCCCTGCTGTAGCCTTCACTATTCCAGGTACCAACAAATCGCCTGCACCTTTTGATGGAAGTAGGCGTGGCGGATCATAAAAGATCATAAAAGATCAAAAGTTCTCCCATGTACTGTGGAGTGAGAAAATTCAGTGTTTTAGAGATCAGTAGTACTATCTTATATTTAATGTGAGATTTTACTGGGAGCCAATGCAGTGTGGATAAGATCGGGGTGATGTGGTCGTATCTTCTAGTTCTAGTTAGGACTCTAGCAGCTGCATTCTGGACTAACTGGAGTTTATTTATATTCCTACTGGAACATCCAGACAGTAAGGCATTACAGTAATCTAATCTAGAGGTGACGAATGCATGAACCAGTATTTCTGCATCATGTAGTGACAATATGTTTCTTATCTTAGAAATATTTCTGAGATGAAAGAAGACTATCATGTAGTATATTATCTACATGAGCATCAAATGATAGACTGGAGTCAATAATCACTCCGAGGTCTTTAACTGCTGTACATGATGAAACAGAAAGACCATCCAGAGTAACCATGTGATCAGAAAGATTACTTCTAGCTACCGCGGCGGGCCTATACAAGTATTTCTGTCTTATCAGAATTAAGTAAGAGGAAGTTAATAAACATCCAACGTCTAATGTCCTTTACACAATCCATACCTTTATTAAGCTGAGGAATGTGAATGAGAGGAGGAATGAGAGGAGGAATGAGAGGAGGAATTTGTGACAGTCTCTACTGGCACTCGTGTATCTTCAGGTCAGTTACGGTGCTGAGGATGCTTTGGAAAAATGAATAAATGATAAAAGTTTAAGGCGCCATGACTGAAAGTGTTTTGTGAAAAATGTACATTTAAAAAAGTAAAGGTCACTAATGAATAATGAGGGTTTTGTCTTCAGGAGCTCAGGGCAGGACCTTTGGAGAAGAGCTGTCTCAGAGTGGATTCAGTGCTGCTAGTGACAAGGTACTGATCAAACATCAGACAAACATCTGTCTGAACTCACACCATTCACCACATCTGTATAAACAAACACTCACCACTACAAATACTTACCCCCTTACACTCATAACAAGTCCAAGTTGTGGACTTATACCCAGTGCTAACCTCCAATTTTGTTAAGTCCTTCACCACTGTTCATCCAAGCCAATGGCAGCAGGTGACGCTGAGGGTCAAATATAATAATAATAATAATAACAATAATAATAATAATAATAATAATAATAATAGTTGCAATACTGCGGTAAAGCTAATTATTAGCACCATGAGCAGCAAAAGAAGCTTTGTGCCTGTTACGTTATCAGGAGGGAGGCAAGCGTGGGCCGAGCACAGACAGACAGACAGACAGACAGACAGACGGACAGAGCGAAGCGTGTCCGAGGCAAACAACGTCATCCAAATCATTATCTGTCACGTAGTTGTCAACGAGGCTGAAGTTCTAAAACCTTGTAAATCCACCGAGAAGTTGAGAGCATGGTAACTTGTAAGCGTTTGTCTTGTATAACCTTGGGCAATGCACAGGTGTTTGCACTCAGTACTCCGGCGAACTTGAGCACCGGTGTGGCTGGGATATGTAGTCTGCGCTGGCACGGTGGCCGCGAGTTCGTGCCATAACAGTGACATGTTTTTGAATAGAGTCCGATGAACAGTGTATGCGGAGTTAGAAAAAGTAAACTTTCAATAATAAAACCCATTTATTAAAAAAAAAAACTAAACTAAAATAACTACTTCTTAGAATTTTTGTCCAGTATGTGGTGCTGTTCTGAAACTGCTCAGGTAGCATCTGGGCATGATGGCTATAATCGCGGAAAAGCGCGTTAAGAGTTATAAGCCAAAAAATATTTTTGCCATTGCCTGACCGGTAGGGGGCAGTACAGCGAATCACTGCAGGTTTCCTCAGGGCCTAATGGTGATGATATGTACCAAGTTTCTTCACAATCCCTCAAAGTGTTGCACTGATACAAATTCAGGTTCATTTTCGCGCTTTCTTTATCAAATTTGTTAAAACGGCAATCGAAAATGGTATGGTTTATGAGTGTCTCTAGATGATGCAGGCCAATTTTTGTGCAAATGGAACAAACAGGCTAGGACAAGTTTGAATTCAAAATGGCGGAAAAATTTTCATGATGGGAAAAAATACAATCATCGAATCATTTTCAGCAAAGGAATCATAGGAAAAAGGGGAATTTCAGAGGAATTTCATTTCTAGCCCTTACAGTTCAAAAGTTATTAATATAAATGTCAGTGTAAACTTGGGCAGTTGGTGGTGCTAGAGGCTTTGAGGTAGAGATTCCAAAAATTCTATGATTAATGGAGAGACTGTCCTCCATCTGTGCGCCAAATGTCATAACTTTCCTCCTAGCGGTTCTATTTGTGGCCATAGAAGCAAACGGAATATTATTATTATTATTATTATTATTATTATTAAGAGGAAAACTAACAAAAACAATATGGGTCTTTGTGGGATTGTGGGATTTTTTAGGGAGAGAAAGTTCCAGTGCACTGGAAGGATTTTCCGATTGAGACAGCCCTTAAAATGGCAGACTCCCGGATCAGTGCCCTGACTACTTAGCTAGGGAGACGTTTGAGATATTGCTCAGGGGTTAAAGGTTAACCGTCCAGGAACACCTTTCTATAAAATACATTCTCAGATTGGTTTTAAATGTGCAAACTGAAGTAGTGGATCTTATAGAGCGGTATCATGGTTTTAGGCTCCTGACTACAAACAGTCAGCTTCAGTCACCTGATGGGACTGAAAAAAAAAGAACAAGGACCTGAGTCCTGACCAAGCAGGAGAGTATGGAGGTAAAACTCAATAATGTATTCAAGAGCACTTGAACTTAATTCTCCTCTTTATCAGCTGCCCAATGAAGATCTTTAGTAAGTCTGAGAAGAGCTGTCTCTGAGAAGTGATGAAGGCAGACACCCGACTGAAGCCTCCATGATTTACATTAAAACCACAGAGTTTTAAGGAGTTAAAGGTCAAGTTAGAGGTAGGCATAAGGTTAATCAAGACCGAGATGTAAACACTGGCCATCTTAAAGGTATCGAAACACATCCAGATAATAATGAGTTATTAACACTTGAGAGAAGACTAAGCCTGAACACCTACAACTTTTTTTTTTTTTTTTTTTTAAAGAAGATAGAGAACAGATCTGTGGGACAAGCAGAAAGTTGCATGTTAACATGTTGGTGATGGTCTCCAATGGGGTAGTTGTTAACTGGTTTAGAGGAGGGCTATGATAGGGGCAGGAAGTCTACAGAAGCAGTATGAAGGTATATACAAGATCTGACGTTTTTAATCGTATTGGGAAAGAAAGTTAAAAACCTTTTGGATTCCACGGATGAGGACACAGACACAGTAACAGATGATCATCTGCACTGAACTGGAAGTGTCTGTCTTTGTGGCAACTGTGCTGCTTGAGATTGTTGATGATGGCTCTGTTGTGATGTTTTATTACTGAGCCAGCATGAGAAGTACATCCTTATTCCAGCTGTAATTTGATGTTGAACGTTCTCCAACTGAACACCAAGAAAAAACTGAACCACAGTCTGTTTAGGAGCAGAGCTTCATGCATCTGACATTGAGGATGGTAATGATGCTGATGGTAGTCAGTCCTGAAGTCATGAACTGACCTGATGCAGCAGGTATTATCAGTGTTAGATGAACAGGTGATGAAGAACACACAGAAGGAGGTGACGCAAGGGTGACCACTGCAGAAAGTAAGACATCAGCGGAGCAGGTGAGGTGGAGGTGGCCACAGCAGGAGGAGTCTAATGTGTCTAATGTGCTAAAACAAAACTTTAGCCACGAAACTATCCGTAATATCTATATAAGTCATACAAGTTATGCACTTTTAATGAACCATGCTTTCTTGGAGAAGAACAACTTGTTAAACAAAAAACGTGATGCAGGTGGTCATGTGTCAGTAATATGGAGCAGTGGCTGCTGGGAAAGTCCAGCAGTTACCTCCTTTATATATGACAGGAGGCTTGAAGGAAAAGCATCTGGATGTGATGGTAAAACATATCACTGATGGTGAAGCCCCTACATTGTATGATGCATACCTTTTTATATCCTTGAGTCTCTTTGAAGTGAACAATGACCAAATGGAAGATACACTATGTATTTTATAGCAGGATGGACCCCAGCCAGGTAGCTCACCCTAGTGAACTGTATTTTAATTAGATTCCTGAGAATGAGTCGGTGGACACCAAAGCAAGAGGTCTTCTGTATAGATCAGGTGGTTAATGACATTTATTCCATGAGCATGTTTGTCAGATTCCACCATAAGTTCATATGAAAGATGTTCTTTAAATCCCATAATGTCAGATCGGTGGAGGAGGACACAGGCGCGGGAGCAGGTGCGTGAGGGCAGAAACAGTCCAGGGTAGCGAGGCATAAGTGTTACAGAAGGCAATCCAGAGACGTAATCCGAAACCCCCCCCACAGGCAGAGAGTCGATATAAACCAGATAATCGTATGTAACTTGGAATGCTTGTTATAGCGGCTAACAAACGTTAAGGAGCGTATATTTTTGCAACGTGGAAATCGGAGTGTGGCTTCTTAAATACTCGTGGGAATCAGAAAGCTGGTCTCAGGTGTTGTGAATTAGAACTCTGGTGATCTCGACGTGACGTGCGCTCGTAGTGGGTTCCTGGGAACTGAAGTCTGGGTCGGACCGGCAGTGTGCATGCGCGCGCTTATGTTGGCTGCTGGGAATTGAGTCCCGGTCGGACTGAGCCTTGACACATAAACATTACAGGGACCACAGGTATTCTCAGGTAACAAACACAAGCCCACATTTGGAATATATATAAAACATATATTGTATATGTTATTTCAGCCACGCGCGCGCCCTCCACGAAGGGGCTCACTCCGGGGAGCCCCTGTACCTCTGGTCTCCCTCGTGGTCTTGGACCAGGGTGCTCAGGATGGGAGAGGTGAAAATCCTCCATAAGTTCGGGATCCAAGATATCCCGACCTGGGATCCAACACTGCTCCTCCGAGCCATATCCCTCCCACTTGACCAAATACTCCAAGCCACGTCTTCATTGTCGGGATTTCAGTATCATACTGACCTGATACGCTGGCTGCCCCTCGACAAAGTGGGCAGAGAGATGCATTTGCCCCAGTTGCATGGGTTCTTCCGAAGGTTCCGAGGTGGGTCGGTCGGCCTCCCTTGGCCCAGGTTCGCGTTGGCGCAGTAGACGATCCAGGCGATTCACCAGGGTGATGAGCATCCAGGGATATGGTGTCATCGCGACATGCGAGCTCCCGCATCAGCATTTAGGCCTCTACAAAACAACGCTTTTAGAGCTGTGTCGTTCCATCGACTGCAGGCAGCCACTGTGCGAAAATCTAGTGCATACTCCATCACACTGTGTGACCCTTGCTTTATGGTCAATAGTTCCTCTCCAGTCTCTCGCTTATCAGGGCAGTAATCAAACACGGTGCCAAAGCGTGTGACAAGTTGGTCACAGGTATATAAAACATATATTGTATGTTATTTCCAAAACTTGTATTATATTTATGGATTAGATTGAATCCAAACATACTCTGAGAAATATTTTTAGATGACCAAGTTTAGTTCATGTGGTCTCTCTGACCCACATTCCTGATCACATTAACCTTAAACAAATCACTTCCCCAGTTTATAAATCTACTAGAAGTACTGACCATTTGCACAAAAAACCCTCTAAAATGACAGTAACCACATTGTCATATGGAGCTGGTTCCACATGGCTTTCCCATCCTGAAGCTTCTCTCTTTCTTGGCCGTGTGGACAGGTGTAGAACGAGTGTCCTGTAACACACAAGCCCTGCCATCTCCATGTTGGTGGCTAGGGACCAAGAAGCAGAGACGAATGCAGTTCAATCAGAGATTTTCATCTAAACATTTTATAGGAAAAATCCAGGCACAGAGTCAAAGTCAACAACTCAATACTAGGTGAACAAAACAACAACGGAAAACCATCACACTGGGGAAAGTGCAGGGGTCCTACACTATGATAAACTGTGATATCACCAACGGAAAAGACACTCAGAAATGTAGGCAGCAAATGCAGACAAGATTTAGTTAAGAGTGAAAAGAGTATATGCTTTATATGGAGTCTGAATGATCTGGAATGAGTTACAGGCGTATACAAATAATATCTTAAAATCTGTCTGAACACAAACACTTAACCACGTCTTTCTTTATTCTGTATTCCAGGACACTCTGATTCTGGGAGCAGTTGGATCTAATAATTGGCAGGGAAATCTGTATGAAGTTACAGGATCCGAAGCTGAGATGGAAATCAAACACAGTAACCTAAAGAATGACTCGTACAATGGTACGCTGTTTATTACACAAGGACATGTCTCTGTTTCTTTCAGCTGTTAGTGACATGTACTGTACATGTGGTTAGTGCAGTCTAACACAGAACCTCAGCAGCTGATCTTCCACAACCGTGTGTGTGTGTGTGTGTGTGTGTGTGTGTGTGTGTGTGTGTGTTGTGTGTGTGTGTGTGTGTGTGTCTGTGTGTGTGTGTGTGTGTGTGTGTGTGTGTGTGTGTGTGTGTGTGTGTGTGTGTGTGTGTGTGTGCGTGTGTGTGTGTGTGTGTGTGTTGTGTGTTGTGTGTGTTGTGTCTGTGTGTGTGTGTGTGGTGTGTCTGTTTGTGTGTGTGTGTGTGTGTGTGTCTGTTTGTGTGTGTCTGTGTGTGTGTGTGTGTGTGTGTGTCTTGTGTGTGTGTGTTGTGTGTGTGTGTTTTGTGTGTGTGTGTGTGTGTGTGTGTGTGTGTGTGTGTGTGTGTGTGTGTGTGTGTGTGTGTGTGTGTGTGTGTGTGTGTGTGTGTGTGTGTCTGTGTGTGTGTGTGTGTTGTGTGTGTGTGTGTGTGTGTTGTGTTCAGGTTACTCTGTTGTGGTTGGACGGAGAGACAGAGATTCTCTTGTGTTCTCTGGAGCACCAAGATCTAATCACAGGGGTCAGGTGACTCTGTTTAGGAAGATGAACCACAAATGGGAGGTCATGAGCACTATCGCTGGAGAACAGGTAAGAAACAGCCTCAACATGTTTACATTATTCACCTTAAGTCCAAATTTCTGTATCATATCGAGGAACTAAAAGATCTGGAATGTTTAACACTCTCCTCAAACGAGAAGTACACAGTTCTGAAGGAGTTTGTGGTTTGTTTCCTCCACACTGTCAGGACTCGAAACATTAACAAACAGAAACACAAACTGGGAGTTGGATCTGATATTTCAGATTGTGTAAAACAACACCACTGTAGACAGGAAGTGAGGTTCCATTGTTCTGTTGCACAAATATGATATAATTTAAAGTGAATATGGTGAAAGGGCCAGCTGGCTCCAGGTCATGTTCAACACCATCATTAATACAAAACTGAAAAACACCTGAAACCTGCATCACAGCTACACAGCAGGTGCACTGAAACACGGCAGATACACAGCAGCAACAGCAGCAGAACTAATGTAACCTCACATGAACCTCACACAGCTACATGGCAGGTACACTGTAGTAATGAAATCACAACACAGCACACACACATCTGTAATGTAATCATTTATTAAATAATGCCTCTGCAGATCGGCTCGTATTTCGGAGGATCAGTGTGTGTGTTAGACCTGGACTCAGACAACAACACTGACTTCCTCGTGGTTGGAGCTCCAATGTATTACAAACCTCATCCTCCAGGAGAGGGACGGGTATACATCTACAGACTCACACAGCAGGTACACACACACACACACACACACACACACACACACACACACACACACACACACTACACAGGACACACATTGTGTGTTACTAAAGTAGTATAATTCCATGAGGCCTCAGCCTCAGCACGACTGTATATAA
Organism: Ameiurus melas; assembly: GCA_012411365.1. Classification (NCBI taxonomy): domain Eukaryota; kingdom Metazoa; phylum Chordata; class Actinopteri; order Siluriformes; family Ictaluridae; genus Ameiurus; species Ameiurus melas. The sequence continues at coordinate 23,102,895 of CM022772.1, read as the reverse complement.
TGATATGGCAGCTAATAAAAACTGTGTTTTTTTTTTTTTTTTTTTTGTGTTTGTGTGTGTGTGTTTTTGTGTGTGTGTGTGTGTGTGTGTATGTGTGTTAGCTGAAGTTGGAGAAGGAGAAGGAGTTGAGGTGTTTGAATCGGTTCAGGGTCGGTTTGGGACGACTCTAGCTGCTGTAGCAGATCTGAATGGAGACCAGCTGCAGGATTTAGCTGTTGAGCTCCACTGGAAGACAATCAGAAAGGAGCCATTTACATTTACCTCGGCAACCGTGATCACGGAACTGCCCTCAGTACAGCCAGGTACAACTCTCTAAACTCTGCCCCAGTACAGCCAGTACAACTCTAAACTCTGCCCCAGTACAGCCAGGTACCTCAAAAACATCTGCCCCCAGTACAGCCAGGTCAACTCTAAAACATCTGCCCCAGTACAGCCAGGTACAACTGTCTACAAACATCTGCCCTAGTAAAGCCAGGTACAACCCAAAACAAAAAAATATAAAATTCCTTCCTAAAAAAAAAAAAAAAAACCCCCCCCCCCAGCGCTGTTTTTCTCCAAAAAAAAACATCTCCCCCACACAGCCAGCAGACACACAGGATGCAGTACATACAGTCATAAAGAGCATATGTGTGTGTGTGTGTGTGTGTGTGTGTGTGTGTGTTTTTATGTGTGTGTGTGTTTTTGTGTGTGTTTAGAGAATTGTGGCAGGTTCCATCTCTGAGAAGCTTCACCATTTCGGTTTGGCGACTGATGGTGTGATGGACATGGGACAGGACGGTCTGACGACGACATTGCTTGGCAGCACAAGGGACCGGTTTGTACTCTTGAAGTATGAAAACTCATAATGTAATATTTTTAAACACACAGCTCTATATTTAGAGTTGAGTCAAGTTCAGGTAATCATAGACTTTAATGATCCAGGCAAACAGTACAAAGAGGTCCTCCAAAAACCCGTGGTGAGTGAACAGGCAAGGGTCAGGCGATGTGCAGACAGAGTAAACAGACCATGGAGCAGCGGTGTGGAATAGACTGGTACGAGAGACTCAGAGCGTACTCCTAGCAGTGAGTGAGTGAACTGAATGTCCTTATTTACTGTGAGGTTGCGGTGAAGGTGATTGAGTCCAGGTGTGTGTGTAATCAGTAATCAGGTGAGTGTCAGCGTGAGAAGGTCTGGCTGTTGTAGCTCTCGGTGGCCATGTTCGTAGCCCTGCTGTTTTCTGGGAAGTGTAGTCCAGCGCTTGCATAACAACGGGTGGGGAGGAGTCTCTCAGTTCTGTGTGATTCTGATCTGAACTTCAGTGCATTTTTCTTGAGTGATATCGACACGAGTGAGGAGCAGTATTCAGATGTAGGCAGGAACTACATGCAGGTGATTTTAATAATCTGACATATGGAGCTCAGAAAATCCACTTAGCAGCGCGCGCAACCCGACTCTGAATACAAGGAACTCTCCTCATGTAAATACTGATGTCAATTTTGGACTAACTGATGTAACTGGTTCTCTAGAACTCGGGCGGTTGTGTCCGTCTCCAGCGAAGCTCAGTTTCTCTCCGTCTGAAATCAACCTGACCCACTTCGATCGCCTCGGCTACCGGAACGTTCATTTCCCATCATCACTCTCAGCACCTGCTTCAGTACGGCAGAGAACACCAACAGCAAAGGTATGATCACCTGGAACACAGGTACACCAACTAACCGAGCACAGGTACACAACAAACACACAACATACACACAGGTACACAACTAACTCGGCCACAGGTACACAACAAACACACAACATACACACAGTAACACAACTAACTCCGAGCACAGGTACACAACAAACACACAACATACACACAGCTACACAACTAACCCGAGCACAGGTACACAACAAACACACAGGTACACAACTAACTCCGAGCACAGGTACACAACAAAACACACGGCATATACATGCAACAAACACACAACAAACATTCAGGTACGCATAACATACACACAGCATATACACAAAACTATACACACTACATAAAGTATACACACACTACACACAGTATACAGTAGGGTGTAACATAATGCCATTAGGTATTTGTATCTGTATTTAATTTGAATATTTAGTTTTTGTTCGTTTAAAGCAGAAGTGGAAGTGTTCTATAATAAACACACAGCAACAACTGAATAAATATGCTGTATATTCATAAATTGTGGTGCAGTTGGTAGAGCG
>CM022772.1:23070689-23088189 GCA_012411365.1 Ameiurus melas | reverse complement strand
CAGCCACTGATCATCACTGAGTCGGTGTATTCTGCATGTTTAACAGCAAAGAAACTCCCTTATCTCCAGACAGAGCTTTCAAGATCTCTGCAGGAATATGAACATACGGAACATCTGTCTTTGAAGTGATCTAGTGGTAGCAAATAGGCGTCTGTGTTGCCACATCCATGATCTCTTTCATGTTTAACATTTTTTAAGCATAAGGCTAGGTGGGAGAAAAGACGAGATCTCAGACTGGCTGCCCTGCACGTCAACTAACATCTTTTTTTTTATTAGCGATCTACCAGCACTTCCTTTCGAACACATGTGCTTGTTTTTAGGCTTTAGAACAGGGGTGCCCAATGGAAATTTTACTGATGCTGTTAAAAAGTACCACAAACCTCATTACTGCATGGACATGGTCACGATTTAAATGTCTGTGTGTGTTTGTGTGTGTGTATGTGTGTGTGTGTGTGTGTGTGTGTGTATGATATATAGATTAGTGTGAAAACAGAACTGATCATTCCTCCTGAAATGATCATCGGAACGAGGCGTGGGAGGTGGACTTCTCCTTCTCGCCATATCTTTACTGCTGTGGAAGGTAAGAGCCAATCAGAGCTCAGCTGCAGTAATGGCTGTCAGTTATAGTTCATATTCAGTACTCAGAACTTCAGCATAAAACTCCTGCTTAAAAATACAGTGCATCTCGCCTAGTAGAGACCAGCAGGAGAGATTTTAACTTCGGGACTCTGTAGCACAGAGGAAAAAAGCAGCAAGATGAGCAATGACCAGTACACACGCAATGTATACTCCAGTATACACCAGTACACATGATACTCCAGTATACACCAGAACACACCAATGCACTCCTGTACACACCAGTACACCAGTGGACTCCGTATACACACCAGTACATACGATACTCCAGTATACACCAGTACACACGATACTCCAGTATACACCAGTACACACCAATGTCACACTCCAGTACACACCAGTAAACACCTCAGTACAATATACACCAGTCACTCCAGTATACACCAGTTACACACTAACGCACAATAGTACACAACATACACCAGTACACTCCAGTATACACCAGAACACACCAATGCACTCCTGTACACACCATACACCAGTGGACTCCAGTATACACTAGTACACGATACTCCAGTATACACCAGTACACTCCAGTACAACACCATACTCCAGTAAACATAGTACACTCCAGTATACACCAGTACACACCAATGCACTCCAGTACACACCAGTACACTCCAGTACACTCCAGTACACACCATACTCCAGTAAACACCAGTACACTCCAGTACACCATACACCAGTGACTCCAGTACACACCAGTACACACTAATGCACAATAGTACACAACATACACCAGTACACTCCAATACACACCAATGCACACTCAAGTAAACACTAGTACACACTAATACAATCAGCCATGCCAATACACACAAGAACACACCTATATTCAATTCAATTCAATTAATTTTATTTGTATAGCGCTTGTTACAAGAAACATTGAAATATAAACACGGTATACAGTGTAGTGGGAAAAGGGCGATGCACAGAGACGGAGGTGTGAGTATAGCAAAAGCTGAGGCTTTATTCTCGTTTTGGTAGAGTGTAGGTTCGGTGGGTGTGTAGGTCTGCAGGGCCGGGCTGACGCTGGTGGCGCGGGGCGTGTGGGGGAATCCTCTCGGGTTCTGGAGCCATCCCTCAGCGCTGCGTATCGTCTCGGCCGGCGCCGTCCTGGTCCGTCGGTGTGTGCCTTACGAAGAAATATATATGCATGAGAGAGAGAGAGAGAGAGCGATTAGTCACCTTTCAAAGCGGTACGGGAGAAGAAACCTGTACTGGAATCCGTTGCGCGCCAACCGTTTCGGTGAGTCGGTACTCAACTTTCCGCCGGGCGAGAAGGGGCGCCTTTTATTTCCGCCTGGTGTTAGAGAGAGTGGTGGAATTCTTCGTCCGATCCTCCAATCCCGGGCTGTCGGCAGCGGCGGGTCCTCCCCGCATGGCGTCCTTTCCGGTTTATGCGGGTCCAGCGCGGGGCTTCCTGCTTCGTGCGGTATGTGAGTCGGGAGAAGGAGCGATTTCTTTCTCTCGCGCCCGAGTGCCAGTTCGTCGGGACAGTATCCCACATCTCTGAGCCTACTGCCCGCGGGTGGTGGGCCCATAGCGCTCCTCCATGAGAGCCCGTCATGCGTTCCCGTGTAGGGTCCCTGCCCGGTGTTGGACCTGAAAACAGAAGTCTACAGGGGCGAGAAACCAACAGAGTTACCCTGGCATTAGTGTCCTTAGCCTGCCATCCATTGGAGGGGGGCATGGTCCGTCACCAGGATGAAGAGTCGGCCTGCCAGGTAGTACCTCAGCTCCTCAATGGCCCACTTTACCTGCCAGGGCCTCTCTTTCCCACCGCGTACCTTCTCTCTGCGGGGACAGCTCCGGCTGATGTGGAGTACCGGTGCTCTTCTCCCTAAAGGTTTGGGAGAGAACTGCACCCAGCCCGGTTTCGATCGTCAGTGTGCATAGAAAGGGAGGGTAAAGTCCAGGTAACACCGCTGCACCGCTCGCTGTGAGGCCTCCTTCAGAATCGGAGGCCCGCTCGCCGTTGGCTGTCCACCTCACCTGGGTCCGGCTGGCCCTTATTTGTCAGGATCTAGAAAGAGGGGAGGCTATCGCGAAGAAGTGAGGACAAACCTCCGATAATGCCCGCCAACCCCAAGGAGACGCACCTGTTTTTAGACGTGGGTGAGGGTAGCCTTTCACCGCTTTCTCTGCCTGGGGCTTCAGCATCCAGGGGGCTTCAGCGCCCAATGCGGTATCGGGTACTGCACCTCGGTTAGCCAAAGGTGACATTTCCTTAGGTTGGCAGTCAAGCCAGTGTCCCGGGGTCCCTTAGGACCTCCCCAGATGGAACAGGTGGTCCATCCAGGTGGAGGAATGGATGACTACATCATCCAAGAGGCCGCTGCAAAGCTATGATGGGGCCGGTAGGACGATGTCCATCGGTCGTTTGGATGGTGGCCAGTGCCCCATGTAGTCCAATAGGGGAGGACCCGGTACTGCCAGTGGCCCGTGGAGGTGCTAAAGGCCGTCTTGGGTCGACGTCAGCCGCTAGGGCCACGTCCCAGTACCCTTTGGTGAGGTCCAGGGTGAAATGATCGGGCCCTCTGCGCTCCCACAAGTGCGTCACTCGGGGAGGTAGCTATCAAATCAAGACCTGGTTGAGTCTGCGAAAGTCACGTGCAGAGCCGAATGCTCCCGTCGGTTTTTGGCACTACAATGATGGGGCTGGACCAGGGCTGTTGGACTCTCCGATGAATTCCGTCTCATAGCATTTGCTCCACCTCTTCCCTCGATGGCCTTACGCTGGGCCTCTGGGATACGGTAGGGCCTCTTCTCCTACCCCCCCCCTGGAGGTGTCTTTATGTGGTGGCGTACCACTTGGGTCATTCCGGGAGGAGGAGAATACGTCCAGGGATTGGTCCACAAACTCGAGGAGCTCCAGTCTCTGGGCGGGGTTTTTGGTCCTCCTTGAGGTGGACCAAAGCATGCTTGTTCTGGTCTGTGTCCAGGGCGGGCGTCACGCTGAAACCACACCGGGCCGGTTCAACCACTTCTTCAACAAGTTAATGTGGTGCCGTTGCCCGTCCGTTCTCCTACCGGGCTGTTGCAGGCGGTTATTGTGACGCGCTTGATGCTCTAGAACGGTGTAAGGCCCTGCCAGCAGGCCAGGAACTTTGGCGCTACTGGAGTACCAGAAGAAGTACCTGTTCCCCCTAGTGGAACTCCAGTGCGCGAGCGGTTGTAACCACTGCTGTTGCTCCTGGGCAGCACGCAAATGAGCTGTTGGACTATCGGCGCCACTCGGTCGATCCTGTCTTGCATTTCCCATACATATTCCACAACCGGCAGTACGGGGGGGCTGTTCCTCCCAGGCACCGGGCGGAACGTCCTGTAGTCCTCGGGGTTGTCACGAACAGCAGCTCGAAGGGGTGAAGCTGGTGGATGCCTGGGGTACTACCGGGACAGTAAAGGAGTATGTAAGGGAGGAGGAGATCCCAGTTCCTCCCTTCTTTATCCTACTACCACGCGCGCAGCATCCGTTTGAGCGTCTGGTTGAGCGCTCAGCCGACCCGTCAGTGTGGGGTGAGGTGGAACTGAGACGTCTTCAGGTATGCTTCACCTGCAACAGCCGACACCAGATCGAACTGATAACACGGAGTTAATTACCTTGGTCGGTTAGTAATCATACCTTATAACACCAAGCACTCATCCAAGCGCTTTGCCTGTCTCGTTACCATTCACACACTCACACGCCAACGTGGAAGCAGAGCTGCCATGCAAATAACTTTTGCCATTAGGGCAACTTGAGGTTCAATGCTCTTGCCGGACGCCGGCATGTAAGTCACCAGTGAGAATCCCGCTGATGATGGACCACCCGCTCTGCCATCTGCGCCACAGCGTATGTGAGCGTGGAAGGATCTTCTGGGGATTATCGTGCACTACTGGAGACTGAGCGATCCTCTTACTTCTCTGTTGCTATTGTAATAATCAAAATAATCCCAGACACTGCTTCAAGTTAATGCTGTTACCACTTTGCCTGTTTTTCAGCAGTTCTGTGATTCCTTTCTACAGTTTTTCAATTCTAAGATTGTCAATGTTCGTAAATTTCTGTTAACCCTGACTGTGCCACTCCACTCCTTCTGGGTCCATCTGGGTTCACTAGTGCTTCTTTCACTCATTTCTCACTGCTTGATTCTGAGGCTCTCACAAGGGAGGTCTCCAGCATGAAATCTACCACCTGCCTGCTGGATCCAATTCCTACTGAACCTATTTTAAATGGGTGCTTGCTGTGTGGTGCCCTGCTATCCTCAGCATTATAAATGAATCACTGGAGACTGGGGTTGTTCCATCAGTACTGAAGACTGCTGCTGTTACACCTGTACCAAAGAGAAAATGTTTCTGTGGATGATTTTAATAATTTTTATTTCAAATCTTCCGTTTTGGCAAAAATACTTGGCGTGTCGCCTCTCAACTATGTTCTCATCTGACAACCAATAACCTCTTTGAACCACTTCAATCAGGTTTTGTAAATTTCATAGCACTGAAACTGCGTTGTTCAAAGTTACATATGACGCCTGTTGATGGCTTCTGATTCTGGAGCTACCTCACTTCTTATTCTTCTTGACCTTAGAGCCGCCTTGATACTGTGGAACATGGTCTTTTACTTACCTGGCTAGAAAGTGTTTTTGGGTGTCTCCGGAAAGTTTTAAACTGGTTTAAATCCTATTTTACTGACACTCCCAGTTTATTTCTATGAGTGGCTTTAGATCACGACACTTGCTTTCGATTGCTCACTGGTGTTCCTCACGGTTCAGTTCTAGGCCCTCTACTGTTCAATATTTATCTGTCTCCACTTGGGCATCTGCTGCGAACACTTGGCCTCCACTATCCCTTTTTATACTGACTATACACAAACTACATTCACTCAAGATCTGGTGAAAGCATTGATGTTGGTTATCTTTCTGGCTGTATTTCTGAGATAAAGAAATGGATGAATAATAACTTTCTGTGCGGACAAGCCGGAAAACTGAGGTCACGCTTTCCATAGGTTCCTGTCATCAGATTCTCAAAGCGGCTCCCATTATGTCTCTCCGTTGATGGCTCTGTTCTAGAGTTCCAAAGCAAGTTAAGAACCAAAAAAAGTTGTAGTATACGACTCCGCACTTTTTTTTTTCAGAGCACTGTAGAAAGCTTCCCTTTTTCACCTCAAATATTGCCAGATTAAGACCAATGCTAAAGTTATCTTTAATACGCTGAAAAGCTGATCAATTCATTTGTCACGTGCTTGTTTGGATTACTGTAACGCCCTTTTTAGCCAGAGTTTCTAGAAACTGAAATAAACAAACTGCAGTATGTTCAAGAACTCTGCCGCCCGGATCCTGATGGCGGAAGCGGGAGAATATGACCATATCACTCCTGTTTTGAAGTCCTTACACTGGCTCGGTCAGGTTCCGGGTGGATTTTAAGATCTTGATGTTAACATACAAGGCATTACGCGGATTGGCTCCACAATATTTAATTGACTTATTAATCCCGTATTACACCCCACATACGCGAACTAAGCGCCTCACAGGACAATCTTCACTTGGTTCCACCAACTCACCTTAAGTCTATGGGTGACAGGGCTTTTCTGTCTCACAGCTCCTTCACTTTGGAAGTCTCTCTCCCCTAATGAACTCAAGAAGCTCAGTCCTTTGGCTTTTTAAAAAGTCTTTTTAAAGACACACTTTTTTAGACTCGCTTTTGACTCTCTTAATATCTTTTTTGATTGTTTTATATTTATTTTTTATTATGGTTGTTCTATTCGTTTTAATTAACTTTTATTCATTCTGTGAACTGTGATTTTGTATACAGTGCTTTGAAAGCTACATTAAGGCGCTTTATAAAATAAAGTTTATTATTATTATTATCACTGTGTCTGAGGGTGAGTAAATATATACGAGTAATAGAGCAGGGTAAATATATCTCAGTCAATTCATTAATTGATGCAGTGAATAAAAAAAGAGGTTACAGATAAAAGTGTTATACAGTCCCCTTGAAAGTATTGGAAAGCTAAGCCGAACTCTATTGTTTTCACTATACACTGAAAAGGCTACAAATACAAATGAGGACAATAGAGCTGAATTTCAGCTTTCAGATATTTATGTGTGTTAAAAAAAAAAGAAATAAAAAAAACTTAGAATACATGCTGTTGGAGCTATTTGGTGGCAGACCACCCAAAATTGTGAGGTAAAAGTATAGGAACGAGAGTGTTAAAGTATATTAAAGTAAACACTTTACTGGGTCAGTCCATCTCAAGCTTAACTGTAACTTACTGAACAAGGTAACCAAGGTCTTCAGGGTTGACTAAAAAAATTACAAGCAGGTGGGTTTGAGGTTGGGCTAAACTCAAAGAAGCCTATGATAGATCATGCTCAATGTGGTCAATATGAAATGTAGTATATTTTTAGACCTCATTACAAGCATTTATTATATTCTGTGTCATAATTTAATATATAATTCCTTTAAAATACTGATCATTTTTATTCTGTGTATATAGGCTTCTCCATTTTACAGGGGAATTCTACCACAGAGCGCTTATTTCTGTGAAAAAAAAACAAAGTGAAATGTTCCGCATGCACAATATAAAAATATTTAACTGTAAGCAATCTTAGGCGTTACATTTGAACTTACGTTACGTCTAAGGAAAAGAATGTACAACATGTTTATATTTGTTCATGTAACATGTAGCAAGTCGTGGGCCCATACTGATCTGAAATATTAGAGGTTTCAGTAAACAGCTGTAAAGCAAAATGTATTGTGTGCCATGACAAAGATGGCTATTTGTAGTTAAAAACATGTCAAAATAAAAACCAAAAGACGGGTGGTTTTTACAACGGTAATACATAGAGGTAATCACTGAGAAATAATTAGGGAGAAAATTAAAAATGGTCAAGTAACCTGTATTGCACCACCTGAGATGGAAATTGACCAACTCTGAGCTCACCTTCTGTCACTGAACACAACCTTGGGGTAACCATGAACAATCAACAGTCCTTTCCTCTCACCTTGAATTTGTCTCTATGGGGGATCAATAAAGGTACATCTTATCTTATCTCATCATCTTATCACTACTCTGTCAACATCGCATGAAAATTCTCCTTTACAACATCAGAAGGATTTGTCTATTTCTATCCTCAAGCCACTCAGGTGCTAGTGTAACAGAGTTATAAATGTAGTTTAGTGTTTGTATGTGATTTTCGCCGTAATTAAGCAGCTGTATTGAGATTGGTGTTTTGGAGCCCCTTTGAAGAAACGGTGTACTGCAGCTCTGCTACTTTTTGTCCAGGTGTTGTTGCCGTACCCCAATCAAGAAGCGTTATGCTTTGCATTGTATGGAGTTGACAGTATAAAGCACTCCCCCACTTTGTTTTAATTTTGTAACTGGAAAAATGTTGTTTAAGTTGAAAACTTGACATATCACTTATGTTATATGACTTTACATGTATTGTTAGGATTTGGAGTGCGTTTCTAGCAACTTGGAGAAGGATTTATTTATGTTTTTATTATGACCGAGGTCACACACTGAGTCACGTGACTAGCTGTAAACTCCCGCTAGCAACTTTCCATGCATTCAGTGTAGTTTAGTTTTAGTGTGCATGGAAAGTACAATTCAGTCAATGAATTAGCAATGAATCTACAGTTAGTTTAGTATTATGTGTATGGATTATCTCTGTCTTCGTCTGTGAATGTTTAGTGAGTCTCTTGGAATTTTCATTAATTTGTTCTGTGCACCTAGACGCTCCATGTTGCATGTCTCCCTTTCTAGTAGGGCTGACAGTGATGATATGAATGATGCATCTAATATAACCCATTCAATTTAGTGTACTTCCTTTTATTTTGTTTTGCGCAGATCGCTTTGTTTATATGCACGCCAGTGCCTGAAGGCATATGTCGTTTTGTTTTCAAAGGTATGTTGCTCCATATGTAAAATGTGAATTAGTTATAGAATGAGGAAATATTTTTCCTGTGCATTTTCTTAAGTTTATTTTATCAATGTCTAGTATGCTGAAGGTGTATGTTTCTGTAGGAATGTTTCTTTCTGTGTTATTGTAAAGAGATAAGGATCAGAAGCGTTATGCTTTTGCATTGGATGCTGTTTTATATGCGCCAGTGCCTGAAGGCATATGTTGTTTTGGTTTTTCCCAAAGGAATAAATGTCAAAAAAGCCCGTTCTGGTCTCAGTCCCTTGAACACCGTTATACTAGTTCAGACCCTAGTCATTTCGAGACTTCGACTACTGCTACTCAGTCCTGGCAGGCCTTCCTCTGAGCGCGCATTCAACCTCTGCAACTGATCCAGAATGCAACTGCATTGACTTGTTTTAAACCTTCCTAAGTTCTTCCACTTATCCATAACATTAACCCTAACCTAATTGATCCTTTAGCATTGCACTTGATGTGTCCCACCATCTCTTAGGGTCCAAACGAAGACCTGCATCACAGACTCTTCTCTGTACTGGCACCTAGGGTGGTGGAATGAACTTCTTCGATGCCCTACATCTTCAGGGAGAACTTAAATTATTACTTAATTTAAAAAATATATATTGTTGTGTGATTTTTTTAAATTGTATGATCTCCTCAACAGAGCTGAGTGTGTATTTATTGATAGAGACTTCAAAGCACTTGTGTAAGTCACTCTGGATTAGGGTGTGTCCCAAATGCTATAACTAAATAAAAAGTTTCATTATTTTTCAAGACATTCCAAAAATGTTGTATTGGCTATGTCCTATTACGTGCAATGGCTCATCAATTTCCCTCTTTTCTTAGCTTCAATATGGCTTGCTTTTCTCCCGTAGACCAGCTCTCTGATCTTCATGTCGAACTTAACCTTTTTAACAACAAATGCAGACTTCACAGGCAATACCTAGTTCTCTCTCAAACATAGCACACCTGGACAACAAGAAAGATCTGTCAGTCACATGTTCCAATATTTTGATTAAATGAAAATGGGTGACTTCAAAATACTAATAAATAGAAAAGGACATTTGAAAATGTACTTTGACTTGTATACATATATATATAAAAAAACGTTACAAAAGATAGGGTATTTGATGTTTTACCTAATCAAGCGCATACTTTTTTGATGATAAACGTTTATTTTTGAAATTGATGTATGCAACACGTTCCAAAAAAGTTGGGACAGGGGCGATTTAGGACTAATAGCGATGTGAGAAGTTGAAATAAGAAGGTGATGTGAAACAGGTGAGGCCATGCGTCTGATCATAGTATATAAGGAGCCTCCAAAAAGGCAGAGTCCTTCAGGAGCAAGGACGAGTAGAGGCTTGCCAATCTACCAACAGATAACGTCAGAGAATAATCCAACACTTTAGGAAGAGACATTCCGTAAAGACACATGGTAGGATTTTGTATGTTTCACCTTCTACAGTGCACAATATCATTAAAGATTCACGGAATCGGTCAAATCTCAGTGCATCATTAAATCATCATGTGCATGGTCTCGGGAATACTTTTGGGAACCTTCGTCAGTGGACACATTTCCCCGCTGCATCCACAAATGCAAGTTAAGGCTTTACTATGTAAAGCAGAAGCCATACATCAACACTGTCCAGAAGCTCTGCCCACTTCTCTGAGCTCGGTCTCATCTGGATAAACAGTAGAACAGTGGAATAGTGTTTGTGGTCTGACAAGTTGACATTTCAAATAATTTTTGGACAAAACAACTGTCGTGTTCTCCGGGACAAGAGGAAAAGGACCATCAAGCTGTTATCCGCGTCAGGTCCAAAGCCAGCGTCTGTCATGGTATGGGGGCATGTCAGTGCCTATGATATGCGCGGCATGTCAGTGCCCATGGTATGAGGCGATGTCGGTACCCATGGTTGGCATAGGCGTGTCAGTGCCCATGGTATGAGGCGTGTCAGTGCCCATGGTATGGGTAACTCAGACATCTGTGAGAGCAGCATAGATGCAGAAAAATATGTACAAATTTGAGACAGCATATTCTGCCATCCAGAGCAGGACAACGACAGACCACATTGTGCCAGGATTTCAAGCTCATGGTTGCATAAGCAGAGAGTGCGGGTGTAAACGCATTGGCCTGCTGCAGTCCTGACCTGTCTCCCATTGAGCGTGTAGTGTATTATGAAGCACAAAATAAGGCGACAAAGTCCCTGTACAGTTACACAGCTGAAGAAATGTATAATGGATCAATGCAGGTAAATTGGTTAAGTTTAATCTCACTAAACTTAACCAACTGGTCGTCTTCAATCAGCGTCCAAATGCTTTATAAGTGTCATTAAAAGAAAAGGTGATGTTACACAGCGGTAAACAGTCGACTGTCCCAACTTTTTTGGAGTGTGTCTCTGTTGTCAGATTTGAAATGAGTGTATACTTTCAAAAATAAATTCACAAAGTAAAACATCAAATTAATGTGTTAATAATGTGTTTTCATTATAGTACAGTGTGAGCTGGATTTTCTGACACAACACTGTTTTTCTCCGCGAGGGATGAACAGTTTCTTCTTCAGATGTGGAAGAAGACTCACTGGACTTCATCTTCTGCTTCAGTTCTGTTCTCACTCCCCTTTTTTCACACAGTGCATGAGATTTTACGCTTAAAGAAACCACAGATAGAGAGAGAGAGAGAGAGAGACGAAGAAGACGACAGGACGAGGCGAGACAGTGAGACAGGTGAGAGAAAGACAGACAGACAGAGAGAGAGAGAGAGGCAAGAGAGAGAGAGAGAGACAGAGAGACACACACAGAGAGAGAGTATGTAGCCGTCGGTTTGTCTGAGCTTTATACTAAATGATTATTGGTTTGTGTGTTACTGATTTTGCTCTATATTATTAGTTCCTTTTTATTTTTACTCCTATTTCTATAAAAAATCTCATTTCATTGCATTAGTAATATTATAACTGCCACGATGGTAATAGCAATATAACTAAACGAAATGAAAATAAAATAATTTGAATTGAGAGAAACAGAAGAAAGAGAGAGAGAGAGAGAAACAGAAGGAAGAGAAAGAGAGAGACAGACAGAGGAGAGAGTTCAGGTTAAACAACATACAGTTCATTCAGTTTACACACAGTTTACAGTGCCAGAACCTTCGACGTTGCATTTAGCATAACAGTATGTGAACGCGCTTTGCCGCGTGACCAGTGTCTGAAGCTTGTGTAAAATCATGCCTCTACTTATAGGCCTGCCATGATCAGGTGACCTGGCAATTATGCGGCCGTACATGTTTTTTTTATATATATATATATATATATCATGTGAACCTGTGAACCACGCCGCCAGCCTTATTCTCTTCAGCGAGACTGCATGTCTGTTGTTTGTGTAACAAAGAAAAAGAAATGCTTCATTTCTACTCTATATTTCTCAATCTCTCAACTTTTCTATCCCTTTTTTAGAAAAAGAAAAGAAAGGAGAGTGAAAGAATGAGCGAATTCAGAAAGTGTGTTACGCTTTGCTCCTATTTCATCACTGGAGAAGGTGGACATGCTTTCTGCATGAAGAGTTTGGGTGTAGAACATGCTACAGCAGCCCTCGAGGAGTCTGACTGTCAGCATTGTGAATGTTTCACGATTAGGCAACTACGCTCTCGGCTCACTCTCTTCTCTTCCGAAGGGAGTTGGGTTTCAGAGCCCCGCGGATCTGGGCCGGCCATCTCAGGTCCTGGGGTTCTTGTATGAATTTGGAAGAGGAGCCAGAGACCAGCGGCTCTATCTCTTGCTCTGTCTTCCGGGTCCGGCTCTTTACCTGACTTTAGAGCTCATGGCCGGCTCCTCCTTCCACTATGGAAAGCCAAAAACACCTCAGCTGACTCAAAGGAGTCGGTAGAGGGGGCCATTAACCTACAGCAGCTCTCATGCATATAAAGAGCTGCTTGAGGTGATCACTAGGGCGGTTCAGAAGTTGAATCTAAACTGGCCCGGGGAAGAGGAAGTGGCTTGTAGCAGACTGGATGAGCACTTCCTCTCCAGTGAAAATAAACACAGAGCTCCCTCACACCGCAGAAAACTCCCTTTTTTTTCCAGAAGTGCATGATGAGATATCACGCTTCTGGAGAAAACCATACACTAGCCGTGTTTATAACCCCACAAAGTCTGATTACTCAGCCATCAGGGGGAGTGAGCAGCATTTGTGGCGGAGAGGCACCTATGGCTCAACCTGTCAGGGATGAGGACAGAGATAAGGTCTCCTTGCTGAACGCCCACGTTAAACTTTCCGGCCTGTTTGGCAGTGCAGTCAAGGCCTCCATGAGTGGAGCCCGGTAAGCGCTGATGCGAGGGAGACACAGGAGACGAGTGTGGCGACCCGCCTTTCTGCCCCCCGCAGAAAGCCAGGGGGACATCCACAGCCTGCTAAGTGGCCTGATCAAATAATGATCATAAAAGCAAAGCAGGCAAGGAAGGAACGGTCCACGGAGGGACCTATCAGGGGACATGAGGCTGCTAGGGCAACCAGCTCCCAGTGCTACTGTAGGGCATGCCCTGGCCAAGGCCATCCCACATTTTCAATCTTCTCTGGTCAGCGAGCTGTCACAGGGGAATGGAAATCTGATGCTTTCCCTCAAATGAAATGTGGAAAAGCTAACATCACTGAAAGACCATTTAACAGCATGGAAACTACTGCCAAATGTGTCCCCATGGGTTCTGTCTACCATAGAAAAGGGGACAAAGGGCCAAAGAGCATGTACCCCGTTCCCAAAGGGAGGGAGGTTTTTAAAGCAGTTATTTCCTGGTCTGCAAAAAAGATGGGATTATGCAGCCAATTTTGGATCTACATCATCTGAACCGTACTCTTCGGACATACAGGTTCAAGATGCTGACGCTCAAACTTATCGTGCCACAAATTCAGTCCGAGGACTGGTTTGTGACGACAGATCTGAAAGATGCATATTTCCACATAGGAATATCGCCCAGTCACAGGAAGTTCCTGAGGTTTGCTTTGAGAAAACACATACAAATTTCGGGTTCTTCCCTTTGGGCTAGCTTTATCCCCTCGCACCTTCACAAAGTGCATGGATGCTGCTCTGGCTCCCTTGTGACTCCTTGGCATCCGTGTACTAAATTACCTGGACAACTGGTTAATTCTAGCACGATTCAGGGAACAGGTGGTTCAACATTGAGATGTTGTTCTCACCCACATGAGGAGCTTGGGGCTCAGGTTGAACCTCAAGAAAAGTATGCTTTCTCCAGTGCAGAGGACAACTTTTCTAGGGATTATATGGGATTCTTCTACGATGAGGGCGTTTCTATCCCCAACAAGCATACAATCGATCCTATAAACTTTGAGCAAGATAAAGCTATGTCTGGGCATCCCCTCCAGCCTTTACGAGAGGCTGTTGGGCCTTATGGCACCGTTTCAGTGTGTGGCTGAAACGTCGGGGGTTTCATCCAAGGATGAGAACACAGCTGTGTTGTCTGACACAACTAGCACACTGTGCTAGTTCCTACTGTGACCTCTCAACTGAGGAAGAAAGAATTTCAGTGCTATGGAATACCGGCCCGCATCTCTAGGCGATTTATATGCCACTCCAGATGAACTGGACAGCCATTTAAGTATTTGGAGGGTCCGCAGTTCCTAGCCTCGGGTAACACAATAGGGGCATCCCCTTACTGCAAGATGGTAATGACAGACGTGTCCCTCACGGGCTGGGGTGCAGCCCAAAAATTTCCAAAGTGCCTACATTGGCTGCGCCCACCCTGTGGTGTTGCAGGCCTTCTGCCCTCCTCCCGTTCCTCACACGGAACAAGAGAGGATGCACCTGCTGTGTCCAGTAAGGACTTATTTTTGAAAAGGCCGTACCCTCAGTATGACAGAGTGGGTATTCCCATTCCCATACTGTTATGCTAAGCACGTCAAAGTTCCCTTTGAAAGGAAACATCAGGTTATGCATGTAACCCTGCTCCCTGAAGCGAAGATGTTGCATAGCATTGTCATACCGGGGCAGGCCTGTGAATTGCGTCTTACGCTTCAGATAATAGAGGCTGGCGGTGTAGTTCACAGGTGCCATATGTGACCGCTTAATTGCCATGTCACCTGATTATGGCAGACCTATAAGTAGCGGCATAATTTGTGCGCAAAGCGGATACTGGTCACCAACGCAGCGTTCCCATACTGTTATGCTAAATGCAACGTCTCGTTTCCTTTTTTCAGGGAACAGGGTTATTCGTAACCCCTACAATTTTACTCACTGAAATTGCCAATCATTTATTTACATTTAATTTGCTTTTGAATTCATAATGTGATAAATGAACAACAGGAAAGTTTAAACACATGCTTTCCTCTGTGGAGGGACTGAAATTAAATTACGCGTCCAAAAATATGCTCTTATCTCGGCTGAAAAACCAAACAAGTTTAGACCAGAATGAACGCTGATATGTGTGTGATGGAGTGTGTGTGCAGGGGAGTGTGTGCTGGTTTGTAATGGTATATATAGATGTTAGTGCTAGTGTCTACTTAACAGTGATGATGTGTACTGGTGTGTAGTATGTATTGGTGTGTACTGGTGTATGGTGTGTACTGGAGTGTATGGTGTGTACTGGTGTATGGTGTGTACTGGAGTGTAGTCTTGTGTACTGGTGTGTACTGGTTTATGGTGTGTACTTTTGTGTACTGGTGTGTATTGGTGTACTGGTGTATGGTGTGTATTGGAGTGTATTGGTATACTGGAGTATGGTGTGTACTGGTGTGTACTGGTAAGTACTGGAGTGTTGATGTATACTGGAGTATGGTGTGTACTGGTGTGTACTGGTGAGTACTGGAGTGTATTGGTGTGTACTGGTGTATGGTGTGTAATGGAGTGTACTTGTGTGTACTAGTGTGCACTCATGTGTGCTGGTGTGTATTGGAGTGTACTGGTGTATAGTGTGTACTGGTGTGTACTGGTGGGTACTGGTGTGTACTGGTATGTATTGGTGTGTACTGGTCAGTGCACATCTGGTGCTGCTTTACCTGCTCTGAGCAACTGAATTTAAAATCTCTCCTGCTGGTCTCTACTAGGCGAGATGCACTGTATTTTTAAGCAGGAGTTTTATGCTGAAGTTCTGAGTACTGAATATGAACTATAACTGACAGCCATTACTGCAGCTGAGCTCTGATTGGCTCTTACCTTCCACAGCAGTATGAAGATAACGATGAGAATCAGAAGTCCACCTCCCACGCCTGTTCCGATGATCATGATCATATCAGGAGGAATGATCAGCTCTGTTTTCACACTGATCTATAATCACACACACACACACACACACACACACACACACACACACACACACACACACACACACACACAACACCATGTCCATGCTGTAATGAGATTTGTGGTACTTTTTTACAGCATCAGCAAAATCTCATGTGCTTGTTTTTATTCTTTAGAAGTTCTCTCAGAGATGTTCTTGTAGGACACTGGAACATCTCACAGTCATCATTCTCCAAGACTTTCACTGACACCTGACTACCAGCAGTGCCACTGATCACTTACACCACTGACCACTTACACCACTGACCACTTACACCATGGACACCTGAGTGACAGTTATATATTTTTCTATCTATCAGTCTTTTCCCAGTCCAGTAAAGTATAAAAACTAAATTCAGTAATCTGAGACAGGAAACAAAACGTACCTTAGCATGGTGAAGTCTGCTGGTGTCGTTCTGTAAAATAAAATAACTGCACGTTAAAAATACACAAATAAAAGACACTGATTTAAAATAAACAAACGCTGTGTGTGTGTGTGTGTGTGTGTTCTCACCTCTCGGTCACTGGATATCTGATGATAACGCTTTTTATCAAAGTTCACTTGAGCAAAGACAAAAAAATCATCCTCCGTCTTATTCTCACTGAAAGACCATTTCTGCAGAGGAACAGAACAAAGTGAGACAGTGTGTGTGTGTGTGTGTGTGTGTGTGTGTGTGTGTATGTATATATTTGTGTGTGTGTGTGTGTATAGATAGATACTTTATTGATCCCCAATGTGTGTGTGTGTGTGTATATGTGTGTATGTGTGTGTGTGTGTGTGTGTGTATTGTATGTGTATGTGTGTGTGTGTGTGTGTGTGTGTATATGTGTGTGTGTGTGTGTGTGTGTATATGTGTGTATGGGTGTGTGTGTGTGTGTGTGTATGGGTGTGTGTGTATAGATAGATAGATAGATACTTTATTGATCCCCAATGTGTGTGCATATATATGTGTGTGTATGTGTGTGTGTGTGTGTGTGTGTATTATGTATGTATTTGTGTGTGTGTGTGTGTGTATGGATGTGTGTGGGTATATGTGTGTGTGTGTATTATGTATGTGTGTATGTATGTATATATATATATGTATGTGTGTGTGTGTGTGTGTGTGTGTGTGTGTATGTATGTATGTGTGTGTGTATGTGTGTGTGTGTGTATGTGTATGTGTGTGTGTGTATGTGTGTGTGTGTGTGTAGTGTGTGTGTGTGTGTATGTGTGTGTGTGTGTGTGTGTGTGTGTGTGTGTGTGTGTGTGTGTGTTATTACCCCTGTGTATTGTTGTTTATTAGGGAAGGTGATGAATGTGTTCAGCTCAAACTGGACAGTAGAGTCTGGATCCAGTGAGAAAGACTGGCACATGACGTTTACACACGGGTTAAACGGACAGTCCTGCAGGACATCCCATAATAACACTGTGTCAGGAATGCCATAGTAACCAAACATCACATATTACAGAACAGTTCTAAACAACACAGTAAGGTAGAACTCCTGTTCCTGTGTACTGATGTTCAATTAGCTCTATTGAATAATGAAATTCCCACATGAGGTCATGTGATGTGTGAGGTCATGTGATGTGTGAGGTCACGTGATGTGTGCGGTCACGTGATGTGTGAGGTCACGTCTTCTCGTCATAATCCTCCTCAGATGAAACACAGTGAATTACGTTATTTATGTATTCAGGTTCTGCACAA
>CM022772.1:23055689-23060689 GCA_012411365.1 Ameiurus melas | reverse complement strand
CACACAGAGACACACACACACACAGAAACACACCAAAGTTTACATAAGTTATTACATTTCAATATTAATACATTTAAAATTTGATTTTCATTTAAGAAATATTGCTGCTATGGAAACGTATTGGTGTTTGTCATAAACTCTCCCACTGTAACCTCCTCACTACATAGATAAATATATTACCTCAGCCAATCAGCTCACAGATAGACTCTAATTCAGCCAATCAGCTCTCAGATAGACTCTAATTCAGCCAATCAGCTCTCAGCGTGACAGTGGTGTGACTCACCTCTACTTGAGTCGTGGTCTTGCAGTCGATGTTCAGTATGGAGTTGGAGCTCTTGGACTGATGATCAGACTGGTGGAAGTGGAGTCGGAATAACACCGGAGACACGGTGTCCTTCACACAGCTCTGAAACACAGAGACACAGAGAAAAGATTCCTTTACTAACATCTTCATCATGATTATTTATAATTCACTTCAATGTGGAAATCAACTTATGAGGAATTTGGTTTTCTCACATTATAACAGGAAACAAATAAAAACTGTAGAGATTTAAAATGTTCCTAAACTAGTTATGACCCTCAGTGTCTGACTTTACGTTCAGCCTTTCATTGTGGAAATGATTTGAACTGTAATTCCTTTTTTTAATAAACACAACATGTATTAAGAGAAAGCCATGCATTAGGGATCCTCCCACCTAATCAGACTCTCACGTACAGCACTAACGCACAAATAGACAAAACCTGACCTCAGAAGACCCGAAGCAAGTGAAGTACACAATTACCATCAACATTTCAACAACGACTCTGGAATCCATCAAAACCTCCTCAGCCCTATGTCAACTGCTGCATGCCTACACTGCCACATGGTCACATGACCAACAACAAACAAGGTGTTCACCGCTTCCTGCAGTTCTTCTTTCTAAAGCGTCTGCCAAGTGAATAAATCTAAATGTAATGTAAGAAAATACGAAATCGATACGTTTCTCTATCTAGCTAACAGCAGTACACGTGAACACAGATGTATAATTATGACTTCAGATGATGGGGACAGAGTGACAGGAAGACATCGTATTCCATCTGCACAATTTAATCCCAGTTCTCCGTGTTATAAAGAGATGGAACATACGTGCATAAAGACTGTGTGGTTGTAACAGGAAACCTCAGAGTCCAGCAGCACAGACGTCACCAGACTCCTGGACGTCTTATCTTCTGCACTGAAAAACGCCCGACTGTCCTGTCTCACAGCGTCAGCTTTGAGCTCCAACGTCACGTTCAGACCACTCTTTACTGTCCCTGAGAGGAAGAGAGGGTCGCTACAGTCACAGTCTGTTGTGTGTGTTTCTGTGCTTATGTTTATTACCTGAGAATACCTGTGCTCTGGAATGTTAATGGGGCGGGAGGTGGGGGGGGAGGGGGATCTAGGGGTGATTTAAAAAACATCTTTCATATGAACTCATGGTGGAATCTGACTACCCGGTCCTGGAATAAATATCAGTAACATTATAGAAATTGGAGATGTACTGTTCATTTTCACATCAGCAGTTTACTCCGAACTAAACACTGCATTACTGTGCTTCAAAATAAAACTTTATTTCTAACAGATTTCTGTACATGTTCTCTGTATGTTCAAAATAAAACATGGAAAGATTTTCAGAAAGTTCCACAAGGCATCTGTTGTATGTACAGTTGTGTGTGTATATATATATATATATAAAGCTGTCAAGCTTTGTTTTTGTGTTTGTTTTGTGTACCTGTGCTCGGAGTTAGTTGTGTAC
This sequence comes from Ameiurus melas, assembly GCA_012411365.1. Lineage (NCBI taxonomy): Eukaryota > Metazoa > Chordata > Actinopteri > Siluriformes > Ictaluridae > Ameiurus > Ameiurus melas. The sequence goes on along the minus strand of CM022772.1, from coordinate 23,058,914 downwards.
CTGTGTGTTTGTTGTGTGTACCTGAGTGTTTGTGTGTATATGCTGTGTGTTTGTTGTGTGTAAGTTGTGTGTATGTTGTGTGTTTGTTGTGTACCTGTGCTCGGAGTTAGTTGTGTACCTGTGTGTATGTTGTGTGTTTGTTGTGTACCTGTGCTCGGAGTTAGTTGTGTACCTGTGTGTATGTTGTGTGTTTGTTGTGTACCTGTGCTCGGAGTTAGTTGTGTACCTGTGTGTATGTTGTGTGTTTCTTGTGTACCTGTGCTCGGAGTTAGTTGTGTACCTGTGTTCCAGGTGATCATACCTTTGCTGTTGGTGTTCTCTGCCGTACTGAAGCAGGTGCTGAGAGTGATGATGGGAAATGAACGTTCCGAGTAGCCGAGGCAGTCGAAGTGGGTCAGGTTGATTTCAGACGGAGAGAAACTGAGCTTCGCTGAGACGGACACAACCGGCCGAGTTCTGAGAGAACCAGTTACATCAGTTAGTCCAAAATTGACATCAGTATTTACATGAGGAGAGTTCCTTGTATTCAGAGTCGGGTTACGCAGCTGCTTAAGTGGATTTTCTGAGCTCCATATGTCAGATTATTAAAATCACCTGCATGTAGTTCCTGCCTACATCTGAATACTGCTCCTCACTCGTGTCGATATCACTCAAGAAAAATGCACTGAAGTTCAGATCAGAATCACACAGAACTGAGAAACTCCTCCCCCCACATTGTTATGGCAACGCTGGACTACACTTCCCAGAAAACAGCAGGGCTATGAACATGGCCACCGAGAGCTACAACAGCCAGACTTTCTCACGCTGACACTCACCTGATTACTGATTACACACACACCTGGACTCAATCACCTCCACAGCTACCTCACAGTAAATAAGGACATTCAGTTCACTCACTCACTGCTAGGAGTACGCTCTGAGTCTCTCGTACCAGTCTATTCCACACCGCTGCTCCATGGTCTGTTTACTCTGTCTGCACATCGCCTGACCCTTGCCTGTTCACTCACCACGGGTTTTGGAGGACCTCTTTGTACTGTTTGCCTGGATCATTAAAGTCTATGATTACCTGAACTTGACTCAACTCTAAATATAGAGCTGTGTGTTTAAAAATATTACATTATGAGTTTTTCATACTTCAAGAGTACAACGGTCCCTTGTGCTCCAACAGCAATGTCCGTCAGACCGTCCTGTCCCATGTCCATCACACCATCGATCGCCAAACCGAAATGGTGAAGCTTCTCAGAGATAGAACTTGCCACAATTCTCTACACACACACACACACACACACACAAATATGCTCTTTATGACTGTATGTACTGCATCCTGTGTGTCTGTGTTTGGAGTTGTACCTGGCTGTACTGGGGGCAGATGTTTATAGTTGTACCTGGCTGTACTGGGGCAGATGTTTTGAGAGTTGTACCTGGCTGTACTGAGGGCAGATGTTTAGAGAGTTGTACCTGGCTGTATTGAGGGCAGATGTTTTGAGAGTTGTACCTGGCTGTACTGAGGGCAGATGTTTTGAGAGTTGTACCTGGCTGTACTGGGGCAGATGTTTAGAGAGTTGTACCTGGCTGTACTGGGGGCGGATTCCGTGATCACGGTTGCCGAGGTAAATGTAAATGGCTCCTTTCTGATTGTCTTCCAGTGGAGCTCCAACAGCTAAATCCTGCAGCTGGTCTCCATTCAGATCTGCTACAGCAGCTAGAGTCGTCCCAAACCGACCCTGAGCCGATTCAAACACCTCCAACTCCTTCTCCTTCTCCAACTTCAGCTACACACATACACACACACACACACACACACACACACACACTCTTTTTATTAGCTGCCATATCATTATACATACACACAGTACGCTGAGGCCTCATGGAATTATACTACTTCAGAAACACACAGTAATGTCCTGTAGTGTGTGTGTGTGTGTGTGTGTGTGTGTGTGTGTGTGTGTGTGTGTGTGTGTGTGTGTGTGTGTGTACCTGCTGTGTGAGTCTGTAGATGTATACCCGTCCCTCTCCTGGAGGATGAGGTTTGTAATACATTGGAGCTCCAACCACGAGGAAGTCAGTGTTGTTGTCTGAGTCCAGGTCTAACACACACACTGATCCTCCGAAATACGAGCCGATCTGCAGAGGCATTATTTAATAAATGATTATACAGATATTAGTGTGCTGTGTGTGTGACATTACTACAGTGTACCTGCCATGTAGCTGTGTGAGGTTCATGTGAGGTTACATTAGTTCTGCTGCTTTGTGCTGTGTGTCTGCCGTGTTTCAGTGCCTGCTGTGTAGCTGTGATGCAGGTTTCAGGTGTTTTTCAGTTTTGTATTAATGATGGTGTTGAACATGACCTGGAGCCAGCTGGCCCTTTCACCATATTCACTTTAAATTATATCATATTTGTGCAACAGAACAATGGAACCTCACTTCCTGTCTACAGTGGTGTTGTTTTACTACAATCTGAAATATCAGATCCAACTCCCAGTTTGTGTTCTCTGTTTAATGTTCAGAGTCCTGACAGTGTGGAGGAAACAAACCACAAACTCCTTCAGAACTGTGTACTTCTCGTTTAGGAGAGTGTTAAACATTCCAGGCGTCAAGCAGGAAGCAGCGTCCTTCGAGCTAACGCTATTATATTCATTTCTTCTAATCTCTGTACTTTAAAATAATTTACCTTACGTTATACAAATATAACTGACACTACTTTATATAAAACAATCAGAACATTGCGCTGTTGCTAAATTTGATCTGTTTTTACAAACATCCGTGACAAGTTTGTGACTAGCTTGTATATCTCATTTACTGCTGTTTTGTTTTAAAAAAAATATGTCTGCTGTCTCTCCGGTTTTAAGTGCAGATGAGGACTCGCTCAAGCTTCACATGGTGCTGTTGGAATCCGCGGCCTACTCAACTGCTGAAGCAAAGAACTGCGCTGGAAACATCGTGTGCCTCTGCCTACACATCCAAGGTAAGCACACAGTGTGGTATTTCCACTCCCACGCCATATGTTTCTCTGTGCAGGGACCGTGCACCTAGGACTTTCCCAGCCGTGGTCTCCGTCACTCTGGCACCAACACATCTCGAGCCTTGGGTGAACCAGCGGTGGAAGGCGAGGGCTGTACCCCGGGCGAGGACCTCTCCACCTCCGTTGTTCGAGATTCCAACCAGGAACCGCTTCGCCCCTCTCCGTCAGACCAGATTGAACGCTGTGATCATCGGGGACTCCAT
>CM022772.1:23045689-23050689 GCA_012411365.1 Ameiurus melas | reverse complement strand
TGTCTCATGCTGGCTCAGTAATTGTAAAAAATCACAACAGAGCCATCATCAACAATCTCAAGCAGCACAGTTGCCATAAAGATGGACACTTCCAGTTCAGTGCAGATGATCATCTGTTACTGTGTCTGTGTCCTCATCTGTGGAATCCAAAAGGTTTTCAGCTTTCTTTCCAAATACGATTAAAAACATCAGATCTTGTATATCCCTTCATACTGCTTCTGTAGACCCCCTGCTCCTATCACAGCCCTCCTCTAAACCAGTTAACAACTACCCCATTGGAGACCATCACCAACATGTTAACATGCAACTTTCTGCTTGTCCGACAGATCCGTTTTCTATCTTCTTTAAAAAAAAGTTATAGGTGTTCAGGCTTAGTCTTCTCTCAAGTGTTAATAACTCATTATTATCTGGATATGTTTCGATACCTTTAAGATGGCCAGTGTTTACATCTCGATCTTGATTAACCTTATGCCTACCTCTAACTTGGCCTTTAACTCCAGGATTTTAGATTGTGGTTTTAATGCAAATCATGGAGGCTTAAAAAGTTTCAGTCGGGTGTCTGCCTTCATCACTTCTCAGAGACAGCTCTTCTCAGACTTACTAATGATCTTCATTGGGCAGCTGATAAAGGGGAGAATTAAGTTCAAGTGCTATTGCCCCTGAATACATTATTGAGTTTTACCTCCATACTCTCCTGCTTGGTCAGGACTCAGGTCCTTGTTCTTTTGGCAGAGTCCCATCAGGTGACTGAAGCTGACTGCAGTCAGGAGCCTAAAACCATGATACCGCTCTATAAGATCCACTACTTCAGTTTGCACATTTAAAACCAATCTGAGAATGTATTTTAAAGAAAGGTGTTCCTGGACGGTTAACCTTTAACTCCTGAGCAATATCTCAAACGTCTCCCTAGCTAAGTAGTCAGGGCACTGATCAGGGAGTCTGCCATTTTAAGGGCTGTCTCAATCGCAAAATCCTTCCAGTGCACTGGAACTTTCTCTCCCTAAAAAATCCCACAATCCCACAAAGACCCATATTGTTTTTGTTAGTTTTCCGCTTATTATTATTATTATTATTATTATTATTATTATTTATTATTATTATTAGTATTAGTAGTAGTAGTAGTAGTAGTAGTATTCCGTTTGAGTCTATGGCCACTAATAGAATGGAGGAAAGTTCTGACATTTGGCGCACAGATGGAGGACAGTCTCTCCATTAATCATAGCAATTTTGGAATCTCTACCTCAAAGCCTCTAGCACCACCAACTGTCCAAATTTACACTGATGTCTATATTAATAACTTTTGAACTGTAAGGGCTAGAAAAGAAATTCTTTTTTCCTATGATTCCTTTGCTGAAGATGATTTGATGATTGTCTTTTTTCCCATCATGAAAATTCTTCCTCCATTTTGAATTCAAACTCGTCCTTGGCTGTTTGTCCGATTTGCACAAAAATTGGCCTGCATCATCTAGAGACACTCATAAACCATACCATTTTCGAATGGCGTGAATTTGATAAAGAAAGCGTGAAAATGAACTTGAATATGTATCAGTGCAACACTTTGAGGGATTGTGACGAAACTTGGTACATATCATCAACATTAGGCTCTGAGGAAACCTGCAGTGATTCGCTGCACTGCCCCCTACTGGTCAGGCAATGGCAAAAATATTTTTTGGCTTATAACTCTTGAACGCTTTCCCGCATTATAACCTAAGAAGTAGCTATTTTTAGTTTTTTTTTTTTTTGATAAATGGGTTTTTATGATTGAAAGTTTACTTTATCTAACTCTGCATACACTATTCATCGGACTCTATTCAAAAATATGTCACTGTTACGCCACGGCGAACTCGCAGCCACTGTGCCGGCTCGGATTATGTATCCCAGCCACACCGGCGCTAAAATTCACCGGAGTACAGAGTGCATAACCCAAGGTTATACAAGACCTTGGTAACAACAACACGGCACGGAATAACGCTAAGGTTTTCACAAACACTTACAAGTTACCACACTCTCAACTTCTCGGTGGATTTACAAGGGTTTATAACTTCAGCCTCATTGACGACTATGTTTCACGGATAACGATTTGGATGACCTTGTTTGCCTCGGACACGCTTCGCTCTGTCTGTCTGTCTGTCCGTCTGTCCGTCTGTCTGCTGTCTGTCTGTCTGTCTGTCTGTCTGTCTGTCTGTGCTCGGGCCACGCTTGACTCCCTCCTAATAACGTAACAGGCACAAAGCTTCTTTTACTGCTCATGGTGCTAATAATTAGCTTTACCACAGTATTGCAACTATTATTATTATTATTATTATTATTGTTCTTATTCTTATTCTTATTCTTATTCTTATATTTGACCCTCAGCGTCACCTGCTGCCATTGGCTTGGATGAACAGTGGTGAAGTATTTAACAAAATTGGAGGTTAGCAGTGGGTATAAGTCCACAACTCGGACTTGTTAATAACAGGGTGTTAAAAAGATGTGGTGAGTCTTTATTTATACAGATGTGGTGAGTGTTTGTTTATACAGATGTGGTGAGTGTTTGTTTAGACAGATGTGGTGAGTGTTTATTTATACAGATGTGGTGAATGGTGTGAGTTCAGACAGATGTTTGTCTGATGTTTGATCAGTACCTTGTCACTAGCAGCACTGAATCCACTCTGAGACAGCTCTTCTCCAAAGGTCCTGCCCTGAGCTCCTGAAGACAAAACCCTCATTATTCATTAGTGACCTTTACTTTTTTAAATTTACATTTTTCACAAAACACTTTCAGTCATGGCGCCTTAAACTTTTATCATTTATTCATTTTTCCAAAGCATCCTCAGCACCGTAACTGACCTGAAGATACACGAGTGCCAATAGAGACTGTCACAAATTCCTCCTCTCATTCCTCCTCTCATTCCTCCTCTCATTCTCATTCCTCCTCTCATTCTCATTCCTCAGCTTAATAAAGGTATGGATTGTGTAAAGGACATTAGACGTTGGGTGTTTATTAACTTTTTCTTACTTAATTCTGATAAGACAGAAGAACTTGTACTAGGCCCACGTGTAGCTAGAAGTAATCTTCCTGACTACACAGTAACTCTGGATGGTCTTTCTGTTTCATCATGTACAGCAATTAAAGACCTCGGAGTGATTATTGACTCCAGTCTATCATTTGATGCTCATGTAGATAATATTACTAGGATAGTCTTCTTTCATCTCAGAAATATTTCTAAGATAAGAAACATACTGTCACTACATGATGCAGAAATACTGGTTCATGCATTCGTCACCTCTAGATTAGATTACTGTAATGCCTTACTGTCTGGATGTTCCAGTAGGAATATAAATAAACTCCAGTTAGTCCAGAATGCAGCTGCTAGAGTCCTAACTAGAACTAGAAGATACGACCACATCACCCCGATCTTATCCACACTGCATTGGCTTCCTGTGAAATCTCACACTGATTATAAAATACTACTACTGACCTATAAAGCACTGAATGTTCTCACTCTGCCACACCTGCTTTCATCAAAAGATAAATGTAAATGTGCACTTAGATGCAGGTTATTTGTTGGTTCCTGGAATAGTGAAGTCTACAGCAGGGGGGAGATCTTTCTCTTATAGAGCCCCACAGTTATGGGTCTTCCTATTAGTGTTCGGGACTCAGACACAGTCTCTGTGTTTAAGTCTAGGCTGAAGATATATTTGTTTACTCAAGCTTTTTCTGAGTAGTTTTCTTCTTAGGTACAGAGTATTGTGGTGAACTGGGATGTTTGGGTCTAGACCCCCCCACCCTTCACCCAGGTGTGTTGATTGTGGAGTGTCTGGCCGAATTATGTCCCAGGGAGCCCTCATGTCTGTGTTCCCTTCTGTTTCTCCCGTTTAGTTATGATATCATAGCTAGTCTTGCTGGAGTCCCTGCTCTCAGTCTCGCACAGTACATTGTCCTTAACCATTACAGGACAATAACCATACCTAATAAACACTCTCACTCTCTCTCTCTCTCTCTGATACTTCTGAGATGCCAGTGATCCTGACCCCCTCTGATCTCCGGACCTGCCTGATCCCTCCTGATGTCCTTCTTCTGGTTGGAGTTCTCATCAGGATGTCCCACATGGTGCAGACTGAAGATCAGTGAGGTTACTGAGGACGGTTCCACTTAAACACCATAAAGATGCTTTGGACCTCAGTTCATATGAACAGTTATGCTGTGATAGCTTTAGCACTACAATTACCACAAACAGTTCTGCATCGAGTCTCCATCAGTGAACAGTGGAGAAGTTCAACAAAACAGACTTCCTGTAGAAACTGTAATGAACTTCCTGGTTACACAACTGCACTATTTCAGCATGTAGTATTAGCGCATTTATGGAAGGGGTGTATTTATTTATAATCGCACTATCCGGTGTCACCCAGATGAGGATGGGTTCCCTTTTGAGTCCGGTTCCTTTCAAGGTTTCTTCCTCATATCATCTCAGGGAGTTCACGTTGCATTAGCTGAACGCTGTGGGAAGAACCCTCGTGCATGACCGGTATCTGAAGGTTGTGTAACATCATGCCTATTTATAGCCATCTTTATTCAAATTTTTATTTGAATGATTTACATGATGTGCCACTTAATTAATCGCACATCAGTTTTGGCTGAGAAAATACCCCCCAAAGTATCATTTAAAGTCATTATTGTGTTAGATGAGAAAAAGCATTGTATAAACATTGCAAAAAGAAAATCTCGTGGCTGGTGAATGGGACTGCTGTTGCAGGCATGTTGGAGTCTTCACCGTCGTCGTCATAAATGTAATAATTTCCCACTGTAGCGATGGGCTTTATCTCCGTATTAAGAGAAGGTTGTGTCCCCTGTTCATGTGTCAGACAGTAATGTGGAAGTCATCAGTCACTGACAGACACAGAGCTATTTCAGCTTGACTGAGTCTCTGATCAAAGTAATCCTTCATCTGTTCATCCATGATGCTGCAGGATTGATTTTGTTGCCTTTGAGTTCACTGAAAAAAGTCGTGATTACAACA
>CM022772.1:23033189-23040689 GCA_012411365.1 Ameiurus melas | reverse complement strand
CGATTCGGGACATGACTGACATGAACTCCAAAAGGAAGCCCCCTAGTTGCCAACAATGAAATTGCAAGAACTAATGAACCTAATGATTTTAATTTAAGATTTGAAACAAACACTTTTAAGGAATTTTGTGAAGTTTTAGATAAAGAAGTCTGAGAGGATAGAATGTTAATTGATCCATGCTCTTTAACTGAAGTTTTTAAAAAATTACAAGCTAACAAAGCAGAAGGACCTGTTAAATTTTTTCAACTTTTCTTTTAAGGACATTTGCGGGAGAACTAACACCAGCCTGGCATCGTGTTCTCCAGATTTCTATAGACACATACACAGTGCCAGAGCTTTAGAAAAAATCCATCATAATTCCAGTTCCAAAGAAGTTTTGTCCCCAAGTAAATAATGATTACAGGCCAGTAGCCTTGACTTCATATGTTCTGAATCATTGGAAAGGATTAGAACAGAGGAGCTACGTAGGCAGATGGAGCCTTTTTTAGATCTTTACCGGTTTACTTACAGAACAAGTCAGGTCTCTTCCTACAAATACTACAAATTATGGGAATGGGGTTAGTAGATATACTCACAGGGTGAAGCGGATGGCTTTGTATGTGTTTGTGAGAGATTTCATGTGAACTTCTGCATCAAGTTTCTTCTTCGCCGTGCCGGAAACATAATCTTTAAAGGTGAAAACTGTCCTGACTGCTGTAGAAAACTGAGCAGCAGCAAACTACACACACACACACACACACACACACACACACACACACACACACACACACACACACACACACACACACACACACACACACACACACACACGCACACACACACACACACACACACACACACACACACACACACACACACACACACACACACACACACACACACATACGCACACACACACACACACACACACACACACACACACACACAGAGAAATAAATCAAGAATATTGAACATACAGTATTATAAACAGTTTTACTAACTGCCAGAAGATACCAAAGTGTCCCGACCACCTGATCCTGGAGCAGCTTCTGTTCCCACAAACTGTCAGGATCCTCAATAATAAACTGTGTCCCACAGGCCTCCCTCAGAATAACAGACACATCTCCCATCATCACTAAGCACCTCTCCTCCTTATCTTCTTCTTTTTCATTACTACACCACGTTCATAAATACACACTCATTAATATCCCGCACTGTTCACCTATACCACTAATACCTGTCATACAGCTGCTGCACTACAGTCAGGGACTTCTGTGCTGCTAGGAACAGTGTTGAGAACCTTTACTCATCACACAGAGATCCACTCACTATGCTGCTGATTACTGCACATGTATGTTTATGTACATACTATAATTCACATTCTTTACAAAATTCACCTCAATGTGAAGAGTTCACTTTCTATCAAAAAGTCAAAGAGACAATTTTGTGGAGGATTAGTGGTGTACTGATTACATCTGTTACAGGAAAGACACGAAACATCTCCCGAGGTGATGCATGAGGAGTGATTAACACTTATGCATGTGATTTCACTGTTCACCTCAGGAGATGTTCATTGTCTCTCCTGTTAGAGACGTAATCAACTGAACACCAGAGACACTGAGAGGAGATCTGAAGGAAGAAGAATATATCAGGATCACAATCAAAAGACTGAAGGGAAAACAGTCCTAGTGTCTGCAGTGTGTGGTGGGGTGTTGTGTTGTGTGGTGCTGCAGTGGGTTGTGTTGCATGATGTTGTGTAGTGATGTGTGTGGTGTGGTGTTGTGTGGTTCTGCAATGGGTTGTGTGGTGGTGTGTTGTGTGGAGTGTTGTGTGGTGTTGTGTGGGGTGTTGAGTGATGTGTGTGGTGGGGTGTTGGGTGGTGCTGCAGTGAGTTGTGTGGTGTTGTGTTGTGGGGTGTTGTGTGATGTGTGTGGTGGGGTGTTGTGTTGTGTTGTGTGGTGTTGTGTGTTCACCTGGATAGATGAGTTTTTGAGTGTTGTCACAATGTCCCATATGAATTTTTTATTCATATCGAACTCTGACATTTGCATGCTGTTGGAGCCGTCGAAAAGGAACACCAGGTTCACTTTACTCTTCGTGCACTCTGTGAAGAAACAACACAATAACTAGATATGTAGGTATTTATTAGTTGTGTAACAGTGTTCATGTCTCAGGGTTTAACAATGTTTATGTTTCATGGTGTAACAGGTTTAAAGTGCTGAGTTATCACTGATTCACCCTGAGCATGGTGACTGTGAGAGTGAAGAACACTCGTACCTTGGAAAGCGGTGGTGATGTTGGTGACGGTGTTCAGACTGCTGTTGAACTGGTAACAGATTCCGTTCAGATATGAGTTTCCATCACACTCATGAGTGAAACTCGGACTGCAACTCTACATCACCACCAGAACAAAAATTTTACAAATGAATACCCTTAGTTCTACAGGGCTCTTCTTTAAGAAAGACACGAGGGGAGCCGTGATTGAACTAAATCCTCTGATGAATCTCCTTTAGAAATGTGAATCTATAAAATAGAATAGAGTCTTTGCAGTTCCATAACTGTAGTAATTATAGCAGAACATTCCTGGATAGCAGAGAACTTTGTTTGATCTACAGTGACTCCATTCTGGTAAACAATTTATTTAAGGAATGAAATGTGGGTTACATGAGGTTAATGAGCCACTGAACTGATGGAATGATTTAGTATTCAAAACAGCAATTTTTAAACTCCTCCTTGAAGTTCTGATAAATAGTGTGAAATGTGGAATTTCTTCCAAGACCTTTATATGAGGTGGATGCAATGGTGACACTGGGCACTTTGAGGCTGGTGGCATAACACTGAGATGACCAACAGAGTATCTTCTTATCTGACCAGGAGATATGAGGGTTGTGTCATCAATGGGAGTCCAGGATTAATGGGGTATTTAGCTGTGGTTGGTAACAGGAACGATCTATTCTCATGAGCAGATTTTGATCCTCTCCATCCTTTGGAAGAGGTTGATGAAACAATCATATGAGAAAATCTGTTCCACTTGTTGTGATCAGAAGGCCATTGCCCAGGTGAGTGTTTTGTCTATCTAGAAGGTTAATGAATTGCAGGATCTTGTTTTGTAAGTGTCCTCCTGAAAACAGAAACCAGGGTGTGGAAGTGATGCTCAAGCACAGGAGAATTTGCAACAAATACCCTGTCATGGAGATTCACCTCTAGTCCAGAATATCAAGTGCCTATACCTGGTCTATCAGCAGTCCAGCGTCAACCTGTGCTCAAGGCCCTGTTAGGAGCATAGGCTAAAAACCTACAGGCATTTCTGGAGGCTGTTACAACCTGTCAGTACTCCAGCCAACCCCACCATACCAGCAGCCACACTCACGCTTACCAAGATGATACCCCATGGATCTGACGCATTCATTGAACTCTTGGATGTTGCCCAAGTTACAGTGAGTCATTTATTCCCCCTGCTGGTCCAGATGGCTGCACAGCAGCTCCAAGTAAAATCTGTTTGTTTAACAGTTTCTTGATACCTGCCACATGTTGCTTACTAAACACCTTACTGATGCTTACTGAAGGGTATGACCTCAATGGCATTTTGGACCAGTTGGTGCTGAAAGAGTTTGTCGTACTGTTGCCCAGAGGAACATCAGAGTGGGTCCAGTTCCACTGGCCAGTGACTTTGGATGCGGCAATCCAGCTAGGAGGAGACTACATGTTGGTAAATCTGAGGGCAGATGGCCCTTCCTCTCTCATTCTCTCTCACTTTGTCCCATTGCTGTTCCTCAGAAACAGGGTCTGTTCCCTCCCAGACCCCTTCCATGGGTGCTACAATCTGACTTGCTCCCTCCACAATCTTGCCTTCCCCTCCTATTCCCCCTCTTTATCACTTTTTCATTTCGCTCATAATAAAACTATGGCTGGGCATTTTGGACAGAACAAGACACTTAACTGATACATGGCCCATTTCTATTTTCCTGTCCACAAGTCGTGTGCAGCATGCCATGAATGTTAGTTATGTGAATCCTACAGTTGCTCCAAAAGCACCATTGTGCTCAGTTTCATGAATCCTGTTCCTCTATGGAAGAACTGGTATGGACCATATCAGCAATTAGAACAGAGTGTATGAGGGCAATGCTTTATGGTTGTTCCAGGGGATTGTTATACATGATATCTGGAAGCCATACCTCAACACACAGATTTGTGGAGGTGCTCGTCAATAAATTTCAGTTCAATTTATATATATATTGTAGCGGGATCAGCCCAGGGGGGCGAAGGCGTAGCACAAACACACGGGAGGCAGGTTGTAGTGCGAGAAGTGAGGGAAAACCCAGGATTTATTTGTCCTTCAATCCGTAGTGGTGTGTGTGTGTGTGTGTTTGGGGCGTGTGTGCGGGGTGGGGGGATGAGGGAAACCCGGCAGGGGCGGGGCTGGCGCAGCCGCGTCCTCCGGGCGTGTCGGGATTCCCGGCAGAGCTGGGAAGGAGCGGTTCCCTGTGCCGGTTTCTCGGCCTCACCACTGTCCTCGTCTGTCGTCGCCGTCCTCGCCGGGGCGGAGCCCTGTAGCCGAGTTGATCTCCTCCTTCGTGGGCGGAAGGGTGTCCTTTTATCCCCTCCTTCTGGAGCTGGATTGGTGAACCTCCTGCTCCCGGTTCGCCAATCACGCCCGGCGCGGCGGGGGGTTGGCTCCACCCTGCAGTGACGGCCCTTCCGGTTGGCGTTGGGACCGTAGCGGGGCTGCCCGCCTGCGTGCGGGGCGGCAGTCGGGGAAGGAGCGAACCTCCTAGTTTGTGCGGCGGGTGTTGGTCCGGCCCGCGAATATATTTCAGTTCAATTTATATATAATACATCTAAATCCATACACACTTTTCTGTAAAGTTCTAAAAGTGCTATATATATATATATATATAAATTGAACTGAAATTTGTCACATACACTTCACAATTTATATGAATTATTGAAGATTAAATCGAGTTTCCCCCCCATAAACAAATGGTCTGATCCATGGGTGTCAAACGTACGGCCCGCTAGAGGCTTCAATCCGGCCCGCAGGACGAATTTTGAAAGTGAAAAATAAAAAAATGCATAAAAGACACAAACTTGTCATTTTTTATAAAATGCTATTCCTAAAGTATCCGCTTGGGGTAAATGACGCGGCACATCTCTGGGACTGAACAGCAGATGGCAGCAATGCGACGTCTGCTGTTTGTTATCACGGAGTAGTCTACTCTATTTTCTACTCGTCCCCACACCCTCATTAGACAAAATGTCTGACAAAAAGCAGAAAAGTGGATACAGAGTGTAGAGTTTTCTATGAAAAATGGACAGCTTCCTATTTATTCACAGAGATGAATGGGGTAATAGTTTTTAAAAAAGTGCAATTTAATGTTAGTCAACAGCTTCAGTACAAAAGAGTTTGGTTTGGTGGAATCCTATTGTTCATGCAATGACATACATTTTAAAGTGAAATACTATATTTTTCAGTTCCAAATACCTGTGAAGTTTTTTTTTTTCATTTGTACAAACACTGTGAGCAGTTGTAATGCACATATATGTGAATGATCATCAGAAGCAAATTGAACATGTTTGTCTTAAGAAATCTGAGGTTGCTCATGATATATTTTATAAAAGGATATTTCATTAATTATAAATGTCTTTGCATGAAAACAAAGGTAAAAACATGGACTTCTATAGGTGATTTATAGGTGATTATACTATGATTTTACTGGCCCCGCCCACTTGACATCTAATTAGGCTGTATGTGACCCCTGAACTAAAAGGAGTTTCACACCACTGGTCTGATCAAATTCAGACTCTTTAAAATATGATTTGAGAGATCCTGCAAGCTTCCACAGGGTTTCCTCTATAGTAATTACTGTATATGCACAAGCCCCATGGGGATTAGATCTGGGAAAAAGAAGAAGGAGGGAACCTTCACAAAGCAAAAAGTGTTGAACTGTTCAAGTGTAAAAATATTAAAGTGTTAAATTGTAAATAACTGAGAGTTAAAGTGATAAACTCACAGTGAGTGTAGTTGATGGAGACCGCGTCACTGCCATCGACATCCCAAAGAACCTGATCGCCTTCAGTCTGAGGACCAGTACAGCTCAGTTAGGTGGTGGTGTGTGTGTGTGTGTGTGTGTGTGTGTGTGTGTGTGTGTGTGTTGTGTTGTGTGTGTGTTTGTGTGTGAGTGTGAGAGTGTGTGTGTGTGTGTGTGTGTGTGTGTCTGTGTGTGTGAGTGTGTGTGTGTGTGTGTGTTTTTGTGTGTGTATGTGTGTGTGTGTGTGTGTGTGTGGAGGAGTGTGTGTGTGTGAGTTTTTTTTGGTGTATGTGTGTGTCTTGTGTGTGTGTATGTGTGTGAGGAGTGTGTGTGTGAGTGTGTGTGTGTGTTGTGTGTGTGTGTGTGTGTGTGTGTGTGAGTATGAGAGTGTGTGTGTGTGTCTGTCTGTGTGTGTGTGTGTGTGTGTGTGTGTGTATGTGTGTATGTGTGTGTGTGTGTGTGTGTGTGTGTGTGTGTGTGTGTGAGTATGAGAGTGTGTGTGTGTATGTGTGTGTTGAGTGTATGTGTTTGTGTGTGTGTGTGTGTGTGAGTATGAGAGTGTGTGTGTGGGGGGGGTGTGTGTGTGTGTATGAGGTGGTGTGTGTGTATGTGTGTGTGTGTGTGAGTGTATGGGTTTGTGTGTGTGTGTGTGTGTGTGTGAGAGTATGAGAGTGTGTGTGTGTGTATGTGTGTGTGTTTGTGAGTATGAGAGTGTGTATGTGTGTGTGTGTGAGTATGAGAGTGTGTGTGTATGTGTGTGTGTGTGTGTGTGTGTGTGTGTGTGAGTATGAGAGTGTGTGTGTGTATTGTGTGTGTGTGTGTGTGTGTGTGTGTGTGTGTGTGTGTGTGAGAGTATGAGAGTGTGTGTGTGTGTGAGTGTGTGTGTGTGTGTGTGGTTGTGTGTATGTGTGTGTGTGTGCACGTTGTGTGTGTGTGTGTGTGTGTGTTTTGTGTGTGAGTGTGTGTGTGAGTTGTGTGTGTGTGTGGCGTGTGTATGTTTGTGTGTGTGAGAGAGGTGTGTATGTGTGTGTGTGTGTGTGTGTTAGAGAGAGAGAGAGATGTGTGTGTGGTGAGTGTGTGTGTGTGGGTGTGAGTGTGTGTGTGAGTGAGTGTGTCTGTGTGTGTGTGTGTGTGTGTGTGTGTGTGTGTGAGAGAGAGAGAGAGAGAGAGAGAGAGAGAGAGAGAGAGTGTGTACCTGGATGAAACAAACGGCTGCAGTGTTTCTTCCCCATTGTACAATTAAAAATGGCTCCTGATCTGTTTGCACTTAATGGAGCACTGACGATAATTCTAACAAACACAACAACACACAAACACAATAATATGAGTTTCAGCAGTTCATCACCTCCCCGTCCTTGTAGCTGACAGAAATATAAACACCATTTAGTTCCTGCTTTAGAGATCGTGTATTACATCTCTAGTGCACAGTTAAGAGACAGACAGACAGACACACACACACACACACACACACACACACACACTTGAGTACTGA
>CM022772.1:23013189-23028189 GCA_012411365.1 Ameiurus melas | reverse complement strand
AACATCATCTTGAGAGGACACGGGAGAAAAGTATTGAACACACCAACTGAAATGTATTTAATACTTAGTGGAGAAGGTTTGTTTGTAACAATGCTTCAAGACACTTCCTGTATGACTGTAACACAGATATGTGTTTGAAGCAGATACTTGTGGGAAAGTGGAGGTTAAAGGTCCAGACTGATGAGAAAAAACCATCAATATCTTAGATGTTTTTTAAATTGAAAGGATAAACAATGTTCAGGTCGGAGCAGTAGCAGCAGCAATGCCTCCCTGCTGCCCATTTGTTCATCCAGACCTTTCCTCCTACAGTCAGAGAACTCCACCACTGTCCGCGGTCAAAACATAAACTTCCTGGGTCAAACCACAAATCACTCTGCTTTCCTTTAGCTGTTTAGCTGAAATAAATGGCTCTGTTTGGAACACATGTTTACACCCTTCCCTGTTTTTCTTTCATGATTTTTCTTTTAGTTTAGTTTCTCAGAAGTCCTTCATTTATCCTGACTGCTGTGTGTAAGACTCCAGACCTTTGAGAACCCACTGATCTTTTCTTTCTCCATTCTCTCAAAAAAAAAAAAAAAAAAAAAAAAAAAAAAAAAAAAAAAAACACACACACACACACACACACACACACACACACACACACACACACACACAACACACACACACACACACACATTATACACACACCAAAACCACACACACACACAAAAAAAAAAAAAAAAAAAAAAAAAAAAAAAAAAGTATCTAATCAAAAACACCCCAAAACCTGGTGGTGTTATTCAACTACATAAATCCTGGAGTGTGTTAGTACTTTAGAATGTGTTAGAATATGTTGGTGTGTGTTGCTGTGTGTGAGTGTACTTGTGTGGGTGTTTGTTAAAGCTTTCTTGATATCTAGCCAAGAAGCTCCAGCACTGTCTCCATCTACTACAGAGGCTGAAGAGAGTCAAACTCTCCCCTCCTCATAACAGGGGGAGAGTTAAATATAACATAATATAACAAATATAACATAATATTTCCTTCTACAGAAGGAAAATAGAGAGCAGCCTGACCAGATGTTTCGAACTTTTGGTTTTGGAGAAAGATAGATAATCAGAGGATAATTATGTAATGACACTGCAGATATAACAAAACTGATTTAAAATAAATTATGACCACTTATTTTAATTGAATTAAAAATATAGGGAAGCGTACCCATTCAAAACCCATGATATATATTGATATTTTCCTTTAGAAATCACTGGTATACTTCAGAATTCATTGTTCCATCATGTTGTTGAATTGGTCCAATTCATGGAAAGCCATCCTGGTCCAGATGCAGCAAAACAGGCCCAAACCATGACACTACCACCACCATGTTTCACAGATGGGAGAAGGTTCTTATGCTGGAATGCAGTGTTTTCCTTTCTCCAAACATAACGCTTCTCATTTAAACCAAACATTTTTTTTGTCTCATATATCCATGAAATATTTTTCCATTAGCCTTCTGGTTTGTCCACATGATCTTTAACAAACTGCAGAAGGGCAGCAATGTTCTTTTTGGGGAGCAGTGACTTTCTCCTTGCAGTCCTGCCATGTTCACCATTGTTGTTCAGTGTTCTCCTGATGGTGGACTCATGAACATCAGCATTAGACAATGTGATCGAGGCCTTTAGTTGTTTAGAAGTTCCCCTGGGTTCCTCTGTGACCCCCTGGACTATTACTCAGGTTACTCTTGGAGTGATCTTTGTTGGTCTCCACTCCTGCTGATTAATGGTGTTGAACTTCCTCCATTTGTACACAATCTGTCTGACTGTGGATCGGTGGAGTCCAAACTATTTAGAGATGGTTTTGTGACCTTTTCCAATTTGATGAGCTTCAACAACTCTTTTTATGAAGTCCTTAGAAATCTCCTTTGTTTATGCCATGATACACTTCCACAAACACGTTATGAAGATCAGATTCTGATAGATCCCTGTTCTTTAAATAAAACAGGATGCTCACTCACTCACACCTGATCATCATCCCACTGACTGAAAACACCTGACTCTAATTTCACCTTCAGATTAACTGCTAACCTAGAGGTGCACATACTTTTACCCCTCATGGATATGTAATAATGGATTATTTTCCTCAATAAATGAATGACCAAGTATAATTTTTTGGGGCGTGTCACCCACTTTGGAGGACCATTAAGACTTTATTTATTTTATTTTATTCATGATTTCATCTATGTTTTACTTTGTCTTCAAAGGTTAGTCTGGGTGAGTTGGTTAGTCTGGGTGCAGGCCGTGGAGAGGACAGTTGTAAGACAAGACTAGATCGTGGGTGTGATTGAGATATGGTGGGGACGTGTGTAATATTTGAAATGTCAGTTGAATTAAATAACATGTATAACATGGACTCTGGATTCTGTGAGTGTTGTGTGTGCTTGGTCTATAGAAACTGTATTGTTGGCTATTATATTCTCTGATGTATGAAGGTGATCAGTGGTCTCCAAATAGAGTTCAATTTGATCGTTGTATTTTTGATTGAGGCAGAGAGTTTTCCCTTATTATGTAGTTGATTAATATGTTTTTCCAGTGTGTGATATTAATGTTCTTTGATTTCCAATTTGTTAATATGCTTTTCTTGGTGATGGTTAGCGCTGTGAGGAGGACTGTTGTGTTCCCTTTCAAAGGGAACTCCACATAGCGTTTAGGGAGCAAACATATGTGGTGCAGATCAGGCTGCACCGTAAAACATAATAAACATGTGAGCATGAGCAACAGTGGTGTACCTTCACAGTGCAAATCAGTCAGGGGACTCAGATCAGGGAGCGACAAGGACAAATAAATTTACACAATGAGACATTCTCACTGTGTTTGTGTATTAACTGTGTAACAGATCAACATCAACAGCACACCTATTACACACTGAATAAACTTTCATTTAAACATTACAGAACACTTCAATATCTTACAGTTTGTGTCTGAGAAAAATACTTCACCAGCGCCGTCTAGTGGCCACTCTTTATATGACCACTCAGACATTTAAAAGACTTTAGTTTTTAGAAATATTTGTTTTAATATTGGCAGTCTACTAACTAACCCTAACTCCAGCACTAAAAAGCTGACACAGATACATTCTGATCTCCTCTCAGGTGCTGGAGTTCCTGATACAGTAACCATTCATCATCTCTGATAGTTCTGGGATTGTAAATATAACCACTGGACATTCGCTGTGTCTGAGGAGTGAGTAAATATATACGAGTAATAGACGGGTAAATATATCTCAGTCAATTCATTAGTTGATGCAGTGAATAAAAAATAAGAGTTACAGATAATATACAGTGTTATACAGTCCCCTTCGAAAGTATTGGAACAGCAAGGCCAACTCTATTGTTTCCACTATACACTGAAGAGTTCAACATATGAAGAAATCAGAATTTCAGCTTTCATTTCCTGATATAAACATCTAGATATGTTAAATATGACACTTTTGGAGGCAGACCACCCAATTTGCAAAGTTGGGTCTGATGAATTTCCCCTTTTCTCATTTTCAGAATGGCTTGCTTTTCTCCCAAAGACATCTCTCTGGTCTTTACATTGGTTTATCCTTTTTAACAACTAATGCAGTTTTCACCGGTGAAACCTAGGGCTTGAAGTAAGAGTAGATGGTCGGAGCAATTAATTGTTTAAACAATCAAACACCTGGGTAAGAAGAAACACCTGCTAATCACATGTTCCTATATTTTTGCTCACAGCACTTGGTAGACTTCCAGCATATGTAAATATCAGGAAATGAAAACTGAAATTCTGATCTATCATCTCATATTCATCTTTTGATCTCTTCAGTGTTTAGCAAAAACAAAAGAATTGGCCTTGTTGTTCCAATACTTTCAGAAGGGACTGAAGCTAAGCTAACGAAGTAGAATCATGTTAAATAACAATCAGTAGTTAAATCAATGAAGACTTTTCACTCCACACTTTCTTTCTCCATGTTTCCATTGTCTTGCCCTCCATTTTTTGACCCATTATTTCCTCCATCTTGGATGAGCGGATTCTCTTCAGATGTGGAAGAAGATTCTCCTAACTTCTCCTGTTCAGCACTGCACACTTCATCTTCTTTTTCCAGTCCTGTTCTCACTCTCTTCTTCCAAAGTCTCATAAAGTCTACTCTTAAAGAAACCACTCTAAAAGAGAGACAGAGAGAGGCAGGAGGACACAGTTAATTTTCAGAGAGAGTTCAGGGTGAATGATCACATGATAAATGTTCTGATCTCCACAAGTGAGTGTTTTCAGCCTCTCACCCTGTTTGTTCTTCGCCTCTCATACCACAGTGCAGGTGTGTACTGGTGTATACTGGTTTGTAAGTAAGTAAGCAAGCAATTAAGCAAGTAAGTAAATAAGTAAGTAAATAAGTAAGTAAATAAGTAAGTAAGCAAGCAAGCAAGTATGTAAGTAAGTAAGTAAGTAAGTAAGTAAGTAAGTAAATAAGTAAGTAAGCAAGCAAGCAAGCAAGTAAGTAAGTAAGTAAGTAAGCAAGCAAGCAAGTGGTAAGTAAGTGGGTGCGCGTGCGCAAGCAAGCCAAGTATGTGAGTGGTGAAGTAAGTAAGTGCAAGTAGGTAAGTAAATATGAGTGAAGCAAGCAAGCAAGTAAGTAAGTAGGTAGTAAAGCAAGGCAGGCAAGTAGGAACAGCCGAGTGAAATATAAGTAAAGTAAGCAGGCAAGGCAAGCAAGTAAGTAAGCAAGCAAGTAAGCAAGTAAGTAAGTAAGTAAGTAAGTAAGTAAGTAAGCAAGTAAGTAAGTAAGTAAGTAAGCAAGCAAGTAAGCAAGTAAGTAAGTAAGTAAGCAAGTAAGTAAGTAAGTAAGTAAGTACGTAAGTAAGCAAGTAAGTAAGTAAGTAAGTAAGCAAGCAAGTAAGCAAGCAAGTAAGTAAGTAAGTAAAGCAAGTACGTAAGTAAGCAAGTAAGTAAGTAAGTAAGTAAGTAAGCAAGCAAGCAAGCAAGTAAGCAAGTAAGTAAGTAAGTAAGTAAGCAAGCAAGCAAGCAAGTAAGGGGAAAGTAAGTAAGTGCGTGAGTAGGCAAGTAAGTGAGTAAGTAAGGTAAGCGTAGAAGCAGGTAAGGCAGGTAGGGTGTGAGTGAAGCAGGTAAGGGTAAGTGGGGAGTAGGTAAGAGTGGGTAGGTGAGTAGGTAGTGAGGTGCGTAAGTAAGCAGGTGAGTGAGTGGGGTAGAGTGGGGCAGAGCCAGGTGAGCGAGGTAAGTGAGTGGCGTAGTGGGGCAGGTAAGTGAGGTAGTGAGTAAGTGGAGTGAGTAGGCAGGTGCGTGAGGTAAGGTGAGTGAAGTGGGTAAGTGAAGCAGGTAGTGAGGTAGAGTGGTAGGTACGTGAAGTGAAGCAAGTAAGTGAAGTGAGTGAAGCACGCAAGTGGGAAGCAAGCAAGTAAGGTAGTAGGTGAAGGTGCGTGGAGTAAGCAGGTAAGTAAGTAAGGATGGTGAGGCAAGCAGGTAAGGCAAGGTGAGTGGTGGGTAAGCAGGTAGGGTGGAGTGAGGTGAGGTGAAGTGCGTGGGTAAGTAAGGCAGGTGAGTGGGTGAGTGAGTGGGTAGGCAAGCAAGGTGAGCAAGGTGGTGGTGAGCCCAGGTGAAGGCAGGTGGAGTGGGCAGGCAGGTAAGGCAGGTAAAGGTAAGTAAGCAGTTGGTAAGTAAGCAAGTGAGGCAGTAAGGTGAAGCAGTAGGAAGGTGAGTGGTAAGGCAAGTAAGGCAGGAGTAAGCAAGCAAGTAGAAGGTGGTGGGTGGGTGTAAGCAAGTGAGTAAGTAGGGGGGTAAGTGTAAGTAAGTAAGCAAGCAAGTAAGTAACTATCTATCTATCTATCTATCTATGTATCTATTGATTTTGTAGTGGTGTGTGCTGGTATGTAATGGTGTTTTCATGTGTGCTAGTGTGTACTGGTGTGTATTGGTGTGCACTCAGGTGTACTGGTATGTACTCGTGTGCTGGTGTGTGCTCATATCTGCTGGTGTGTACTCGTGTGTATTGGTGTGCACTGGTGTGTGCTGGTGTGTACTGGTGTGTACTGGTGTGTGCTCATATCTGCTGGTGTGTACTCGTGTGTATTGGTGTGTACTGAAGTGTGCTGATGTGTGCTGGTGTGTATTGATGTGTGCTGGTGTGTATTGGTGTGTGCTGGTGTGTATTGATGTGTGCTGGTGTGTACTGGTGTGTGCTGGTGTGTGCTGGTGTGCGCTGGTGTGCGCTGGTGTCTATTGTTGTGTATTGGCGTGCATTGGTGTGTGCTGGTGTGTATTGTTGTGTACTGGTGTGTACTGGTGTATGCTCATACAGTATCTGCTTGTGTGTGCTCGTGTGTATTGGTGTGTACTGAAGTGTGCTGGTGTGTGCTGGTGTGTATTGATGTGTGCTGGTGTGTATTGGTGTGTGCTGGTGTGTATTCGTGTGTGCTGGTGTGTATTGATGTGTGCTGGTGGGTACTGGTGTGTGCTGGTGTGCGCTGGTGTGCGCTGGTGTCTATTGTTGTGTACTGGTGTGCATTGGTGTGTGCTGGTGTGTATTGTTGTGTACTGGTGTGTACTGGTGTATGCTCATATCTGCTGGTGTGTATTGGTGTGTACTGAAGTGTGCTGGTGTGTGCTGGTGTGTATTGATGTGTGCTGGTGTGTATTGATGTGTGCTGGTGTGTATTGATGTGTGCTGGTGTGCGCTGGTGTGCACTTGTGTGTATTGTTGTGTACTGGTGTGCATTGGTGTGTGCTGGTGTGTATTGTTGTGTACTGGTGTGTACTCATGTGTATTGGTGTGTACTGGTGTCCACTAATGTTATCGCTGATGCGAGTGGTAGATATATTATAGTTGCTGGTACTCTAATGCAAAGACAGGTATTGTAAATGTGTACGCTCCTAACTTTGATGATGATTTTTTTAAATTAAAGGCATTTATTGTATACTTTATGGAGTTACAGACACTTCCCACTTAATTTTTTGTGCCTGTTGTTGGGTTTTACAATATCTATATAACCAGCGAGAGTTATTGAGTAGCCATGGTGAGCCTAGTTTTCCTTTGTTAGTATAAAAAGAAAAAAAAACCTGTGAATGTTTACTGCTGTGTTGCTCAATTTGTTTTTCTTTCCCCCTCAATGAAAAATTTGGGAAAGGGAGGGGAGGAGAGAAGAGAAAAGGTAATGTTCAGTAGAAATGTTTAGTTCAGCAGAAATGTTCAGAGGACATGTTCAGTAGAAATGAAACTGGAAAAAAAGAACTTGTACTAGGACCACGTGTAGCTAGAAGTAATCTTTCTGATCACATGGTTACTCTGGATGGACTTTCTGTTTCATCGTGTACAGCAGTTAAAGACCTCGGAGTGATTATTGACTCCAGTCTATCATTTGATGCTCATGTAGATAATATTACTAGGATAGTCTTCTTTCATCTCAGAAATATTTCTAAGATAAGAAACATATTGTCACTACATGATGCAGAAATACTGGTTCATGCATTCGTCACCTCTAGATTAGATTACTGTAATGCCTTACTGTCTGGATGTTCCAGTAGGAATATAAATAAACTCCAGTTAGTCCAGAATGCAGCTGCTAGAGTCCTAACTAGAACTAGAAGATACGACCACATCACCCCGATCTTATCCACACTGCATTGGCTCCCTGTGAAATCTCGCATTAATTATAAAATACTACTACTGACCGATAAAGCACTAAACTGTCTCGCACCACAGTGCCTGAGAGAACTTTTGATCTTTTATGATCCTCCACGATTACGTCCATCAAAAGATGCAGGTTATTTGTAATAGTACCTGGAATAGTGAAGGCTACAGCAGGGGGAAGATCTTTCTCTTACATAGAACCCCACAGTTATGGAACCGTCTTCCTGTTAGTGTTTGGGACTCAGACACAGTCTTAGTGTTTAAGTCTAGGCTTAAAACGTATTTGTTTACTCAAGCTTACCCTGACTAGCCTTTCTATTATACTAATTCATAGTCCTAATAATCTCTTCTCTCCCTCTCTCCTTCTGTCGAGCTACACACAATGTTATGGAGATACTAGAGATCCAGATCCGAACCTCCAACCCTACTATTAGTGGACAACCTGCTCTTTGACCTGAGCCACAGCTGATCCGCTCTCCGGACCGGTCTGATCCGTTTCGGATGTCCTACCTCTGGATGGAGCTCTCATCTTCTCTAATTCCAGACTGCTGGGACTACGGCTGCTCCTAAGACCTTACAGACTTCATATACATCCATAATGAACTTTTTCACACTATCTGTTGTTCCCCAGATGAGGATCGGTTCCCTTCTGAGTCGGGTTCCTCTCAAGGTTTCTTCCTCTTAAAACATCTTAGGGAGTTTTTCCTTGCCACAGTCACCACTCAGGGGCTTGCTCATTTTGGATAAATTCACACCTTTAATATCTGTTGTCGCGACGGACTGGCACTTGGCGCAAGAGGAAAGGAAATCGTTCCTTCTCCGACTGCCATACCGGCACGAAGCAGGCAGCCCCACGCTGGACCCCGCATTAACCGGAAAGGATGCCATGCCGGGGAGGACCTGCCGATGCCGTACCGTCCGGGGATTGGAGGATCGGATGGAAGAATTCCACCACTCTCTAACCGGAAGGCGGAAATAAAAGGACGCCCTTCCGCTCCGGGAAAGTTGAGTACCGACTCACCGAAACGGTTGGCATCTGAAACGGATTCCAGTACAGGTATTCCCCCGTACCCGCTTTGAAAGGTGACTAATCGCTCTCTCTCTCTCCCCATATATATATTTCTTCGTAAGGCACCGACACTGACGAGGACGGCGCCGGCCGAGACGACACGCAGCGCTTAGGGACGGCTCCAGAACCCCGAGGCTTCTTCCGGGATTCCGCCGACACGCCCCCGCAAGCGTCACGGCGTCAGCCCGGCCCCGCAGACCTACACACACGCCCCCACGAACCTACACTCTACCAAAACGAGAATAAAGCCTCAGCTTTTGCTCTACTCACACCTCCGTGTCTCTGTGCATCGCCCTTTCCCGCTACACTGGTGGAGGATGCGGGCATGAGCACAGAACTGCCCCTCACCTAAAAAACAAAAAAAAGCACAGAGAGGAAAAAAAAAGTTTTTGTTTTTTTTCGACAAGGAGAGAGAAAATGGATCAGACGTTACAGCAGCTGTTGCAGACCAGTATACAGCAACAGGCCGTCACCCAACAACTCACAGTAAGCCTCCAGGCGGCGACAGAGACGCTGGTGGCACTACAGTCCCGCGCGGGGGAATACAGTGGTGGAAGAGGTGGCTATGGACCGGTTCCTGAGGGCGTTACCCCGGATGGCACAACAGGCCGTGGGGGTCCAAGCACCGCGTACACCCCAGGAGCTCCTGACGGCCCTGGAGCGCGCCACCGTCACCCTCGAGCTCGACCTGCGTGACCCACAGCCCTCGGACCTACCCCTAAGTGCCTCGGGGGTCCGGTCTGACCGGCCATGCCCAGCCGGCACTTGGTGAACCCGCCGGAGGTTGCCCGCCCAGGTAACTCCCACCGATGAGCCCAAGCCCACGGAGCCGGAACTGGGGCCTCCCGGACCGACCCAGAAACCTTGGCTGGCCGGCTGCACCCTCCATGCGCGACAGTTGCCGGAGGGGCCCACCCAGAATGTGTGGATTGAAGGGAGGCCGATCACCTCGCTGCTGGACACCGGGAGCACGGTGACCCTCGCCCGACCATCCGTCCTCCCCAGCGGACTCCAGCCAGGGGGAAGCCTCACTGTGACCTGCGTTCATGGGGACACCGGGGAAGTCCCGACAGCAGAGGTGCCGATCAAGAGCGCGACCGGGATCTGGTCTCTCCACGTGGGCGTGATCCCTGACCTCCCCATACCGTTACTCCTGGGAAGGGACTGGCCAGGATGCCTGCCGGGCCGGGACGCCGAGACAGGGAAGCCGCGACGTCGGAAGCAGAGGACCGGGACCCGGACCGCTTACCCGGCCCAGGACAATGGGGACGCCACTCCTGAAGGTGAGTCCTCTATATCGATTAACCATATGTCTGTTGTCGTCCACCAGGTGAACCGAGAGGGGAGCTTTGGTCGGGAGCAGAAGGAGGACGACCGCCTCAAGCACTGCTGGGCCCAAGTATGGGTTGTAGAGGGGGTCGACCAAAACCCCGACCTGAGACTTCCCACCTCGTAGTTCCTCGTCCGGGGTGGCCTCCTCTACCAATGGGCCTGCCGCCGCGGGGAGCAGGTAGATCTCCTGGTGGTACCACAGATGAAAACACCACTCGTCATGCACCTCACACATGTCTACCCGCTCGGCGGTCACCTGGGACCGTGGAACACATTGGAAAAACTGAGGGACCGATTCGTGTGGCCCGGGATGAGTGCCGAGGTCCAGAGGTTCTGCCAGCTGTGTCCCCAGTGCCAACGCACCGCTCCCCAGAGGCCCCCGCCGGTGCCCCTCATCCCTCTACCCATCATCGGCGTTCCCTTTGAGCGGATCGGCATGGACCTCGTGGGGCCCCTCCCCAAGTCGGCCCGGGGACACGAGTACATCCTGGTGGTCGTAGACTATGCCATCCGGTACCCGGAGGCGGTACCACTGTGCAAAGCCACCTCCCCCAACATCGCCAGGGAACTGGTACTCTTTTTCAGCCGGGTGGGAATCCCCAAGGACATACATACGGCTGTGGCGCATGTGGTAGAGCGGGTGGTCCACTAATTGTAGGGCGGTTCGATTCCTGCCCCAGGTGACTCCACATGCCGAAGTGTCCTTGGGCAAGACACTGAACCCCAAGTTGCTCCCAATGGCAAGTTAGCGCCTTGCATGGCAGCTCTGCTTCCATTGGTGTGTGAGTGTGTGTGAATGGGTGAATGAGACACAGTGTAAAGCGCTTTGGATAAAAGCGCTTTAAAAAAAGCTATATAAGTGCGCCATTTACTAACCGACCAAGGTACGCCCTTTGTCTCCAAGTTAATGTCTGATCTGTGTCGGCTGTTGCAGGTGAAGCACCTGAAGACGTCGGTCTACCACCCCCACACTGACGGGCTGGTCGAGCGCTTCAACCAGACGCTCAAACGGATGCTGCGGCGGGTGATAGACAAAGAAGGGAGGAACTGGGATCTCCTCCTCCCTTACGTACTCTTAACTGTCCGGCAGTGTCCCCAGGCATCCACCGGCTTCACCCCCGTCGAGCTGCTGTTCGGCTGGCACCCTCGAGGACTACAGGACGTTGCCCGCGAAGCCTGGGAGGAACAGCCGTCCCCGTACCGCTCGGTTGTGGAATATGTATGGGAAATGCAAGACAGGATCAACCGAGTGGCGCCGATAGTCCTACAGCACATGCGCGCCGCCCAGGAGGAACAGCAGCGGGTGTACAACCGCCCGGCGCAGCCTCGGGAGTTCCACTAGGGGAACAGGTACTTCTTCTGGTACCCAGTAGCGCCTGCAAGTTCCTGGCCCACTGGCAGGGGCCTTACACCGTTCTAGAGCATCAGGGCGCCGTCAACTACCGCCTGCAACAGCCCGGTAGGAGAACGGACGGGAAACTATACCACATTAACTTGTTGAAGAAGTGGGTAGAACCGGCCCCAGTGGTTTCAGCGTACGCCGCCCTGGACACAGATCAGAACAAGCGTGCTTTGGTCGACCTCGGGGAGGACCAAAACCCCGCCCAGAGACTGGAGCTCCTCGAGTTTGTGGACCAATTCTTGGACGTGTTCTCCTCCTCCCCGGGAATGACTCAAGTGGTACGCCACCACATAAAGACACCTCCAGGGGTAGTGGTGAGAAAGAGGCCCTACCGTGTCCCAGAGGCCCAGCGTAAGGCCATCGAGGAAGAGGTGGAGCGAATGCTATGAGACGGAATTATCGAAGAGTCCAACAGCCCCTGGTCCAGCCCCTCATTGTAGTGCCAAAACCCGACGGGAGCATTCGGCTCTGCAATGACTTTCGCAGACTCAACCAGGTCTCGGATTTTGATAGCTACCTCCTCCCCCGAGTGGACGACCTTGTGGAGCGCCTAGGGAGGGCCCGATTCATTTCCACCCTGGACCTCACCAAAGGGTACTGGCAAGTGGCCCTAGCGGCTGACGCTCGACCCAAGACGGCCTTTAGCACCTCCACGGGCCACTGGCAGTACCGGGTCCTCCCCTTTGGACTACATGGGGCACTGGCCACCTTCCAACGACTGATGGACATCGTCCTACGGCCCCATCATAGCTTTACAGCGGCCTTCTTGGATGATGTAGTCATCCATTCCTCCACCTGGACGGACCACCTGTTCCATCTGGGGGAGGTCCTAAAGGGACTCCGGGACACTGGCTTGACTGCCAACCTAAGAAATGTCACCTTGGGCTAACCGAGGCGCAGTACCTGGGATACCGCATTGGGCGCTGGATGCTGAAGCCCCAGGCAGAGAAAGCGGTGAAAGGCTATCCTCGGCCCACGTCTAAAAAACAGGTGCGTGCCTTCTTGGGGTTGGCGGGGTATTATCGGAGGTTTGTCCCTAACTTCTCTGCGATAGCCTCCCCTCTTTCAGATCTGACAAATAAGGGCCAGCCGGACCAGGTGAGGTGGACAGCCAACGCCGAGCGGGCCTTCCGGACTCTGAAGGAGGCCCTCACCAGCGAGCCGGTGCTGCGCAACCTGGACTTTACCCTCCCCTTCTCGGTGCACACCGACGCATCCGAAACCGGGCTGGGCGCAGTTCTCTCCCAAACCTTCGAGGGAGAAGAGCACCCGGTACTCTACATCAGCCGGAAGCTGTCCCCCGCAGAGAGAAGGTACGCCGCGGTGGAAAGAGAGGCCCTGGCAATAAAGTGGGCCATTGAGGAGCTGAGGTACTACCTGGCAGGCCGACTCTTCATCCTGGTGACGGACCATGCCCCCCTCCAATGGATGGCCAAGGCCAAGGACACTAATGCCAGGGTAACTCGTTGGTTTCTCGCCCTGCAGGACTTCTGTTTTCAGGTCCAACACCGGGCAGGGACCCTAACGGGAACGCAGACGGGCTCTCATGGAGGGGACGCTATGGGCCCCACCACCCGCGGCAGTAGGCTCGGAGCTGGGGGGGATACTGTCGCGAACGAACTGGCACTCGGTCGGGGAAGCAGAAATCGCTCCTTCTCCGACTGCCATCCCGGCACGAAGCAGGAAGCCCCGCGCTGGACCCCGCATTAACCGGAAAGGACGCCATGCCGGGGAGAACCCGCCGATGCCGTACCGTCCGGGATTGGAGGATCGGACAGAAGAATTCCACCACTCTCTAACACCAGGCGGAAATAAAAGGACGCCCTTCCGCTCCGGGAAAGTTGAGTACCGAATCACCGAAACGGTTGGCGTCCGAAACGGATTCCAGTACAGGTATTCTCCCGTCCCCGCTTTGAAAGGTGACTAATCGCTCTCTCTCTCTCTCCCCACATATATATTTCTTCGTAAGGCACCGACGCAGGACCGAGGGGCGCCCGGCCGAGATGACACGCAGCGCTGAGGGATGGCTCAAGAACCCCGAGGATTCCCCCGACACGCCCCCGCGGCGTCCGACGTCAGCCCGGCCCGCGAACTTCTACACCACGCCCCCCGCAACCTACACTCTACCAAAACGAGAATAAAGCCTCAGCTTTTGCTCTACTCACACCTCCGTGTCTCTGTGCATCGCCCTTTCCCACTACACTGTATACCGTGTTTATATTTCTGTAAAGCTGCTTTGAGACAATGTCTATTGTAAAAAGCGCTATACAAATAAAATTTAATTGAATTGAATTGAATATAGGTGTGTTCTTGTGTGTATTGGCATGTATTGACGTGTATTGGTGTGTACTGGTGTTTACTGGAGTGCACTGGTGTGTACTGGAGTGTACTGGTGTATGTTGTGTACTAATGTGCATTAGTGTATACTGGTGTGTACTGGTGTTTACTGGAGTATGGTGTGTACTGGAGTGTACTGGAGTGTACTGGTGTATACTGGAGTGCATTGGTGTGTACTGGTGTATACTGGAGTGTACTGGTGTTTACTGGAGTATGGTGTGTACTGGTGTGTACTGGTGTGTACTGGTGTATACTGGAGTATCGTGTGTACTGGTGTATACTGGAGTCCACTGGTGTATGGTGTGTACAGGAGTGCATTGGTGTGTTCTGGTGTATACTGGAGTGTACTGGTGTATGTTGTGTACTATTGTGCATTAGTGTGTACTGGTGTATACTGGAGTGCACTGGTGTATATTGTACTGGAGTGTACTGGTGTTTACTGGTGTGTACTGGAGTGCATTGGTGTGTACTGGTGTATACTGGAGTATCGTGTGTACTGGTGTATACAGGTGTATCGTATGTACTGGTGTATACTGGAGTCCACTGGTGTATGGTGTGTACAGGAGTGCATTGGTGTGTTCTGGTGTATACTGGAGTATCATGTGTACTGGTGTATACTGGAGTACATTGGTGTGTACTGGTCATTGCTCATCTTGCTGCTTTTTTTCCTCTGTGCTTCAGAGTCCTGAAGTTAAAATCTCTCCTGCTGGTCTCTACTAGGCGAGATGCACTGTATTTTTAAGCAGGAGTTTTATGCTGAAGTTCTGAGTACTGAATATGAACTATAACTGACAGCCATTACTGAAGCTGAGCTCTGATTGGCTCTTACCTTCCACAGCAGTATGAAGATAACGATGAGAAGGAGAAGTCCACCTCCCACGCCTGTTCCGATGATCATTTCAGGAGGAATGATCAGTTCTGTTTTCACACTAATCTATAATCACATACACACACACACACACACACACACACACACACACACACACACACATACACACACACATACACACACACAAACACACACAGACATTTAAATCGTGACCATGTCCATGCAGTCATGAGGTTTGTGGTACTTTTTAACAGCATCAGTAAAAATTCATTGGGCACCCCTGTTCTAAAGCCTAAAAACAAGCACATGTGTCGAAAGGAAGTGCGGGTAGATCGCTAATAAAAAAAAAAGATGTTAATTGACGTACAGGGCAGCCAGTCTGAGATCTCGTCTTTTCTCTCA
>CM022772.1:22993189-23000689 GCA_012411365.1 Ameiurus melas | reverse complement strand
GAGTTGGAGCTCTTGGACTGAAGATCAGATCTTGGTGGAAGTGAGTCGGAAAACACCGGAGACACGGTGTCCTTCACACAGCTCTGAAACACAGAGACACAGAGAAAGATTCCTTTACTAACATCTTCATCATGATTATTTATAATTCACTTCAATGTGGAAATCAACTTATGAGGAGTTTGGTTTTCTCACATTATAACAGGAAACAAATAAAAACTGTAGAGATTTAAAATGTTCCTAAACTAGTTATGACCCTCAAGCAAGTGAAGTACACAATTACCATCAACCATCATCACCATCAACAATCACCATCAACTGGGATACAGGAAGTTTCCAGACAGCCCCAAGGGCTGAAGAGCCGATCCGCAACACACCATAAACACTCCTTAAACACACTTATAAAGAGATGGAACATACGTACAAAGACTGTGTGGTTGTAACAGGAAACCTCAGAGTCCAGCAGCACAGACGTCACCAGACTCCTGGACGTCTTATCTTCTGCACTGAAAACCCCCGACTGTCCTGTCTCACAGCGGTCAGCTTTGAGCTCCAACGTCCGTGTCAGACCACTCTTCACTGCCCCTGAGGAAGAGAGGGCGCTCACAGTCACAGTCTGTGTGTGTGTGTCTCTGTGCTTGTGTTTGTTACCTGAGAATACCTGTGCTCTGGAACGTTAATGGGGCGGGGCGGTGTGTTGTGTGTTTGTTGTGTGTATATGATGTGTGTATGTAATGTATGTAGTGTGTATGTTGTGTGTACCTGAGTGTTTGTTGTGTGTTTGTTATGCGTTTGTTGTGTGTATGTTGTGTATTTGTTGTGTACCTGTGTTCTGAGTTAGTTGTGTACCTGTGTGTATGTTGTGTGTTTGTTGTGTACCGTGCTCGGAGTTAGTTGTGTACCTGGGTTCCAGGTGATCCTACTTTTGCTGTTGGTGTTTTCTGCCGTACTGAAGCAGGTGCTGAGAGTGATGATGGGAAATGAACGTCCGAGTAGCCGAGGCAGTCAAGTGGGTCAGGTTGATTTCAGACGGAGAGAAACTGAGCTTCGCTTGAGACGGACACAACCGGCCGAGTTCTGAGAGAACCAGTTACATCAGTTAGTCCAAAATTGACATCGAGTATTTACATGAGGAGAGTTCCTTGTATTCAGAGTCGGGTTACGCAGCTGCTTAATGGATTTTCTGAGCTCCATATGTCAGATTATTAAAATCACCTGCATGTAGTTCCTGCCCACATCTGAATACTGCTCCTCACTCGTGTCGATATCACTCAAGAAAAATGCACTGAAGTTCAGATCAGAATCACACAGAACTGAGAAACTCCTCCCCACATTGTTATAGGCAACGGCTGGACTACACTTCCCAGAAAAACAGCAGGGCTATGAACATGGCCACCGAGAGCTACAACAGCAAGACTTTCACGCTGACACTCACCTGATTACTGATTACACACACACCTGGACTCAATCACCTCCACAGCTACCTCACAGTAAATAAGGACATTCAGTTCACTCACTCACTGCTAGAGTACGCTCTGAGTCTCCTGGTACCAGTCTATTCCACACCGCTGCTCCATGGTCTGTTTACTCTGTCTGCACATCGCCTGACCCTTGCCTGTTCACTCACCACCGGGTTTTGGAGGACCTCTTTGTACTGTTTGCCTGGATCATTAAAGTCTATGATTACCTGAACTTGACTCAACTCTAAATATAGAGCTGTGTGTTTAAAAATATTACATTATGAGTTTTCATACTTCAAGAGTACAACGGTCCCTTGTGCTCCAACAGCAATGTCCGTCAGACCGTCCTGTCCCATGTCCATCACACCATCGATCGCCAAACCGAAATGGTGAAGCTTCTCAGAGATGGAACTTGCCACAATTCTCTACACACACACACACACACACACACACAACACACACACACACACACAGTCATAAAGAGCATATATTTGTGACTGTGTACTGCATCCTGTGTGTCTGTGTTTGGAGTTATACCTGGCTGTACTAGGGCCAGATGTTTATAGTTGTACCTGGCTGTACTGGGGGCAGATGTTTTTAGAGTTGTACCTGGCTGTACTGAGGGCAGATGTTTTGACAGTTGTACCTGGCTGTACTGAGGGTGATTCCGTGATCACGGTTGCGCGGGTAAATGTAATGGCTCCTTTCTGATTGTCTTCCAGTGGAGCTCCAACAGCTAAATCCTGCAGCTGGTCTCCATTCAGATCTGCTACAGCGCTAGAGTCGTCCCAAACCGACCCTGAGCCGATTCAAACACCTCCAACTCCTTCTCCTTCTCCAACTTACGCTACACACACACACACACACAGTTTTAATTAGCTGCCATATCAATATATATATACACAGTACGTTGAGGCCTCATGGAATTATACTGCTTCAGTAACACACACAGTAATGTCCTGTGTGTGTGTGTGTGTGTGTGTGTGTGTGTGTGTGTGTAGTGTGTGTGTGTGTGTGTGTGTGTGTGTACCTGTTGTGTAATTCTGTAGATGTATAACCCGTCCCTCTCCTGGAGGATGAGGTTTGTAATACATTGGAGCTCCAACCACGAGGAAGTCAGTGTTGTTGTCTGAGTCCAGGTCTAACACACACTGATCCTCGAACATGACCGATCTGCAGAGGCATTATTTAATAAATGATTATATTACAGATGTGTGTGTGCTGTGTTGTGATTTCATTACTACAGTGTACCTGCCATGTAGCTGTGTGAGGTTCATGTGAGGTTACATTAGTTCTGCTGCTGTTGCTGCTGTGTATCTGCCGTGTTTCAGTGCACCTGCTGTGTAGCTGTGATGCAGGTTTCAGGTGTTTTTCAGTTTTGTATTAATGATGGTGTTGAACATGACCTGGAGCCAGCTGGCCCTTTCACCATATTCACTTTAAATTATATCATATTTGTGCAACAGAACAATGGAACCTCACTTCCTGTCTACAGTGGTGTTGTTTTACTACAATCTGAAATATCAGATCCAACTCCCAGTTTGTGTTCTCTGTTTAATGTTCAGAGTCCTGACAGTGTGGAGGAAACAAACCACAAACTCCTTCAGAACTGTGTACTTCTCGTTTAGGAGAGTGTTAAACATTCCAGGCGTCAAGCAGGAAGCAGCGTCCTTCGAGCTAACGCTATTATATTAATTTCTTCTAATCTCTGTACTTTAAAATAATTTACCTTATGTTATACAAATATAACTGACACTACTTTATATAAAACAATCAGAACATTGCGCTGTTGCTAAATTTGATCTGTTTTTACAAACATCCACGACCAGTTTGTGACTAGCTTGTAGCCCGCTAGCATCATCTACCGCTGGCCTTGTTTACGTTTCATATTTCTCATTTACTGCTGTTTTGTCTGTTGTCTGCTGTCTCTCCGGTTTTAAGTGCAGATGAGGACTCGCTCAAGCTTCACATGGTGCTGTTGGAACTGGAAGATGTGGAGAAGCAGATCCACGGCCTACTCAACAAGCAGGCCCAGCTGCTGAAGCAAAGAACTGTGTTGGAAACATCTTGTGCCTACACATCCAATGTAAGCACACTGTGTGGTATTTCCACTCCCAGGCCCTCTACGCCGTGTGTTTCTCTGTGCAGGGAGCATGCACCTTGGACTTTCCCAGCTGTGGTCTCAGTCACGTCGGCGCCAACACACCTCGGGCCTTGGGTGAACCAGTAGCGGAAGGCATGGGCTGGACCCCAGGTGAGGACCTCTCCACCTCCGTTGTTCAAGATGTCAACCAGGAATTGCTTCGCCCGGAACGTCTAATGAACAGAATCTGGTGTTTTTCAATAACTGGAATCTGTTCTGGGAGCGTCCTAGGTTGTTTCATCCTGATGGCGTGCACCCCAGCAGCCTTGGGGCAGAACTGCTGTCTGACAACATCTCCAAGTCACTACACTCCAAGTGACTGCCTAACATAAGTACATCTTCCAACAATAACAACATTCAGTATAATCAATGCTCAATTAATATTCCGGCAATGGTAATACATACTATACAGACTGTGTCTGTTCCCCGAGCTATATAAATATATAGAAAATCTCAGAAAGTCTGTCTTCGTAACCTAATTCTGATCAAACAGAAATACTTTTATTAGGCCCACGTGTAGCTAGAAGTAATCTTCCTGACTACACAGTAACTCTGGATGGTCTTTCTGTTTCATCATGTACAGCAGTTAAAGACCTCGGAGTGATTATTGACTCCAGTCTATCATTTGATGCTCATGTAGATAATATTACTAGGATAGTCTTCTTTCATCTCAGAAATATTTCTAAGATAAGAAACATATTGTCACTACATGATGCAGAAATACTGGTTCATGCATTCGTCACCTCTAGATTAGATTACTGTAATGCCTTACTGTCTGGATGTTCCAGTAGGAATATAAATAAACTCCAGTTAGTCCAGAATGCAGCTGCTAGAGTCCTAACTAGAACTAGAAGATACGACCATATCACCCCGATCTTATCCACACTGCATTGGCTCCCAGTAAAATCTCACACTGATTATAAAATACTACTACTGACCGATAAAGCACTGAATGTTCTCACTCTGCTACACCTACTTTCATCAAAAGATAAATGTAAACGTGCACTTAGATGTAGGTTATTTGTTGGTACCTGGAATAGTGAAGTCTACAGCAGGGAGAAGAGCCTTCGCTTATAGAGCCCCACAGTTATGGAACAGTCTTCCTATTAGTGTTCGGGACTCAGACACAGTCTCAGTGTTTAAGTCTAGGCTTAAAACATATTTGTTTACTCAAGCCTACCCTGACTAGACTTTCTAGACTTTCTATTATACTAATTCCCAGTCCTAATAACCCTTTTTTCCCCTCTCTCCTTCTGCCGAGCCACACACGATTTTATGGAGATACTAGAGATCCAAATGCTTTCTACCTCTGGATGGAGCTCAAATCGTCTCCAATTCCAGATTGCTGGGACTACGGCTGCTCCTAAGACCATACAGACTTCATATAAGTCAATACTGTTCTATTTCACACTATCTGTTGTTCACCAGATGAGGACGGGTTCCCTTCTGAGTCGGGTTCCTCTCAAGGTTTCTTCCTCTTAAAACATCTTAGAGAGTTTTTCCTCACCACCGTCGCCACTCAGTGTCTTGTTCAGTTGGGATAAATTCACACCTTTAATATCTGTATACCGTGTTGATATTTCTGTAAAGCTGCTTTGAGACAATGTCTATTGTAAAAAGCGCTATACAAATAAAATCAAATTTAATTGAATTGTAGTTCCTCAATATGATACAGAAATTTGGACTAAAGGTGAATAATGTAAACATGCTGAGGCTGTTTCTTACCTGTTCTCCAGAGATAGTGCTCATGACCTCCCATTTGTGGTTCATCTTCCTAAACAGAGTCACCTGACCCCTGTGATTAGATCTTGGTGCTCCAGAGAACACAAGAGAATCTCTGTCTCTCCGTCCAACCACAACAGAGTAACCTGAACACAACACACACACACACACACACACACACACACACACACACACACACACACACACACACACACACACACACACACACACACACACAACAGACACACACACACACACACACACACACACACACTCACACAACACACACACTCACACACACACACACACACACACACACAACACACACACATTCACACACACACAGACACAGACACACACACACACACACACACACACACACACACGGTTGTGGAAGATCAGCTGCTGAGGTTCTGTGTTAGACTGCACCACCATGTACAGTACATGTCACTAACAGCTGAAAGAAACAGAGACATGTCCTTGTGTAATAAACAGCGTACCATGTATCAGAGTCATTCTTTAGGTTACTGTGTTTGATTTCCATCTCAGCTTCGGATCCTGTAACTTCATACAGATTTCCCTGCCAATTATTAGATCCAACTGCTCCCAGAATCAGAGTGTCCTGGAATACAGAATAAAGAAAGACGTGGTTAAGTGTTTGTGTTCAGACAGATTTTAAGATATTATTTGTATACGCCTGTAACTCATTCCAGATCATTCAGACTCCATATAAAGTATATTGCAATTATTTCAATGCGTACAAAACTCTGCCACCAGATTCCTGACTGGAACCAGGAAATACAATCATATTACTCCTCTTTTACCCTGTCCAGGGTGTACCCCGCCTTGTGCCCAATGCTTCCTGGGATAGGTTCCAGGTTCCCCGTGACCCTTAAAAAGGAGTAAGCGGTAGAAGATGGATGGATGGATGGATGGATACCCTGTTTTGGGTCCTTGCACTGGCTCCCAGTCAGGTTCCATGTTGATCATCATGTTGACATACAAGACATTACATGCCTTTTCTACACGTCCAAACAAAATACAAAGTCTTACGTAACTCCCTCACTAACCATATAAACAGGAGAAAAGGTAAAGATTTTTAAAAATGGCATTTAACCCCTACGGCTTTGTCAAAACTCGTGACGGAGCGGATGAAGGAAGGAGGTAAGCGCACTTAAGAACGAGTGTAGTTTATTTACAAGAGACAGGCAGACAAATCCAAAACGTAATCCAAAGGCGTAGTCAGAAAACAAGTGAAGGTCAGGCGAACGGCAAACAGGCATAAACTTGGGGCAAGGCAGATATCAACAACGTGGCTCGGAAAACAGGGTCGAGAAACAAACATGAGCATAAACATGAACGTGAGCTAAGACAATGATCTGGGAATGGATAACCCAGCATGAACTATAACTAACAAGGAACTATGTTTACTATGTTTAATTAACCGCGCCGTGTGTAGTACGGCGCGTAGTATATAAACCGGCATGAATTAACTTAAACAGAGTTCACCTGGGAGTAATACATACACACGTGGGGATACAACCTATGACACAAACGGGGCGGGGTCATGACGAACATAAACAAAACACACGTGCCCCCCCCCCAGCCAATGACAGAAACAAAAACAAAAGCACATGTTCAAATGTCAGAACACGCATGCGCAACCGCGCGAGAGCACGCTGCAAGGGGGAACCGTGACAGGCTTCTTTACTTAACTGGAACAAAATAAGGTGAATAAGTAACCAAATAACATCACAGAAACTGTTTGTTAAAACATGGGACTGGTAGACGAACACTGGTCAGATGTTGCTAAGCAGGTAAGTAAATATCTAAAAAGGGAAAACACACTGATTGTCACACACGAGGAAACCTAATCACATAATCAAAACAAACTTTCACACACACAACTTGACGCCAAACACATCAATCCCGCTCAGCCAGTTAATGTCTCTTTTGACAACAAAGAACAACTCGGTTCTCAAAGTAACTTCTCGTCTCTTTCTCTTGTGATTCAGCTTTGGTGTCCTTTTTAAAGTTAAAGAGAGAGAGAAAGAGAAAACACACACAGAGGGTTTACTTTGACTCCATTTGACTAACATTCCTACCACTCCAGTGTCCTCTACTCTTCAATATATACATTATACTGTGTATTTAAGAGGTGGCATCAAATAAACTTCT
>CM022772.1:22945689-22988189 GCA_012411365.1 Ameiurus melas | reverse complement strand
TCAAACAGGTCTCTTCCTACAAATACTCAGGGCTCTATATCGACAGTGATCTGAGTCGGCATACACAAGTGACAGGAGTCTGTGCAAGAATCCCCCACGTCTACATTTTAAAGAGACTGAGGGTGTTTGGTGTTACTGGTAAGATTATTCTTTTTATAGAGCTATTATTGAGTCTGTATTACATTACACTTCTTCAGCGTTTCAGGAGACTTGACAAATCACAGATTTATGTTTTTATTGCATTTTAGAAAAAATCCAAACTTTTATGGGAATGGGGTTAGTAGATATACTCACAGGGCGAAGCGGATGGCTGTGTATGTGTTTGTGAGAGATTTCATGTGAACTTCTGCATCAAGTTTCTCCTTCGCCGTGCCGGAAACATAATCTTTAAAGGTGAAAACTGTCCTGACTGCTGTAGAAAACTGAACAGCAGCAAACTACACACACACACACACACACACACACACACACACACACACACACACACACACACACACACACACACACACACACACACACACACACACACACACACACACACACACACACACACACACATACAGAAATAAATCAAGAATATTGAACATACAGTATTATAAACAGTTTTACTAACTGCTCCTGTTTATCGTTTTTGTCTCATTTTTTCTTCCATGTATTTGTTCATGTTTTGCTGCCAAAATGTGTTTGATTTGTTGATAGACATGTAAACTGGTCACAAAGTAGAACCTGCTGGGCTTCACTTGCTCCCTCTGCAGCTGGATCCGGACTTCCTGACTGAACGATAACTGATGAATCAGATTGGATGCAGCACTTCCTGCACCATCACACTGAGCACCAGCGCAGCCTTGGGATGCATGCACAGCCACTTCCTGTTCACACTGATGATGCATGACTGTACTGCAAGACAAAGCTCCAAACTGCCTCATCAAATTTGCAGATGATACCACAGCTGCGGGACTCATCAGCAGCAACAACAAGACAGAGTACAGAGTCGTCTCGAGCTGCTAGTGGACTGACATCAGCTCAATAATCTGCCTCTTAATGTTGTCAAGACAAAGGAGATGGTAGTGGACTTCATGAAGACCAGTGTGAACCGCTCACCGCTGGCTGTCCTTTATGTTTCTCAGGTTGCACATATCTGATGACCTAACCTGGTCTCACAAGACCATATCTCTGGCCAGAAAAGTCCAGCAGCACCTCCATTTCCTATAAGCCAACTGAGGAGACCTACAGTCTGCCCCCCATACCCTCACCCCATTTAACAGAGGCATCATAAAGCGTGTTCTCACCAGCTGCATCACTGTCTGTTTGGGAACTGCAGTGCATCAGACTGCAAGATCCTTGTAGTGAATAGTGAAGAACATCATGGGGGTCTCTCTGCCTACAGCACAGGACATCTATCATAAAAACTGCCCCATAAAATCCACCAGAATAGTGTCTGACCCCTCTCATCCCTCTCATAAACTCTTCATCCCTCTGGCAGAAGATACCAAAGTGTCCCGACCACCTGATCCTGGAGCAGCTTCTGTTCCCACAAACTGTCAGGATCCTCAATAATAAACTGTGTCCCACAGGCCTCCCTCAGAATAACAGACACATCCCCCATCATCACTAAGCACCTCGCCTCCTTATCTTCTTCTTTTTCATTACTACACCACGTTCATAAATACACGTTCATTAATATCCCCCACTGTTCACCTATACCACTAATACCTGTCATACAGGTGCTGCACTATAGTCAGGGACTTCTGTGCTGCTAGGAACAGTGTTGAGGACCTTTACTCATCACACAGAGATCCACTCACTATGCTGCTGATTACTGCACATGTATGTTTATGTACATACTATAATTCACATTCTTTACAAAATTCACCTCAATGTGAAGAGTTCACTTTCTATCAAAAAGTCAAAGATAGACCATTTTGTGGAGGATTAGTGGTGTACTGATTACATCTGTTACAGGAAGAACACGAAACATCTCCCGAGGTGATGCATGAGGAGTGATTAACACTTATCCATGTGATTTCACTGTTCACCTCAGGAGATGTTCATTGTCTCTCCTGTTAGAGACGTAATCAACTGAACACCAGAGACACTGAGAGGAGATCTGAAGGAAGAAGAATATATCAGGATCACAATCAAAAGACTGAAGAGAAAACAGTCCTAGTGTCTGCAGTGTGTGGTGGGGTGTTGTGTTGTGTGTGGTGCTGCAGTGGTTTGTGTTGCATGATGTTGTGTTGTGTGTGTGGTGGGGTGTTGTGTGGTTCTGCAGTGGGTTGTGTGGTGGTGTGTTGTGTGGAGTGTTGTGTTGTGTGGTGTTGTGTGTGGGGTGTTGAGTGATGTGTGTGTGGTGTTGTGTGTTGTGTGGTGGTGTGTTGTGTGTGGTGTGCATGGGTTGTGTTGTGTGGGGTGTTGTGTTGAGTGATGTGTGGTGCTGCAGTGGGTTGTGTGGTGTTGCAGTGGTGTGTGTTGTGTTGTGTGGTGGTGTTGTGTTGTGTTGTGTTGTGTGGGGTGTTGTGTGATGTGTGTGTGGTGGGTGCGGTGCTGCAATGGGTTGTGCTGTGTGGGGTGTTGTGTGTGTGTGGTGTTGTGTGTTCACCTCGATAGATGAGTTTTTGAGTGTTGTCACAATGTCCCATATTAATTTTTTATTCATATTGAACTCTGACATTGGCATGCTGCTGGAGCCATCGAAAAGGAACACCAGGTTCACTTTACTCTTCGTGCACTCTGTGAAGAAACAACACAATAACTAGATATGTAGGTATTTATTAGTTGAGTAACAGTGTTCATGTCTCAGGGTTTAACAATGTTTATGTTTCATGGTGTAACAGGTTTAAAGTGCAGAGTTATCACTGATTTATCCTGAGCATGGTGACTGTGAGAGTGAAGAACACTCGTACCTTGGAAAGCGGCAGTGATGCGGGTGACGGTGTTCAGCCTGCTGTTGAACTGGTAACAGATTCCGTTCAGATATGAGTTTCCATCACACTCATGAGTGAAACTCGGACTGCAACTCTACATCACCACCAAAACAAAAATTTTACAAATGAATACCCTTCGTTCTACAGGGCTCTTCTTTAAGAGAGACACGAGGGGAGCCGTGATTGAACCAAATCCTCTGATGAATCTCCTGTAGAAATTTAAATCTATAAAATAGACTAGAGTCTTTGCAGTTCCATAACTGTAGTAATTATAGCAGAACATTCCTGGATAGCAGAGAACTTTGTTTGATCTACAGTGACTCCATTCCAACAGTTTATTTAAGGAATGAAATGTGGGTTACATGAGGTTAATGAGCCACTGAACTGATGGAATGATTTAGTATTCAAAACAGCAATTTTCAAACTCGTCCTTGAAGTTCTGATAAATAGTGTGAAGGTCAAATGTGAAATCACTTCCAAGACCTTTATATGAGGTGGATGCAGTGGTGACACTGGGCACTTTGAGGCTGGTGGCATAACACTGAGGTGAAACAGTTCTCTCTCTCTCTCTCTCTCTCTCTCTCTCTCTCTCTCTCTCTCAACAGGGACTGTTCTCTCCTAGACTTCTTGCTTCCCCTGTCATGCTTGAATATATTGCATACCAGTATTCACGGGTGTACATATCACGCTGTAGAAACACTTCTCTCTCTGTTACGGAACGGAGTTGGAGGCAGATGCAGGTGCAGATCAAAACCCTTAATTAAACATAAATATTAAAACTCAAAGTAAACGCGGGCTTCAATGGTTAACAAGAAACATGGAACGTGGCATGACAATATCTTAGAAACAACACAACCATTGACCGCTACAACTAAGACAACTAATAATAACGAGCACAGTTCTCCGTAATCACGACACTTAAGTAGAGAACATAATCATACTTAAACTACCAACACCTGTGATAGATCAAGGTGGTTAAGCTAGCGCTCAACCCGGAAGTGAGTGAAACAAAACAATGTCATGTGGCTAGTCCGAAGACGAGCCACAGTGCCCTCTGCTGGGCATAACGTGACACTCTTGTTCTCTCTCTCTCTCTCTCTCTCTCTCTCTCACTCACTGCTGCTCCTCAGTAACAGGGACTGTTCCCTCCTAGACTTCTTGCTTCCCCTGTCATGCTCAGATATATTGCATACCTGTATATTGCATACCTGTATTCACAGGTGTACATATCACGCTTTAGTGCATATTCAAGGCAGTGCATTCGGAAAACGCACATCAGGTGAAGGTGAAGTTTTCAAACTTTCAGCCACCGCCATCACCCACCCCTCCATGACATTCTTTAGCACCTTTGATAGCACCTTGTCCATGCGTGTCACACATGCTACCTGATCTGCATTCAAGGGAGCCTGTAAAAAATATTCAGCTAACAAGGCATTAATGTTCTCTGACAGGGCTGCTGTACCCACATCACTCGTGTCATCCAGGGGCACCCACGGAAGACCATCTGCATTACCATGTTTCTCTGAGGGACTGTATTCAATATAAGATGAAAGAATGATTGCCCATCTCTGAATACTGTCTGCTGCCATTGAGGGTAGACGTTTATGTGCCACAAACAAAGTCAACAAGGGCTTATGATCAGTCAGCATTCTGAACTTCCTTCCCCATAGACATTGGTGGAACTTTTGAACTCTGAAAATGAGTGCCAACCCTTCTTTTTGGGAGTATCCATGTGGCATTGTATGTTGCAAAAAATCTCCAATTCCATAATCTGATGAGTCACAAGCGAAGGTGAGTGGTACCTTTGGATCATAGTGTACCAGGACCTGTTCATTTGTTAGCAAGTCTTTACAGTTATCAAAGGCTCTTTGCTCTGCCTGTTTCCTCTCCCATGGAACATTATCTCTCTGTATAAGGGAGCTTGCAGGGTACTTTGGTTTTGTAAAAAAAAAAAAAAAGTCTGACCCCTGCCCTTTTACTACAATCCAGGGTAGTAGTTCACTCTGGTTTTCATAATTAACAGTAGCTTGAAACTGTCCTAACACAGGCATGATCTCTCCTGTATACATTTTAAGCTTGATGCCTGCGACATCTAGTGGCTGTACTGAGAATGTATTTTGAAACCGATTTTCAGATATAATACTCACTGCAGCACCAGTATCAATTTCCATCAGAATCTTTTGCAGAGACTTTTACTCTAAAAGTCCCAGTGAATGACATTTTCTGACTTCATTAGTAAACTGCTCTCACATATCTAGTGTTTTTATCAGTTTGCCATTTAGTTCATGTTGCTTCTCTTTTTGCTCTACACACTCTTTTGATATGGCCCGTCTTTACACAGCTATGACA
Organism: Ameiurus melas; assembly: GCA_012411365.1. NCBI lineage: Eukaryota > Metazoa > Chordata > Actinopteri > Siluriformes > Ictaluridae > Ameiurus > Ameiurus melas. Next base: position 22,982,916 of record CM022772.1, on the reverse strand, counting down.
TTTGGCATCTCTAAAGTTGCATTCCTGTGGGCTGTGGTTTTTCCATCTATAGACATCTATGTGACATCTATAGAATATTCTGCTGTTTTTAGAATGTTGTGCCTCCACGTTATCAGCGGGGGCTTAGGCTCAGAATGACTCTTGAACGTGACCACAGTGTCGCTGTAAGACTTATCTTTCAGCTTCTGTGGTTGTACCAAATTTCTCAGTAACCCGTAGGTAGATGGTCCCATCACACTCAGTACGGTTGTGTCCAGCCGCTCCTCCTTTATGTCATTCACCAAAAAGAATTGTTCCAGCCGTTCGATGTGAGCCGACCCCGACTCAGCCTTCAGAGCAAACTCTACTAAGCTTCTTATAAGAGCCAGATGTTTCCACCTTTATCCTCGTCGCCAGTTATTTGTACTGTGATGTATTAGCTAAAGGAATACTTCAGTGCCATGTGGTTTTTTCACTAAAGCACTACATTTCCCAGCATGCACCAACACACTACAACAACGGAATCTCCAATGTCCCAACAATCTACAACACCATCATCGTGATACACTGATAAAGTGATGAAGTGATAAACTCACAGTGAGTGTAGTTGATGGAGACATCGTCACTGCCATCGACATCCCAAAGAACCTGATCGCCTTCGAGTCTGAGGACCAGTACAGCTCAGTTAGGAGTGTGTGTGTGTGTGTGTGTGTATGTTTGTGTGTGTGTGTGTGTGTGTGTGTGAGTGTGTGTGTGTACCTGGATGGTAAAAACGGCTGCAGTGTTTCTTCTCCATTGTACAATTAAAAATGGCTCCTGATCTGTTTGCACTTAATGGAGCACTGACGATAATTCTAACAAACACAACAACACACAAACACAATAATATGAGTTTCAGCAGTTCATCACCTCCCCGTCCTTGTAGCTGACAGAAATATAAACACCATTTAGTTCCTGCTTTAGAGATCGTGTATTACATAACTAGTGCACAGTTAAGAGACAGACAGACAGACAGACAGACAGACATGGAGGCAGTCACATGGACTAAACCCTTTTTGCTGAGAGACTTAGTCCCAAAGACAGCAGATTACTCTGTTTAAATTCACATCAACACCATTCAGCACCATTAACTCATACAAACAGGACACACACACACACACACACACACACACACGAGTACTGAACACTCGGGCAGTCAGAGTAACACACAGCTGGTCAGTAATAAATTTTGGTCATCTTCATCCACTGATCTGTAAGAATTCAGAATCACGCTTCATCATATCTGCTGTCTGTGGGATCTGCTCCAGTACCTCACATCATCATGAGGGGGAAGTGGTGGCTTAGCGGTTAAGGATCTGGGTTACTGATATGAAGGTTGTGGGTTCAAGCACCAGCACTGCCAAGCTGCCACTGTTGAGGCCTTGAGCAAGGCCTTTAACCCTCTCTGCAGGGGCGCTGAATCATGGCTGACCCTGCGCTCTGACCCCAACTTCCTAACATGCTAATATGAAGAATTTCACATAACCATCATCATCATCATAATCGGCCCTGTTAGAGGAGTTACAGGTAATCTCCACCTCTGTAATCTCCACAGCTGCAGTTTTGATCATGTATGTAGGATATACAGACTGCAGGAAGACGTGGAGAAGTGCAGAGTGTTTGAACCACACTTCTCTTATTCCTTGTGAGTTTGAGACAGGTTTAGAAAAAGTGATCTTAGTAATAAATAAATAAATATTAATAAATAAATAAATGCGTGAACACTCACTGTTTCGTCTGGTCAGACTGATACTGCAGCAGTCTGTATCCAAAAAACTCCTCTTTATTTCCTGAGAATTGCTCTGTGTTCAACACGTCAATGTTAAACCCATCAGAGAGTGAGACAGCTGAGAGACAGACAGATTATTATGATTATTATTTAGATGAAGGGTGAATTAGTTACAGTGTACAATAATGTTATACAGTGTTATCAGACTCTTCAGGTTATTACGATAATATTAGACTTGGCTTTCCCTTCACGCTGCATTACTGGGTCTCGTAAGAATAAACGGTTGTAATAAAGAGTACGGCGGAGCTGCTGTTCTCTTCATACAGACGTGTGATATTAACTCTCTCTACAATAATATCCTGCCACAAAACATCACAACTCTGCTCAAGAAACTGTTTCTTCAAGATATATGCTTGTGTTAACAAATCGTCAGCTACTGCAACAAATAATACGATTGTGCAGAGAAATAGTTTACACAGCTAACAGGAAATGATCTTCCAAAAACCACAAAACACCATTAGTGCACGTTTGTGTAAAACCCTGCTGTAAGAAATACACAGAAACCTTCAGAGAAATGGTGTTCGTTATTTTTATCACGAGTCACATCACTGAGCTGAAATCCTTCTGACTGTCATCTTTATGTAACGACAAAGTTCAAGGAAAGGAAAGGAGCCTTAACCTGAAGACTAAACATTTATTATTATTATTATTATTATTATTATTATTATTATTATTATTATCTATTATTATTATTATTTTTTTTTTTTTTTATTTATTACTATTATTATTATTATTATTATTATCAACATTTGTATTATTAGAGTTAGAATTAAATGTGTGATTTTCGGAGCAGACATTGTAATATTTGCTGTTGATGCAGGAAATAAAGGATGAATGTTTGAAAGCCTCAAACCCACAGACAGAGAGGAGTTTATCTGAAAGAAAAGGTTCGTGTGGAACACACAGTTACACTCTTCCTGTTTTTTTCTTTTCTCATTTCAGGTTCCTTTAGATTTGTTTCTCAGACGTCCTTCACTTCTTATAAACAACCACAAAGTTAAAGAGGAAAATAAAACTCAACATGACGACTTTACATTTATTTTAATTTCCTGTGTGTGTGTATGTGTGTGTGTGTGTGAGAGAGAGTGTGTGTGTGTGTGTGTGTGTGTGTGTGAGTGTGTGTGTGTGTGTGTGTGTGTCGTGTGTGTGTGTGTGTATGTGTGTGTGTGTGAGAGGTGTGTGTGTGTGTGTGTGTGTGTGTGTGGTGTGTGTGTGTGTGTGTGTGTGTGTGTGTGTGTGTGTGTGTGTGTGTGTGTGTGAGTGTGTGTGTGTGAGAGAGAGTGTGTGTGTGTGTGAGAGTGTGTGTGTGTGTGAGTGTGTGTGTGTGTGTGTGTGTGTGTGTGTGTGAGTGTGTGTGTGTGTGTGTGTGTGTGTGTGTGTGTGTGTGTGTGTGTGTGTGTGTGTGTGTGTGTGAGTGTGTGTGTGTGTGTGTGTGTGTGTGTGTATGTGTATGTGTGCAAGGTGTGAGGTGTGTGTGTGTGTGTGTGTGTGTGCATGTGTGTGTGTGTGTGTGTGCGGTGTGAGAGTGTGTGAGTGTGTGTGTGTGTGTGTGTGTGTGTGTGTGTGTAATGATGATTCTATCAGGAAGTGGAATTTTAGATGAACTGGGATTAATACAGTAATTACACAAAGTGAACATTTTTATTAAAATAAAAACAGCCGTCAATTTTAAAGAAGAATAAAAAACTTCTCACCACAGAGCAGCAGGAAGAACAACGCCATCCTCCAGAACTTCAAGAACACACTGATCTGTCTCTCTCTCTCTCTCTCTCTCTCTCTCTCTCTCTCTCTCTCTCTCTCTCTCTACTCTGTGCAGGAGTGTGTGTGTGTGTGTTTTCATTCTTCAGGACCATGCCCTGAGGCTACTCTACAAATTTCATTACAGTGCCACCCTCAGGTCAAATTCCATGCTAAAATGCTTAAATCTAACTCCCATTTTGCTCCTCCTCCTGGAGGACCATCATCTGGAGATCTGTCTGAACAAAAGTAATCAAAGGAACTCTGAAATTCAAAACCATTCTCCCATAACAGATTGGAAACTTTCTGAAACTACAAATCTTTATTGAATTCTTTTGCCTATAGTTATGGCTCTGCTTTCTGCTTTCACTTGATTCCTTATGCAACAATTGTAGCACATCTGTGAATGTAAGAATCCGTTACATTACATTACATTTACAGTGTTTAGCAGACGCCTTTATCCAGAGTGACTTACATTTATCTCATCTACAGCTGAGGCTCAAGGGCCCAACAGTGGCAGCTTGGTAGTGCTGGGGCTTGAACTCCTGACCTTCTTATCAGTAACCCAGAGCCTTTAAAAATGGAGCCACCACTGCCCCACAACAACAACAACAATAACAACTAATAATAATAATAATAATAATAATAGGGGCACACAGTGGTTAATACGTTCGCCTCCCACCTCCAGGGTCCGGGGTTTGATTCCCACTGTGGCCCTGTGTGTGCGGAGTTTGCATGTTCTCCCCGTGCTGTGGGGGTTTCCTCCGGATACTCCGGTTTCCTCCCCCAGTCCAAACACATGCATGGTAGGTTGATTGGCGTGTCTAAATTGTCCGTAGTGTATGAATGGGTGTGTGAGTGTGTTTGTGATTGTGCCCTGCGATGGACTGGCACTCTGTCCAGGGTGTACCCCGCCTTGTGCCCGATGCTCCCTGGGATAGGCTCCAGGTTCCCCGTGATCCTGAAGAAGTAATAAGCGGTTGAAGATGGATGGATAATAGTAATAATAATAATAATAATAATAATAATAATAATAATAATAGGGGCGCACGGTGGTTAACACATTTTCCTCACACCTCCAGGGTCTGGGGTTCGATTCCCACCATGGTCCTATGTGTGTGGAGTTTGAATGTTCTCCCAGTGCTGCAGGGGTTTCCTCCGGGTACTTCGGTTTCCTCTGTTTTTAAGTTCTTTCCAATCCTGCTATTTCTGCCTCAGACTTCTTGAAACCTGTTGAGTTTGTACTTACTCTTTCAGTTCTCCTTTTGGTTTTTGCTTTCTATGGCATTTCTGAGCTGACTTTGAGTGAGGTCATTTATCACCTGTGTGCTTTTTCCTCCTTTATCATGGTACCTATATGCTTTTTCTGCATTGTTATTAGCATATGTACTGTATGATTTAGTCAAATTATCATTAACCATTACTTTGTTATTCTGATTACTGTGGGTCTGTGTGTGAGTGAGTTCATGTTCTTGTGTGCTGTGTGTGTGTGTGTTGCACTTCCTCTTTTTGGTCAGGCCCTAGGCCTTGCTATAATTAACATTTTTTAAGAGACATTGTCTATAAGGAAGAGAGCATGACTCTGTTCTTTCCAATATTCTCACTAAATCTTCATTCTCCATATTTTATTACCCTTGTGTTTTACTTCTATCAAAAATATTATCCAACACCTCCCCCACTCCAAACACATGCATGGTATGCTGATTGGTGTGTCTAAAGTGTCCATAGTGTATGAATGGGTGTGTGAGTGTGTGTGTGTGATTGTGCCCTGTGATGTATTGGCACCCTGTCGAGGGTGTACCCATCTTGTGCCCCATGCTCCCTGGGATAGACTCCAGGTTCCCCGTGACCCTGAAAAGGAGTAAGCGGTAGAAGATGGATAGATAATAATATGAAGAATATGAGAACTCTCACAAGTGATTCATTCATATCATATCAAAACCTCAAGTTTTATTTTGAGCGTTGTGTGTAAAGTGATATATAACACTGCTCTGACTCTGAACTGTCTCTGTGTGAGTTTACACACACATCAGAATAGATCATGGTAGTCTGTCATGTAAAAAATGTAAAGTTTCAAAACCAGACAGGAAAAGAATACTTTATCTCTGGTTCCTAATTTCCATACACACCACAGAACTCTACATTCACACGAGCACACTAACAAGTTTCTCAAGTGTTGCTTGCAGTTAGTCTCTTCTGTGTATTACTGACCTCTACAGTTCTCACTTCTGGGTGTGTACTCACAACTACAGTTCTCACTTTTAAGTGTGTGGTGACCACTAATGTTCTCATTGTTGGGTGTGTGTACTGACCACTACTCACTTGCTGGTGTAAACACAGGGTTATATACTACATCTCGTATTAAAGATTTAAAACACTAAACATGTATATAGTATATATTACTAATATACATCACTGTGTTTATTTTTATTTTATTTTGTGTAATGAAGAATTTAAGTCAACTTAAACACATATTTAAAGTTGAGAGAATCAGAGAAACATATTATGTACATTATAATGCATAACACACTTCCAGAACAAATCACTCAGTATCTGGCTGCCTACGTAGCCCATAAGATAAGAAGATTAAAAATCTGTACAGTTATTTTCTAAGCCAGACATCCTCCATATTGTCCTTCACAGAGAAAGACAGACTGTTCATAAAAGATTAAGAGGAACACCTGAACAACAGAAGAGGCAGAACAGTTGGAATAATGTTTCAGAGTCATTACTCCTTAAAGCTTATTGTGATGTTTTAGAAATGCAATATCAGCAAATGTAAAGATCCAGTGAAGGGTTTAAGAAAGTTAAGCACACACAGGCTCAGTCCTGAAACCTATGCAGCATCTCACAAGTCTTCTTGGCCAGAACATCCTGGATTTTCTTCACTCTGCGGTCCGACATGGGTCTCACATAGCTGTCAGGCAGCACCATGGCCATGCCTTCCTGCACTTCCCCCATCACCAGCAGGGGCTCTCTTCCTGCATGGTGATGTTGGGACATGGGCAGCTCCAGTCCATGCGGACCAGGGTGACCACCAGATAACAGGCCTTGAACAGCTTCAGGCCCATCTTCTCATCCCATAGTACCTGCTCCAGTCTAAAGCGTGCAATTCCCGAGTTCAGGTCCTCGATCAGCTCTGTGAGACGGCCAACGATGACAAAGTCGCTGCGGCACAAACTCGGCACCAACCTGCCCTTTGGCCTGCAGCTCCTGCATGTTCGTGACCTCTGATGTGGGCAGCTCGCCTGGCACTCTGTCCTGGACCATGAGTTGTTGCTGTTTCCCATGGCAACCTCCATAGACAAAGGCCTGGCATAGCTTGGTGATGGCATTGTAAGCCCAGCGGGGCTCCCAGTTCCTGCAGGGGCCTTGGAGGGCTGGAAGGTTGCACACAGCCATCTCCTCACGCTCACAGGATGTCCGACAGTCCTCGTACGTCTCAAATCTGTTCCTCCTTGTAGACACCCTCCGTGTCTGAAGGGCTGGCAGGAGCCAACCACGGCATCGTAATGCCAGTCCACATGGCTCTCACCACACTCTCCATGTTCTACACTCACCAAACAGTCAGACGGAGAAAACAGCTGCTCAGGAATATCGGTTCCCGCTTCAAAGTCTTCATATAAAGACATCAAGTACATCACACTGAATGACTGAAAGAGGGTAATCAGCATGCAGAACTCCGACTGAATTGCATGCAACACAGATGTAGATTCCCGTGTCAAACACCTGAGCATTGTACGCTACGAGCTGTCCAATGTTGGTGATTACAACATTACCATACATCTGATCTGGCCACATGATCTGACGCTCTCATATCGGCATGTGCCCACAGTGAGTGTCCCGCCCTGAACACAAGCCTCAGCGTCCATGTAACATTGGTTGAAGTACGTCAAGCCGTCTGAGGCACAGGTGAAGCTGGGCTCGCTCTCACAGCGATCCTGACACTTACACACTGGCTGACCCGCCCACAACACACACTCCGCCCCCTGCTGGTTGCACACAAAGTCATCACAGCTGGCCCCACCCACAGAGGACACATTTGTACCAGGTTGGCCATCAGGAGCAGCAAGGGGTGGGAACGAATCACCTGAGAATCGAGCCGCCACACAGCTAAGCAAACCACACACATTCGTGCAACATTTTTCAAAGATAGCACAGTCCTGTAACACACACACACACACACACACACACACACACACACACACAGATTAGCATTTTTCAATATTCAATACACTGCAAATAATAAAGAACCACTTTGTGCATGTGCATGTGCATGTGTGTGTGTGTGTGTGTGTGTGTGTGTCTGTGTGTGTGTGTGTGTGTGTGTGTGTTAGAGATGTATTACATTACTAGCAGAAAGGTACTTATGCATAAGTTCACATCAGAGCACTGATCTGTATCAGACGGAGGTTGTTAGGTGCAGATCTGAGATAAGATGAGAAGACTCGAGGTTAACACTCTGCTATCTGATATCAGGAAGCATAAACTCCTCTGTCCTGAAAACTTAAAGCTGCAGCTTTACCTCTGACAAAGCGCTCACACTGGAGACTCCTTCTATAGTCTATAATCTACATTAGTCAATAACTCCATTAGTAAAGAACCCCATAAGTGAAGAACCCCATCAGACAGGGTTACAGGAAATTACGAGGAAATACTGGTGTCTTATTGGTGTGGGCCTCAGTTTTGCCACATGCTAACTCATAGTCAGTGTGAGGGGGACATGGGGTTGAAACAGAAACATCCTCTGATGCTGAGCAGGAGAACAAAGCATGTAAATTTCTATATGAGTTCCACTTTACGTGAACATGATCGGAGCAGAAGCACAGATATAAAATAAAAAAGTAAAAATATCATATGTAATTTCTTGTCATTATTATACACTTTACCTGCAATAACTGCGATGTCCATATATGGTATGAGTTAATCTGCTGTATACTATGTCACAGTATGTTATGTTTACATTCACAGCATTATTAATTATATTATTATTCATTTGCATGGCAGGAAACAGTGATGCAGCGGAAGTAATGGGTAAGTACGGAGTGAGCATGAGAAATGAAACAGTAGATGAAGTTGTAGAGTTTGCAGCTGGCAACCACTTGGCGATAGTAGACACCTACTTCAGGAAAAGGTTAACGAGAAAGATAACGTACACTAACGGAGGGCGCCACTCGCAAGTAGACTACATTCACTGTAGAAGAAAAGAGCTGCAGCAAATACAGGACTGCAAAGTACTGCCAAAAGAAGCGGTGGCAAAACAGCACAAATTACTGTTATGTAAAACAGGAATGATAACCAAGGGAAGGCAGAGGCAGGCTAGGATTCGGAAAACACGCTGTTGGAAATTGAATGAAATGGAACACCGAGAAAAGTTTGCGAAGAAGGTGCTGGAGGAGAGGCAAGAATGGACTTGGGATGGCTGAACACAACGATTAGGTCAGCAGGAAAAGAAGTACTAGGTGAAACATCTGGGAAAGCTGGAAAGAAAGAAGAGCCATCCCAAGTCCATTCTTGCCTCTCCTCCAGCACCTTCTTCGCAAACTTTTCTCGGTGTTCCATTTCATTCAATTTCCACCAGCATGTGAATGCAGAAATACAAGAAGCGGTGAAGCGGAAAAGAGAAAAGAAGAAGGAGAGGGATCTGAACAGGTGTGATGAGACTATTGAAAATTACAAGCACGCAAATAAAGAAGCAAAGAGAATGGTGGCAAAAGCGAAGAGCATGGCATTTAACGACCTGTATACCAGCCTAGAAGAAGGGGAAGAAGGCAAGCAGAAAGCGATAAAAATAGCAAAGCAGAAGAGTCGGAAATCACAAGATATTTACCAAGCAAAGCTTGTGAAGGATAGTCAAGGGCATTTATTGTCGGATGAAGATGAGAGAAAGGAAAGATGGAGGTCCTATTTTTAGCAGTTGATGAATGAAGAAAATGAGAGGAGTGAAAGATTTTCCGAGAGAAGAAGTGCAGGTGGAAAAGATAAAGGAGGAGGAAGTGATGGTAGTGATGAAAAAGATGAAAAAAGGAAAGGCGGTAGGACCGGATAACATACCAGTGGGGCGTGGAAAGCACTTGGAAGAAATGGTACTGCAATGTTGACGAAGGTATTCGAGGCAGTCATGGAAACGGAACAGATGCCAGAAGAGTGGCGAGAAAGCACTCTGATACCTATCTTCAAAAATACAGGGACATTCAGGACTGTGGAAACTACCATGGTATCAAGCTGACTTTTCACACTTTGAAGATATGGGAAAGGGTCATTTAAAAAAGATTAAGAGGAAAAGTTGCCATATCAGCACAACAGTTTGGATTTATGCCAGGGCGAAGTACAACTGATGCTATTTTCGCTTTGAGACAACTTATGGAGAAGTTTAGAGAAGGACAGAAGGAACTGCATTGTATCTTTATAGATATAGAGAAAGCTTACTATCGGGTACCAAGAGTAGAAGTATGGAACTGTTTCAGACTTTAAAAAGTGGACGAGAAGTACATCAGACTGATCCAAGACATGTACTTGGGTTGCAAGACAAAGGTCAGATGTGTAGCAGGAACCACTGAAGATTTCAAGGTGACAGTTGGACTCCACCAAGGCTCGGCACTTAGCCAGTTCCTGTTTGCAATCATAATAGATTGTATAACGGGGCACGTACAGCGAGAAGCACCCTGGGATATGTTGTTTGCGGATGACGTGGTGTTGTGTGGAGAAACAAGGAAAAAGGTGGTGGATAGGTTGGAAGTGTGGAGAAGTGAGGTGGAGGACCGCGGTATGCGAGTTAGCAAGCGAAAGACTGAGTACTTGTTTATGGGGAAATGAGAGTTGGATGGAGAAGTAAAGATGCAAGGGGAGAAGCTGAAGCACGTTGAAGATATTAAATATCTGGGTTCGACAGTACAGACAGATGACAGAGTAGAGAGAGAAGTAAGAAAAAGATCCAAGCAGGGTGGAGTGCTTGGCGGAAGATAACCGAAATCATGTGTGAAGGAAGAGTGCCAGAAAAGTTGAAAGGAAATCTGTACAAGACAATGGTGAGGCCTGCAATGCAGTATGGGATGGAAACTGTGGCAGTGACAAGAGGTCAGGAAAGGAGAATGGAAGTAGCGGAAATGAAAATGTTGAGATTTTCTCTCAGAAAGACAAGAATGGACAGAATTAGGAATGAAGAGATACAGTGAAGGTGGGAGAGATGGGTGTGCAGCTGAGAATGACAAGACTGAGATGGTTGGGTCATGTAGTGAGAGGGGATGAAGGCTACATTTGGAAGAGAGTGAAAAAGTTAGTAGTTGGAGAAAGGAGGCGTGGTAGACCAAGAAGGCGATAGGAGGATAGCGTGAAGGAGGATTTAAGGACAGTAGGAAAGACGGAAGAGGATGCATGCGATAGAATGGTCTGGAGAAGAGTCGCCCGCACCGGCGACCACACCTAGTGGGATTAAAGACAGAAGAAGAAGAAGAAGAAGAAGGAGTTATTCATTTTAACTTCCTGTTATATTACACACTTCCACACTAGAACTGTGTACTGGTCAGAACTACTCTTACTGTACCCGTGCTCCTGTTTTAGTAGTGCTGTACTGTCCTGTGGTGTTTGCACGTTTGCATGTGCACTTTGTGTAGAATGTGTGGAGTTTCCATTAGATCTGTGTCATCTCATGTGGTTAATGTGTTGTTTATGTAGGAACGCTGTTTCCTTTTACTGTGTACTGTACCAGCTGTATGTGGGTGAAAAGCCACTTGACTTGAGATAACACACTCTGCGTGACTCTGTAGCAGATAAAGCCATACATTCAGTGCGTTTACATGGACAACAGTAATCCTATATTAACCCAATTAAGACGATAATCTGATTAAGAATCTAGCATGTAAACAGCAATTTTTAATTACCTTAATCTGATTAAAGTCATACTCGAAGTAAACACAAATCGAATTAAGACGTTTGGAGTATTCCTGTTTTAGTTGCATTATCGATGTGTATTACAGACATGTACACAACTTAATCACATTATTTACATCCTGTGGGAGTTTTCACCGCAAGTTTGTGGGACACATATACACACAGCACTCCTGTTCACTCCCATACACTCCCATACACTCACATACGCAGGACACGTATACACACAGCACTCCCATACACTCCCATACGCAGGACACGTATACACACAGCACTCCCATACACTCCCATACACTCCCATACGCAGGACACGTATACACACGGCACTCCCATACACTCCCATACACTCCCATACGTAGGACACGTATACACACGGCACTCCCATACACTCCCATACACTCCCACATGCAGGACACGCATACACACGGCACTCCCATATGCAGGACACGTATACACATAATAATAATTATGTTCTATAACATGTAAAACAGGAACATGAAAGGAGTATTCTAAACGTGACTTATGTAAATACTTTAATCACATTATTGTCTTACTCTGAATAAGGTCAGTAATTAGATTACTGCTCTCCATGTAAACATAGTCAGTGTTATTTACCTAGAAATGTTCGAGAAAGTTTGTGAAAGTTGAGGTGCTGCGAAGTTTCATCATGAGAAAAAAAATGTTAGCTTCCTGTTATTCATATAACTTAGCTAATGTTAGGTAAAGTTACTGTAACCACTAGCTATCTATTTAAAAAAGAATAATAATGTTATCACATACACTTACATTATGAATTTGTCACTGTTGTTTGAAGTAGCTTTTCAACTGAATAATTATACAAATGTTTCTTGATAGGTGTGTGTTTTTCTGAACTGTAGAGAGCATGAAAAGGAAAGCAGGAGAAGTTCGGGAGATATATTCATTTTTACCAAGAGGACCAGTACCAGCTAAACTGAAAATGACAGAGGGAGAGGGGCAATGAATACTACAGAGAAGGAAGAGGAAGGGGAAATGGATACTACAGAGATGGACGAGGAATGGGAAATGAATACTACAGAGAGGAAAGAGGAAGGGGAAATGGATACTACAGAGACGGAAGAGGAAGGGGAAATGAATCTTTAGAGAGGGAAGAGGAAGGGGAAATAGATACTACAGAGAGGGAAGAGGAAGGGGAAATGGATACTACAGAGAAGGAATAAGAAGGGGAAATGGATACTACAGAGAAGGAATAAGTGGAAATAGATACTACAGAGAAGGAAGAGGAAGGGGAAATGGATACTACAGAGAAGGAAGAGGAAGGGGACATGGATACTACAGAGAGGGAATAGGAAGGGGAAATGGATACTACAGAGAAAGAAGAGGAATGGTAAATGGATACTGCAGAGAGGGAAGAGGAAGGGGAAATTGATACTACAGAGAAGGAAGAGGAAAGGGAAATGAATACTACAGAGAGGGAAGAGGAAGGGGAAACTGATACTACAGCGAGGGAAGAGGAAGTGGAAATGAATACTACAGAGAGGGAAGAGGAAGGGGAAATGGATACTTCAGAGAAGGAAGAGGAATTTGAAATGGATACTTCAGAGAGGGAAGGGGAAGGGGAAATGGATACTACAGAGAAGGGAGAGGAATGGTAAATGGATACTACAGAGAGGGAAGAGGAAGGGGAAATGAATATTTCAGAGAGGGAAGAGGAAGGGGAAATGGATACTTCAGAGAGGGAAGAGGAAGGGGAAATGGATACTACAGAGAAGGAAGAGGAATGGTAAATGGATACTACAGAGAGGGAAGAGGAAGGGGAAATGGATACTACAGAGAGGGAAGAGGAAGGGGAAATGAATACTTCAGAGAGAGAAGATGAATGAGGAAATAGATACTACAGAGAGGGAATAAGAAGGGGAAATGGATACTACAGAGCGGGAAGAGAAACGGGAAATGAATACTTCAGAGAGGGAAGAGGAAGGGGAAATGGATACTTCAGAGAAGGAAGAGGAATTTGAAATGGATACCTCAGAGAGGGAAGAGGAAGGGGAAATGAATACTACAGAAAGGGAAGAGGAAGCGGAAATGAATACTTCAGAGAGGGAAGAGGAAGGAAAAATGGATACTTAGGAGAGGGAAGAGGAAGGGGAAATGGATACTACAGAGAGGGAAGAGGAAGGGGAAATGAATACTTCAGAGAGGGAAGATGAATGGGGAAATAGATACTACAGAGACGGAAGAGGAAAGGGAAATGGATACTACAGAGAGGGAAGAGGAAGGGGAAATGGATACTACAGAGAGGGAAGAGGAAGGGGAAATGGATACTACAGAGAGAGAAGAGGAAGGGGAAATGGATACTACAGAGAGCGAAGAGGAAGGGGAAATGGATACTACAGAGAGGGAAGAGGAAGCGGAAATGAATACTTCAGAGAGGGAAGAGGAAGGAAAAATGGATACTTAGGAGAGCGAAGAGGAAGGGGAAATGAATACTCAGAGAGGGAAGAGGAGGGGGAAATGGATACTAGCAGAGAGGGAAGAGGAAGGGGAAATGGATACTACAGAGAGGGAAGAGGAAGGGGAAATGGATACTACAGAGAGGGAAGAGGAAGGGGAAATGGATACTACAGAGAGGGAAGAGGAAGGGGAAATGAATACTACAGAGAGGGAAGAGGAAAGGGAAACTGATACTACAGAGAAGGAAGAGGAAGGGGAAATGAATACTACAGTGAGGGAAGAGGAAGTGGAAATGGATACTTCAGAGAAGGAAGAGGAATTTGAAATGGATACCTCAGAGAGGGAAGAGGAAGGGGAAATGAATACTTCAGAGAGGGAAGAGGAAGGGGAAATGGATACTACAGAGAGGGAAGAGGAAGGGGAAATGGATACTACAGAGAGGGAAGATGAATGGGGAAATAGATACTACAGAGAGGGAAGAGGAAGGGGAAATGGATACTACAGAGAGGGAAGAGGAATGGTAAATGGATACTACAGAGAGGGAAGAGGAAGGGGAAATGAAAACTTAGGAGAGGGAAGAGGAAGGGGAAATGGATACTACAGAGAGGGAAGAGGAAGGGGAAATGGATACTACAGAGAGGGAAGAGGAATGGTAAATGGATACTACAGAGAGGGAAGAGGAAGGGGAAATGGATACTTAGAGAGGGAAGAGGAAGGGGAAATGAATACTTCAGAGAGGGAAGAGGAAGGGGAAATGGATACTACAGAGAGGGAAGAGGAAGGGGAAATGGATACTACAGAGAGGGAAGAGGAAAGGGAAATGGATACTACAGAGAACGAAGAGGAATGGGAAATGGATACTACAGAGAGGGAAGAGGAAAGGGAAATGAATACTACAGAGAGGGAAGAGGAAGGGGAAATGGATACTACAGAGAGGGAAGAGGAAGGGGAAATGAATACTTCAGAGAGGGAAGAGGAAGGGGAAATGGATACTACAGAGAGGGAAGAGGAAGGGGAAATGGATACTACAGAGAGGGAAGAGGAAGGGGAAATGAAAACTTAGGAGAGGGAAGAGGAAGGGGAAATGAATACTACAGAGAGGGAAGAGGAAGGGGAAATGGATACTACAGAGAGGGAAGAGGAAGGGGAAATGGATACTTCCAGGAGAGGGAAGAGGAGGGGAAAATGATACCTACAGAGAGGGAAGAGGAGGGGAAATGGATACTACAGAGAGGGAATAGGAAGGGAAATGGATACTACAGAGAGGGAAGAGGAAGGGAAATGGATACTACAGAGAGGGAAGAGGAATGGGAAATGGATACTACAGAGAACGAAGAGGAAAGGGAAATGAATACTACAGAGAGGGAAGAGGAAGGGGAAATGAATACTACAGAGAGGGAAGAGGAAGGGGAAATGAATACTACAGAGAAGGAATAAGAAGGGGAAATGGATACTACAGAGAATGAAGAGGAAGGGGAAATGGATACTACAGAGAATGAAGAGGAAGGGGAAATGGATACTACAGAGAGGGAAGAGGAAGGGGAAATGAATACTTCAGAGAGGGAAGAGGAAGGGGAAATGGATACTACAGAGAGGGAAGAGGAAGGGGAAATGAATACTACAGAGAAGGAATAAGAAGGGGAAATGGATACTACAGAGAAGGAAGAGGAAGGGGAAATGGATACTACAGAGAGGGAAGAGGAAGGGGAAATGAATACTACAGAGAGGGAAGAGGAAGGGGAAATGAATACTACAGAGAGGGAAGAGGAAGGGGAAATGAATACTACAGAGAGGGAAGAGGAAGGGGAAATGAAAACTTAGGAGAGGGAAGAGGAAGGAGAAATGAATACTACAGAGAGGGATATATTATATAACAAAATTACTTTTGTTATTTAGTAATGACCTGATTCATCAACATCAATAAGGTTTTAGACCTCAGAATTCCACAGAAACAGCTATTTGCTATTCCTTTGGAAGGGCTAGGTATTCTTTAGATCAGGGACATGTGAGGGGGGCAGTGTTCAGTGAACAAAAAAGGCATTTAAGTAGTTATATTATACACTTTCTGTCAAAGTGATGATTTATGACCATATGTGTTGCTAATTAATGACACCCTGTCCTTCCCTGACTGACAGGTCTTCGAAGGGGTGGTGAGGGGGTACCCCTTATCGAGTGTATCAGCTGATCAATCTGGCTCCTTTGTGTCTGGGCAGTAGGGGAGAGGGTGTGTGTGGGGGAATAGTCCCCCTTCCAACAAAAGGTCGACCTAGGGATTCTTGTTTTCTTGCCTAGGTCGGGAGGCACGCACCGCCTATTACAGCCTCGAACCAGAAGACGCCGCAGATTACCCAATGATGAAAGAGGGGGTCCTGGCGTGGTGTGGCCGCACCACGTGCCAGGCGGCAGTAGAGTTCCATAACTGGGCCTACCAGCCGGGGCCGCCCCCCCGCGGGCAACTAAACGCTCTGATCCGACTCACTAAGCGGTGGCTCCGGCCGGACCAGTATACAGCCACGGAGGTGGCAGAGAAGGTGGCGATGGATCGGTTCCTGAGGGCGTTACCCCGCCTAGAACGACAGGCCGTAGGGGCACAGGTGCCAGAATCACCCCAGGCGCTCATGTCGGCGCTAGAGCGTACTATGACCACGCCCGGGTTTAGCCAGGGGGACCATCAGCCCTCTGCCCTACCCCTCGGGACCTCAGGGCCCCGGCCTGACCGGTGGAGGACCCACCGGAGGTCACCAGCCGGATGACCCCCGCTGATGAGCCCATGCCCACGGAACCGCAGATAGAGCCCCGTCGGCCGATCCAGAAACCATGGCTAGCTGGGTGCGCGCTCCACCTCAAAACAGCCCCTGAGGGCCCCACCCAGATTGTGTGGGTAGAAGGAAGACCTCGTCACGCCCCTACTGGACACCGGAAGCACAGTGACGCTCGCCCGACCGACGGTCCTCCCCATGGTACTACAACCGTAGGGAGTCCTCGCCGTCACCTGCATCCATGGGGAGACCCGAGAGATCCCGGCAGCCGAGGTGCGGATCCGAGTACAGCCGGACCTGGCCCCTCCATGTGGGCGTGATCCCCACTCTTCCAGTGCCACTGCTCCTGGGAAAGACTGGCCGGGCTCCCAACGGGCCCGGGCGACCGAGGGCAGCAAAGAAGCCGTCACGACGGACCCAGAGGACCCAACGCCGGGCAGTCTGCCTAGCCCATGACGCCAGAGACCGGAAACCGAAGATGAGTCCTCCCGATTGATTAATCCGTGTCCTCTGTGTTCCAACAGGTGAACCGGAAGGGAAGTTCGGCCGGGAGCAGAAGGAGGACCACCGCCTGAAACACTGTTGGGCACAAGCGCGCATGATAGAGGGGGTCACCCAGAACCCGACCTGAGGCCCCCACCCTCGTATTTCCTCGGGAAAGGGGCCCCCCTCTACCAACAGGTCTGTCGCCAAGGAGAACCGGACGGACCTCCTGGTGGTACCGCGGACGCGGACTAACCTGGTGGGCCCCTTCCCAAGTCAGCGGGCCACGAAGTATATCCTCGTTGTTGTGGACTATGCCACCCGGGCCCGCAGGCGATGCCGCTACGCAAGGCCACTTCCCCAACATCGCCAGGGAGCTAATGCTCCTTTTCAGCCGGGTGGGCATCCCCAAGGACATCCTGACCGACCAAGGTACACCCCTTCGTGTCAAAAGTAATGACGGATCTGTGTCGGTTGTTGCAGGTGAAACATCTGAAGACGTCTGTCTACCACCCGCAGACCGACGGATCTGCGGAGCGCCTCAATCAGACGCTCAAACGGATGCTATGGCGGGTGGTAGACGACCGAGGGGAGGAACTGGGACCTCCTCCTCCCCTATGTACTCTTGCCATCCGGGAGTGCCCCCAGGCGTCCACAGGCTTCACCCCGTTTGAGCTCCTGTTTGGGCGGGCGCCAAGAGGACTGCTGGACGTCGCCGCAAGCCTGGGAGGAACAGTCGTCCCCGTACGCTCGATCATTGAGTACGGCAGGAGATGCAAGATAGAATTGACCACGCGGCGCCAATAGTGCAGGAACATATGCGCCCGCGCAGGAGGAACAGCAGCGGGTGTATAACCGCCCGGCACAGCCCCGAGAGTTCCACCCGGGGATCAGGTCCTTCTTCTAGTGCCTAGCAGCCCTTCCAAGTTCCTGGCCCGGTGGCAGGGCCCGTGATACGGTCCTTGAGCGACGGGAGCCGTCAACTACCGCCTCGCAAAACCCGGTAAGCGTACGGACGGGAAGTTATACCATATCAACCTGTTGAAGAGGAGGGTGGAACCAGTCCCGATGGTTTCGCGCACGCGGGCCGGGACACAGATCCTGACAAGCGTGCCTTGGTCGAACTTTGGGGAAGACCTCACCCCCGCGCAGAGACAGGAACTCAACGATTTGTTGGACCAATTCGCAGATGTGTTCTCCTCCTCCCCGGGATGACCCAGGTGGTTCACCACACGATCAAGACACCCCCCGGCGTATGTTAGACAGAGACCCTACCGGTCCCTGAGGCCCGGGCGGAAGGCCATCAAGGAGGAGGTGGAGCCGAATGCTAAGGATGGGATCATCGAGGAGTCATCCAGCCCTTGGTCCAGTCCCATCGTTGTGGTAACCAAACCCGACGGAAGCATGCGCCGTAACGACTTCCGGAGACTGAACCAGGTATCGGACTTTGATACCTCACCCCCCAAAGGGACGACCTGGTGGAGCGACTGGGAGGGCCCGCTTATATCCACCCTGACCTCACCAAGGGTATTGGCAAGTTGCCCTAGCGCCCGAGCCAGGCCCAAGATGGCCTTTAGTACCTCCACCGGCCACTGGCAGTACCGGGTCCTCCCCCTTTGGCCTACACGGGCACCAGCCACCTTCCAACGGCTGATGGACATCGTCCTACGACCATACCACAGCTTCAGAGCAGCGGGTACTTGGACGTGTCATCGTCCACCTCTCCACCTGGTCGGACCACCTGTTCCATTTGGGGAGGTCCTGAGGGGGCTCCGAAAGCCGGACTGACAGCCAACCCCAAGAAATGTCACCTGGGATTAACCGAGGCACAGTACCTGGGGTACCGTGAGGGGGGGGTTGCTGAAGCCACAGACAAGGAAGATCGGAAGCCGTAGGGACTACCCTCGCCCCTCATCGAAGAAACAGGTAAGTGCCTTCTTGGGGTTGGCAGGGTACTATCGGAGATTCGTGCCTAACTTCGGCGATAGCTGCACTTCTTTCAGATCTCACCAAAAGGGCCAGCCGGACCTGGTGAAATGGTCAGCCGAGGCGGAGAGGGCCATCCAAGCCCTGAAACGGGCCCTCACCAGCCCCGGTGTTGCGGAACCCGGATTTTTCGCTCCCCTTCACGGTACACACCGGCGCATCTGAAACAGGGTTGGCGCGTGGTCCTCTCCCAAACCTTCGACAGAGAAGAGCAACCGGCTCCTACATCAGCCAGAAACTGGCCCCCGCGAAAAGAGGTACGCTGCGGTAGAGCGGGAAGCCTTGGCGATCAAGTGGGCCATTGAAGAGTTGAGGTATTACCTGGCAGGCCGACACTTTGTCCTGGTCACAGACCATGCGCCCTGCAATGGATGGCCAAGGCCAAGGACACGAACGCCCGGGTCACTCGGTGGTTTCGCCCCTGCAGGATTTCTCCTTCCAGGTCCAGCACCGGCCGGGGCCCTGCACGGGAATGCGGATGGGCTCTACGACGGACACACTCTTGGGCCCACCTCCCAGCGGCAGTAGGCTCGGAGCTGAGGGGGGGGGGGTACTGTCAGGGTGGTGCCACACCCGCCTCGCCGGCGGCGGATTGGCGAACCGGGAGCAAGAGGTTCACCAATACAGCTCCAGAAGGAGGGGATAAAAGGACACCCTTCCGCCCACGGAGGAGAGGAGATCAACTCGGCTATGTAGGCAGCTAATGACATGAGGTATTTACCACTGAATCCGCGCAACACGGACTTACCTAACCGTTCGCGCTCTCTCTCTCTCTCTCTCTCCCTCTCTCTCCCTCTCTCCCCTCACAGAGGGCTCGGCCCCGGACGAGGACGGTGACGACAGACGAGGACAGTGGTGAGGCTGAGAAACCGGCACAAGGAACCGCTCCTTCCCAGCTCTTCCGGGAATCCCGACACGCCCCGGAGGACGCCGCTACGCCAGCCCCGCCCCCGCCGGGTTTCCCTCATCCCCCCACACGCACACACGCACCATCATGGATTGAAGGACAAATAAATCCTGGATTTTCCCTCACTTCTCTCACTACAACCTTCCTGTGTGTGTTTGTGCTACGCCTTCGCCCCCCTGGGCTGATCCCGCTACAGTGTATTCAGACACTCCTCTCTCTCTCTCTCTCTTCTCTCTCTAAACACACCCACACACGGGTTTTCAACATGGCCAGTACATTCTGTCAAATGTCAATCACGGTGGAAGAACTAAGGGCTAATTTATGGCCTCTGTCTTTCTGGGCCTGACGTTTCTCTAGGAGTGGTTAATTTATGATCCTTTGTTTCTTCCTGACTAAAAGTTTTGTATGACCAGGGGTTTTATGACCCTATCCACTGTATGACTGTATCATTTTGGCCCCTGTATGTCTGGGTTGTGTCCTTCCCCTCCTGGGGTGTGTGTTTTGTGTATTGTGGGGGACTACCCCCAACAAATGTGTTTATGTTAATGATACTATTGTGAAACGTGTTTCTCCCTGAATTAATCACACACAAATGTATACCTTTTTGTGGTATAAGAGAATGTTTGTTTCTGAAATTACTTTTGTGGTATTGTCTGAAAAGAATATCAATGTTTAATACGGACATGTGTTTTAGTCACTGTGTGGGCTATTTTGTATGTGTTAACATATTGTTATAAAAAGCATGATGGTTAAATGTGAATATATAAAAGCAGAATGTTTGCATGTGAAATAAATGAAAACAACTGTTGATTACGTGTTTGGGAGAACGGCGTGACTTTGAATAAACATTTACTGAAATAAATCCCTGAAACAGATAAACCATCGATATGGCCAAATAAATGTAAAAAATGTATTTACATACATTCTAAACATAAACCTTTAGGAGGTAAAAGCGTTTAAAAGTGCTGTTTAAAAGAATGGTGCAGATTGTTTCAACTATAAACAAGATTCTGGAAAATGGTTTGCTAACGAAGATACTTATACAGAACTGCTGCTAAATACATACGGTTTTGTGTATGCTTTGACATCCCATGTCCCCACTGGCTGACAGTCAAGTCGTGTAAATTCATGACCTCTGTAACACTGTTTGATCTGAATGTGTGATCTTTCATTGCAGTTATCTGAATGTGTGAGAGAGAGACGTGTGATTTCTGTTGGTTTTGCTGACCAGAATGCTTACAAATGTCTTTATGTTAACGAATTAAGGAGAGAGTTGTGAGTCTCAGTGCTAAAATAATGGGTAAGAAGCTATAGTTAACACACTGAAGAAACTCTGCAACTATCTGTTACAATGTCTGCTCCGAGAAATCCTAATACCCCTAAATGAATGCTGTGTATTCACCAACAGGACCTGTTGAAATGAGAGAGAACCTGACTTCTGCTCCAAGAAAAAAAACCCAAGATGTTAGTTTGGCAATTTATTCATGAAGATATAGCAAAGATGTTGTTGTTTAACCCTGAACAGGGCATCAACAACTCCAAAGAATGATATGTTTCCTCGTATGGGTTTATGACAGTGAGCAGTCATATACACTATAAGCCAAAGTTATAGAAGCACGCAAATTATTTTTAAAGGTTCCAAAATATTTGAACAGTTAAGGCAAATTTCCAAACAGAACAGAATATTAGACATTTAGTGTAAACTAGTGTAAAAAAAAATCTCAGAAATATTTCGATGAAAATATATTTTCCATATTAAATGCAGCATATTAGAAAAGATAGTTACAATCAGTTACAAACTCATATTTTATAACAATTGTTTAGGAGCATCTAAATCTGGCAAATAACTTTTATTCCTTTTAGGCATGCAATAAAAGTTAATAACAAATTAGGAAGAAATGATGTGTACACTACTGCTGCGGATATTAAGTCAAACCATTTGTTCAAACTTCAGCATGATCCATAGAGTAGCAGAAACTTATGGCACCTCATGAATACCATGTGAAGGATTAAAGTGACTAGTCAATTACAGATGCAAAGACACGTCCTTGTGCAGGATCACCTTCACAACAGCATTGCCCATTGACACGTCTTCTATCATGTCAACATATAAGAAAAGTAATTTGAGATATATAAGAATATATTTGATCAAATATAAGATATTATAATAAAAAACATAATAATATTATTTAACAAGGTCTCCCATTCAGCCCTCTTAAGTGTAAGAGCATTATCAGTATTGTACAGCACGTTGGGGACAGTAGTCAGATTAAAAACAACTTTTTGTGTCACAGTGCCAAACTACTGCAGAATATTCTGATCCTTCTTTTTCAGCCTGAAGGACTGGCATTTATTTAACAGACAGATGGCACAGCCATATACTTGGTCAGAGAATTTGGGGATTTCTTTAAGAAAGGTTCATTGTTTTTGTTCTTTTTTCATAGCATCAGTTTGTATATTTACTTTGGTTAGTGACTTAAACTGTTTTATTAGTGTCAGGCGGGTTGTAGATGGGGATGGATGCAGGTGCAGATCAAACTTCATTATTAAGCAAATATAAAAACTCAAATCAAAACGTGGCATAGACAAACTAGGAGCAAAAGTAGCAAAGACAAACAAGGAGCAAACGTAGTATAGACAAACTAGGAAACCGCTACAACCCATAATACTTGTGAACCAAACTGCTAGAATCACTAGCATTAATCTATCTAATCCCAAGCAACGTGCTTCGTTGCTCGGGAGCCTTAAATACCTGGTGTTACTCAAACTAAACATGATTAAATGAAATAACAAACACCGGTGTCAAATCAGGAAGCAAAATCAAAACAAAGGTCATGTGGTTAGTCCGATGGCCAAACCCAGTGGCACAGTGCCCTCTGCTGGCTGCACTGTCACAGAACCCAGCCAACCCCACCCCCACCCCCCAAGGGCACTTCCCCCGGAGTGCCCAAAGTTCTCCACCTTCCACTGGTGGCCCCGGACCTCTGGGCCGAATGTCCCATGCATTGCAAGGCGGAAACCGTCCTGAGTTCCTGGCCGAGCCTGGGAACGGAAGGCTGTACACAGTCATATGAAGGATCGGAGTGTCGAATTCAAGGGAGATGAGAGGCTGGGCGACCTTCCTGGGAAAACGGGCGCTGAGTGACGTCCTCACCAGAGCAGAGATGCTGAGCGACGTCCCCAGGAGTGCAGAGATGCTGAGCGATGTCCCCAGTGGAACGGGCAGGCTGGCCGGCGTCCCCAGCAGAACCGGCAGACTGGCCGGCGTCCCCAACGGAACAGAGAGACTGGGCGGCGTCCCCAACGGAACAGAGAGACTGGGCGGCATCCCCAACGGAACAGAGAGACTGGGCGGTGTCCCCAACGGAACAGGCAGGCTGGGCGGCATCCCCAGCAGAACAGGCAGGTTGGGCGGCGCCCCCAGCGGAACAGGCAGGGTGGGCGGCGCCCCCAGCGGAACAGGCAGGTTGGGCGGTGTCCCCAGTGGAACAGGCAGGGCTCAGAGGCCTGGCCGGAACAGGGCTCAGAGGCGTGGCCGGAACAGGGCTCAGAGGCGTGGCGAGAAACAGGAATAAAAACATGACTGGGGCTAGACACGTGACACTGGACGTGGTGAAAGGCTTGACGGGAGCTAGGGACGTGGCCAGAGGCATGACGGGAGCTAGGGACGTGGTGAGAGGCGTGACGGGATCTAGGGATGTGGCGAGAGGCGTGACGGGAGCTAGTGTACCGGGGCCCTGAGGCAGAGTTGTGGAGTCGGCACAGTAAGGCAGAGTAGTGGCACGGCCCCGGGACGGGACTTGGATCGGGGATATGACAGGGACCGGGACATGAGATGGGACAGGAACCGGGACATGGGACGGGACAGGGATATGAACCTTGAGCGGGACAGGGACTGAGACCTGGAGCGGGACTTGGGACTGAGACCTGGAGCAGGACTTGGGACATGGCATGAACTAGGAAGAGGTCTTGTAACTTAGCTGTGGCAGGAACCTGATAACTGGTCTGGACTGGCTCGAACTTGCACGCGCGGAGGCTTGAACTTGGTTCTCGGAGACTTAAACTTGGCTCTCGGAGACTTAAACTCGAAACTCGGAAACTGGAACTCGGAAACTGGAACTCGGAACTCGGAAACTTGAACTCGAAACTCAGAAACTTGAACTGGACCTGAGGCTGGGGCTGAACCTGGGCGTCACTGGAGACTGGGTCTGTCTATGGTGTGTAGACAGATCCCAATGATCTTTTCAGCTGTCCTCACAATTCGCTGTAGGGTCTTGTGGTCGAAGGCTGTACAGTTCCCATACCACAAAATCAGACAGCTGGCCAAGATGCTCTCCATGATTCCTCTTAAGAAGGAGATAAGGATGGGAGGGGGAAGTTTGGCTCTCTTCAGCCTCCACAGGAAGTGGACATACTGCTGGGACTTCTTGGCTAGACAGGTGGTGTTGAGTCCAGGAGAGGTCATCAGTCATGTGCACAACAAGAAATCTGAAGCTTTTGACTCTCTCCACAGTTGATCCGTCAATGTGCAGTGGTGAGTGGTCCACTTGTGTTCTCCTGAAGTAGACAATAATCTGTTTAGTCTTATCATTTACATTAAATTACATTTTTATGTTTTATCGACATTAAGAGATAGATTGTTGTCTCTATTCTTTGCGCTGGTTCACTGAGTCCCTGTATGCCGACGCATCATTGATGCTGATTACACTACAATTGTAGTGTAATCAGCAAACTAGTTGATGTGTCAGTAGGGTAAAGAGCAGTGGACTGAGCACACATCCCTGGGGGCACCAGTGTTCAGTGTGGTGGTGCTAGTGACCCCAGATTGATGGTAGAAGATATGGTGTCCTCTGTTAAGCGGTTGGGACGGTAGTTTTACTGAAATGTGTCCAGTGTGGTGGGAAGACTGCTCTTTATGTGTTTCATGACTAGCCACACTAAACACTTCATTATGATAGGTGTGAGTGCAACAGGCCAGTAGTCATTCAGGCAGGAAACAGATGATTTCTTCATCACAGCCCTGATGGTGGTCATCTTGAAGCACATGGAGACAACTGCTTGGCTCAGCAAAATGTTGAATATGCCTGTGGCGACATCTGCAACTGATCAGCACATTCCCTGAGCACCCGGCTAGGTATGTTGTCAGGACCTGCAGCTATCTGTGAGTTAACTCTGGACAGAGTTTCCCTGACATCTACTGCAGACAGATGAAATACTTGATCAGTGAGAGTTGGGGTGGCTGTGGGTGGCTGTGGCGCCGAAGTGTCCTTGGGCAAGACACTGAACCCCAAGTTGCTCCCGATGGCAAGCTAGCACCTTGCATGGTAGCTCTGCTACCATTGATGTGTGATATATACCATTGGTGTGTGACAATATAAGTGCTGCCTTGTCATCAGACCTGAAGGTGTGTGTGTGTGTGTGTGTGAATGGGTGAATGAGACACAGTGTAAAGTGCTTTGGATAAAAGCGCTATATAAGTGCACATTTACCATTTACCATTCCTCCGCGATTTGGATCTGTACTTCGAACCATGCAAAGTAATCATTCAGGGCATTTGGGAGCGAGTAGTCATCAACAAAGACTGGTGGCATAGCTTCGTAGTCTGTGATGGCCTGAATGCCTTGCCATTCAGTGTCTTGGGTTTTCAACAGCAAGTGCACTTCAGAAGTCATCCACAGTTTCTGGTTTGCCTGTGTGGTGATGGTCTTGCAGGTAGTTACATCATCTATGCACTTACTGATGTAGCCAGTTACTGATGCTGTGTATTCATCCAAATCTGTGGTGTTTTGGTATGTAGCAACCTCTCTGAACATATTCCAGTATGTGTACTCAAATCAGTCCTGATGTGCTGAAGCGCCTTCAGACCAGGTTGTAAGTTCACATCCCAGAATTGCCAAGCTTCCACTGCTGGGTCCTTGACTGAGACTCTTAACCCTCAACTGCTCAGTTATATAAATGAGATAAATGTAAGTCGCTCTGGATATGGGCATCTGCCAAACACTGTAAATGTAATGTAATGTAAATGTGTAGGCTAAATGTAACATGAACCATATTAGTGGCTGCTTTCCACTAGATTTTGAGGCGTGGCCATGTGGATGTGTGTTCATTCAGCTACAAGAGCATTAGTGAGGTCAGGAACTGATGTTGGGCGAGGAGGCTTTGTTTTATACTTTCTTAAAATAACACAGAAAAGGAAAAAATAATATTAAGTATTTTTTATGAACATTTTTACTCTGGAACACGTACGATGAAAAATTCCATTAATTTTAGCTCCCTGTAATGTTTATAATCCCAGAACTTATAAAGAGTTATATTACCGCCTTCAGTTCACTGTTAGCTGCAGAAAATGTACTGTAATGCGGTGACTGATATGTGGTGCAGATCAGAGCATGAGCTACAGTGGTGTACCTTCACAGTGCAAATCAGCCAGGGGACTCAGATCAGGGAGCGACAAGGACAAATAAATTTACACAATGAGACATTCTCACTGTGTTTGTGTATTAACTGTGTAACAACATCAACATCAACAGCACACCTATTACACACTAAATAAACTTTCATTTAAACATTACAGAACACTTCAATATCTTACAGTTTGTGTCTGAGAAAAATACTTCACCAGCGCCGTCTAGTGGCCACTCTTCATATGACCACTCAGACATTTAAAAGAATTTAGTTATTAGAAATATTTGTTTTAATATTGGCAGTCTACTAACTAACCCTAACCCCAGCACTAAAAAGCTGACACAGACACATTCTGATCTCCTCTCAGGTGCTGGAGTTCCTGATACAGTAACCATTCATCATCTCTGATAGTTCTGGGATTGTAAATATAACCACTGGACATTGTTGTTCTTAACTGAAACCTGGCATAAAGAAAATGATGGGTTCCTGTTTAACCGGATCACTCCAGCGGGCTTTGGAGTTTTAGATCTCCAGAGGTTATCTGGGAGAGGCGGAGGCATTATTGTGGTTTACAACCTGAAGTTCAACACAAGCTCTGTGTCTGTTCCCAGGTTTCCTTCATTTGAATGCCTGGTCTTGAGTATCTCCGCTCCTGTATCCACCGTCATCACTACAGTCTATAAACCACCTAAGGCTAAGGCACATGCAGCTTTTATGTCAGAGTTTGCGGACTTCCTGTCGATGTTGAGCACTAAGTTTGACAGAATTTTGATTGTGGGAGACTTCAACATTCATGTGGACTGTAGTGACTCGGTGGTGGCCAAGGATTTTCTGTCACTAATTGACTGTTTTAACTTCACACAGTTTATAACTGACCCGACTCATAACAAGGGTCATACGCTGGATCTGGTGATTGCTAATGGCTCATTTGTATCTGAGTTTTCAGCTACTGACATTGGACTGTTTGATCATTCAGCTGTATTTTTTAACCTCGAACTGTATCATTCAAGGGAGCCTCCTATCCGAACAGTAACTTTCCGGAAGTGGAAGTCCATCGATTAGACAGCTCCTCTAAGGTCACGTAAGGTCACATTCACCCGCGCTCTACTCCCTGGTATAATGACAACCTGCGCTCTAGAAAGGCTGTATGTCAGAAAATGGAGCGAAAAGGGCGCCTCACCGGACTGAGTGTCTACTATCAAGCGTGGAAAGATCTTCTGGGGGATTATCGTGCACTACTGGAGACTGAACGATCCTCTTACTTCTCTGTTGCTATTGTAAATAATCAAAATAATCCCAGACACTGCTTCAAGTTAATGCTGTTACCACTTTGCCTGTTTTTCAGCAGTTCTGTGATTCCTTTCTACAGTTTTTCAATTCTAAGATTGTCAATGTTCGTAAAGAAATTTCTGTTAACCCTGACTGTGCCACTCCACTCCTTCTGGGTCCATCTGGGTTCACTAGTGCTTCTTTCACTCATTTCTCACTGCTTGATTCTGAGGCTCTCACAAGGGAGGTCTCCAGCATGAAATCTACCACCTGCCTGCTGGATCCAATTCCTACGAACCTATTTTAAATCGTGCTTCGCTGTGTGGTGCCCTGCTATCCTCAGCATTATAAATGAATCACTGGAGACTGGGGTCGTTCCATCAGTACTGAAGACTGCTGCTGTTACACCTGTACCAAAGAGAGAAAATGTGTCTGTGGATGATTTTAACAATTTTCGCCCTATTTCAAATCTTCTGTTTTTGGCAAAAATACTTGAGCGTGTTGTCGCCTCTCAACTATGTTCTCATCTGACAACCAATAACCTCTTTGAACCACTTCAATCAGGTTTTCGTAAATTTCATAGCACTGAAACTGCGTTGTTCAAAGTTACATATGACCTGTTGATGGCTTCTGATTCTGGAGCTACCTCACTTCTTATTCTTCTTGACCTTAGAGCCGCCTTCGATACTGTGGAACATGGTCTTTTACTTACCTGCCTAGAAAGTGTTTTTGGTGTCTCCGGGAAAGTTTTAAACTGGTTTAAATCCTATTTTACTGACCGCTCCCAGTTTATTTCTATGAGTGGCTTTAGATCTGACACTTGCTCGGTGCTCACTGGTGTTCCTCACGGTTCAGTTCTAGGCCCTCTACTGTTCAATATTTATCTGTCTCCACTTGGGCATCTGCTGCGAACACTTGGCCTCCATTATCACTTTTATGCTGACTATACCCAAAACTACATTCACTCAAGATCTGGTGAAAGCATTGATGTTGGTTATCTTTCTGGCTGTATTTCTGAGATAAAGAAATGGATGAATAATAACTTTCTGTGCCGGAACAGCGGGAAAACTGAGGTCATGCTCATAGGTTCCTGTCATCAGATTCTCAAAGCGGCTCCATTGTGTCTCTCCGTTGATGGCTCTGTTCTAGAGTTCCAAAGCAAGTTGAGGAACCTTGGTGTAATTTTTGACACTCACTTTTGATTTTTTTTTTTCAGAGCACTGTGAAAGCTTCCTTTTTTCACCTCAGAAATATTGCCAGATTAAGACCAATGCTAAAGTTATCTGTCGCTGAAAAGCTGATCAATTCATTTGTCACGCGGTTGGATTATTGTAACGCCGTTTTAGCCAGAGTTTCTAAAACTGAAATAAACAAACTGCAGTATGTTCAGAACTCTGCCGCCCGGATCCTGACGGGAAGCAGGAGATATGACCATATCACTCCTGTTTTGAAGTCCTTACACTGGCTCCCGGTCAGGTTCCGGGTGGATTTTAAGATCTTGATGTTAACATACAAGGCATTGCACGGATTGGCTCCACAATATTTAATTGACTTATTAATCCCGTACACCCCACATCGCAGACTGCGCCCCTCACAGGACAATCTTCTAACGGTTCCACCAACTCACCTTAAGTCTATGGGTGACAGGGCTTTTTCTGTCTACGCTCCTTCACTTTGGAAGTCTCTTCCCCCTGAACTCAGGGAAGCTCAGTCCTTTGGCATTTTTAAAGCTCTTTTAAAGACACACTTTTTTAGACTCGCTTTTGACTCTTAATATCTTTTTGATTGTTTTATATTTATTTTTTTATTATGGTTGTTCTATTCGTTTTAATTAACTTTTATTCATTCTGTGAACTGTGATTTTGTGTACAGTGCTTTGAGAAGCTACTTTAAAGGCGCTTTATAAAATAAAGTTTATTATTATTATTATCACTGTGTCTGAGGAGTGAGTAAATATATACGAGTAATAGACGGGTAAATATATCTCAGTCAATTCATTAATTGATGCAGTGAATAAAAAAAGAGTTACAGATAAAGTGTTATACAGTCCCCTTCGAAAGTATTGGAACAGCTAGGCGAACTCTATTGTTTTCACTATACACTGAAACTTCAAAATATGAATAGGAGACAATAGAGCTGAATTTCAGCTTTCAGATATTTATGTGTGTTAAAAAAAAAAAAAAAAAAAACTTAGAATACATGCTGTTGGTGCTATTTGGTGGCAGACCACCCAAAATTGTGTGAGTAAAAGTATAGGAACAGAAAGTGTTAAAGTATATTAAAGTAAACACTTTACTGGGTCAGTCCATCTCAAGTGCTCCAACTGTAACACTGAACAAGGTAACCATGGTCTTCAGGATTGCTAAAAAAATTACAGGCAGGTGAGTTTGAGGTTGGAGCTAAACTCAAAGAACCCTGTGATAGATCATGCTCCAATGTGGTCAATATGAAATGTAGTAATATTTTAGACCTCATTAACAAGCATTTTATTATATTCTGTGTCATAATTTAATATATAAACATAATTCCTTTAAAATACTGATCATTTTTATTCTGTGTATATAGGCTTCTCCATTTTACAGGGGAATTCTACCATAGAGAGCTTATTTCTGTGAAAAAAAAAACCAAGTGAAATGTTCCGCATGCACAATATAAAATATTTAACTGTAAGCAATCTTGAGCGTTACATTTGAACTTACGTTCTACGTCTAAGGAAAAAGAATGTACAACATGTTTATATTTGTTCATGTAACATGTAACAAGTAGCTAGGCCCATACTGATCTGAAATATTGAGGTTTCAGTAAACAGCTGTATAAGCAAAATGTATTGTGTGCCATGACAAAGATGGCTGTTGTAGTTAAAACATGTCAAAATAAAAACCAAAGACTGGTGGTTTTACATCGGTAATACATAGAGGTAATCACTGAGAAACAATTAGGAAAATTAAAAATGGTCAAGTAACCTGTATTGCACCACCTGAGATGGAATGACCCAACTCTGAGCTCACCTTCTGTCACTGCACACAACCTTGGGGTAACCATGAACAATCAACAGTCCTTTTCCTCTCACCTTGAATTTTCTCTATGGGGGATCAATAAAGGTACATCTTATCTTATCTCATCTCATCTTATCACTACTCTGTCAACATCATGAAAATTCTCCTTTACAACATCAGAAGGATTTGTCTATTTCTATCCACTCAAGCCACTCAGGTGCTAGTGTAACAGAGTTATAAATGTAGTTTAGTGTTTGTATGTGATTTTCGCCGTAATTAAGCAGCTGTATTGAGATTGGTGTTTTGGAGCCCCCTTTGGAGAAACGGTGTACTGCAGCTCTGCTACTTTTTGTCCAGGTGTTGTTGCCGTACCCAATCAGAAGCGTTATGCTTTGCATTGTGTAGGTTGACTGTATAAAGCACTCCCCACTTTGTTTTAATTTTGTAACTGGAAAATGTTGTTTAAGTTGAAAACTTCGACATATCACTTATGTTATATGACTTTACATGTATTGTTAGGATTTGGGTGCGTTTCTAGCAACTTGGAGAAAGTTTATTTATGTTTTCATTATGACCACGAGGTCACACACTGAGTCACGTGACTAGCTGTAAACTCCGCTAGCAACTTTCCATGCATTCAGTGTAGTTTAGTTTAGTGTGCATGGAAAGTACAATTCAGTCAATGAATTAGCAATGAATCTACAGTTAGTTTAGTATTATGTGTATGGATTATCTCTGTCTTCGTCTGTGAATGTTTAGTGAGTCTCTTTGAATTTGTAATTAATTTGTTCTGTGCACCTGAACGCTCCATGTTGCATGTCTCCCTTTCTAGTAGGGCTGACAGTGATGATATGAATGATGCATCTAATATAACCCATTTAATTTAGTGTACTTCCTTTTATTTTGTTTGCGCAGATGCTGTTTTATGTACGCCAGTGCCTGAAGGCATATGTCGTTTTGTTTTTCCAAAGGTATGTTGCTCCATATGTAAAATGTGAATTAGTTATAGAATGAGGAAATATTTTCCTGTGCATTTTTCTTAAGTTTATTTTATCAATGTCTAGTATGCTGAAGGTGTATGTTTCTGTAGGAATGTTTCTTTCTGTGTTATTGTAAAGAGATAAGGATCAGAAGCGTTATGCTTTGCATTGGATGCTGTTTTATGTACGCCAGTGCCTGAAGGCATATGTTGTTTTGGTTTTTCCCAAAGGAATAAATGTCATAAAAGCCCGTTCTGGTCTCAGTCCCTTGAACACCGTTATACTAGTTCAGACCCTAGTCATTTCGAGACTCGACTACTGCTACTCAGTCCTGGCAGGCCTTCCTCTGAGCGCCATTCAACCTCTGCAACTGATCCAGAATGCAACTGCATGACTTGTTTTAAACCTTCCTAAGTTCTTCCACTTATCCATAACATTAACCCTAACCCTAATTGATCCTTTAGCATTACTTGATGTGTCCCACCATCTCTTAGGGTCCAACGAAGACCTGCATCACAGACTCTTCTCTGTACTGGCACCTAGGTGGTGGAATGAACTTCTTCGATGCCCTACATCTTCAGGGAGAACTTAAATTATTACTTAATTTAAAAAATATATATTGTGTGTGAGATTTTTTTAAATTGTATGATCTCCTCAACAGAGCTGAGTGTGTATTTATTGATAGAGACTTCAAAGCACTTGTGTAAGTCACTCTGGATTAGGGTGTGTCCCAAATGCTATAACTGTAAATAAAAGTTTCATTATTTTTCAAGACATTCAAAAATGTTGTATTGGCTATGCCCTATGCTTGTGCAATGGCTCATCAATTTCCCCTCTTTTCTTAGCTTCAATATGGCTTGCTTTTCTCCCGTAGACAGCTCTCTGATCTTCATGTCGGCTTAACCTTTTTAACAACAAATGCAGACTTCACAGGCAATACCTAGTTCTCTCTCAAACATAGCACACCTGGACAACAAGAAAGATCTGTCAGTCACATGTTCCAATATTTTGATTAAATGAAAAATGGGTGACTTCAAAATACTAATAAATAAAAAAGGACATTTGAAAATGTACTTTGACTTGTATATATATATATAAAAAAAAAACGTACAAAGATAGGGTATTTGATGTTTTACC
The DNA here is from genome assembly GCA_012411365.1 of Ameiurus melas. Classification (NCBI taxonomy): domain Eukaryota; kingdom Metazoa; phylum Chordata; class Actinopteri; order Siluriformes; family Ictaluridae; genus Ameiurus; species Ameiurus melas. The sequence continues at coordinate 22,950,130 of CM022772.1, read as the reverse complement.
TAATCAAGCGCATACTTTTTTGATGATAAACGTTTATTTTGAAATTGATGTATGCAACACGTTCCAAAAAAGTTGGGACAGGGGCGATTTAGGACTAATAGCGATGTGAGAAGTTGAAATAAGAAGGTGATGTGAAACAGGTGAGGCCATCGTCTGATCATAGTATATAAGGAGCCTCCAAAAAAAGGCAAGAGTCCTTCAGGAGCAAGGACGGGTCGAGGCTTGCCAATCTACCAACAGATACGTCAGAGAATAATCCAACACTTTGAGAAGAACATTCCGTAAAGACACATCGGTAGGATTTTGTATGTTTCACCTTCTACAGTGCACAATATCATTAAAGATTCACGGAATCCGGTCAAATCTCAGTGCATCATTAAATCATCATGTGCATGGTCTCGGGAATACTTTTGGGAACCTTCGTCAGTGGACACATTTCCCCGCTGCATCCACAAATGCAAGTTAAGGCTTTACTATGTAAAGCAGAAGCCATACATCAACACTGTCCAGAAGCTCTGCCCACTTCTCTGAGCTCGGTCTCATCTGAGATGAACAGTAGAACAGTGGAATAGTGTTTTGTGGTCTGACAAGTTGACATTTCAAATAGTTTTTGGACAAAACAACCGTCGTGTTCTCCGGGACAAGAGGAAAAGGACCATCCAAGCTGTTATCAGCGTCAGGTCCAAAAGCCAGCGTCTGTCATGGTATGGGGGCATGTCGGTACCCATGGTATGGGGACGTGTCAGTGCCCATGGTATGAGGGCGTGTCAGTGCCCATGATATGGGTAACTCAGACATCTGTGAGAGCAGCATAGATGCAGAAAAATATGTACAAATTTCGGAGCAACATATTCTGCCATCCAGAGCAGGACAACGACAGACCACATTGTGCCAGGATTTCAAGCTCATGGTTGCATAAGCAGAGAGTGCGGGTGCAAGCATTGGCCTGCTGCAGTCCTGACCTGTCTCCCATTGAGAACGTGTAGTGTATTATGAAGCACAAAATAAGGCGACAAAGTCCCTGTACAGTTACACAGCTGAAGAAATGTATAATGGATCAATGGAGGTAAATTGGTTAAGTTTAATCTCACTAAACTTAACCAACTGGTGTCTTCAATCAGCGTCCAAATGCTTTATAAGTGTCATTAAAAGAAAAGGTGATGTTACACAGCGGTAAACAGTCGACTGTCCCAACTTTTTTGGAGTGTGTCTCTGTTGTCAGATTTGAAATGAGTGTATACTTTCAAAAATAAATTCACAAAGTAAAACATCAAATAATGTGTTAATAATGTGTTTTCATTATAGTACAGTGTGAGCTGAATTTTCTGACACAACACTGTTTTCTCCAGCAGGGATGAACAGTTTCTCTTCAGATGTGGAAGAAGACTCACTGGACTTCATCTTCTGCTTCAGTTCTGTTCTCACTCCCTTTTTCACACAGTGCATGAGATTTTCGCTTAAAGAAACCACAGATAGAGAGAGAGAGAGAGAGAGAGAGAGAGACAGACAGACAGGACGAGAGCGAGACAGTGAGACAGGTGGAGAGAAAGACAGACAGAGAGAGAGAGAGAGAGAGAGCAAGAGAGAGAGACAGAGAGAGAGAGACACACAGAGAGAGAGAGAGAGTATGTAGCGCGGTTTGTCTGAGCTTTATACTAAATGATTATTGGTTTGTGTGTTACTGATTTTGCTCTATATTATTAGTTCCTTTTTATTTTTTACTCCTATTTCTATAAAAATATCATTTCATTGCATTAGTAATATTATAACTGCCACGATGGTAATAGCAATATAACTAAACGAAATGAAAATAAAATAATTTGAATTGAGAGAAACAGAAGGAAGAGAAAGAGAGAGAGAGAGAGAAACAGAAGGAAGAGAAAGAAAGAGAGAGAGAGAGAGAGAGACAGACAGAGGAGAGAGTTCAGGTTAAACAACATACAGTTCATTCAGTTTACACACAGTTTACAGTGCCAGAACTTCGACGTTGCATTTAGCATAACAGTATGTGAACGCCTTGCGCGCGTGACCAGTGTCTGAAGCTTGTGTAAAATCATGCCTCTACTTATAGGCCTGCCATGATCAGGTGACCTGGCAATTATGCGCGTCGCATGATATATATATATATATATATATATATATATATATATATATCATGTGAACCTGTGAACCACGCCGCCAGCCTTATTCTCTTCAGCGAGACTGCATGTCTGTTGTTTGTGTGACAAAGAAAAAGAAATGCTTCATTTCTACTCTATATTTCTCAATATCTCTCAACTTTTCTATCCCTTTTTTAGAAAAAGAAAAGAAAGGAGAGTGAAAGAATGAGCGAGGGAGAATTCAGAAAGTGTGTTACGCTTTGCTTCTATTTCATCACGGGAGAAGGTGGACACGCTTTCTGCGTGAAGAGTTTGGGTGTAGAACATGCTGCAGCAGCCCTCGAGGGGTCTGACTGTCAGCATTGTGAATGTTTCACGATTAGGCAACTACGCTCTCGGCTCACTCTCTTCTCTTCCGAAGGGAGTTGGGTTTCAGAGCCCCGCGGATCTGGGCCGGCCATCTCAGGTCCTGGGGTTCTTGTATGAATTTGGAAGAGGAGCCAGAGACGAGCGCGGCTCTATCTCTTGCTCTGTCTTCCGGGTCCGGCTCTTTGCCTGACTTTAGAGCTTACGTCGCGACTCCTCCTTCCACTATGGAAAGCCAAAACACGCTCGCTGACTCCAAGGAGTCGGTAGAGGGGGCCATTGCACCAAAAACCGACAGCAGCTCTCATGCATATAAAAAGCTGCTTGAGGTGATCACTAGGGCGGTTCAGAAGTTGAATCTAGACTGGCCCGGGGAAGAGGAAGTGGCTTGTAGCAGACTGGATGAGCGCTTCCTCTCCAGTGAAAATAAACACAGAGCTCCCTCACACTGCAGAAAACTCCCTTTTTTTCCAGAAGTGCATGATGAGATATCACGCTTCTTGGAGAAAATCATACACTAGCCGATGTTTATAACCCCACAAAGTCTGATTACTCAGCCATCATGGGAGTGAGCAGCATGGCGTCGGCTGTCGGCGGGGGGGTTTGGGTGTATTTGGAGAGGCACCTATGGCTCAACCTGTCAGGGATGAGGACAGAGATAAGGTCTCCTTGCTGAACGCCTCCACGGTAAACTTCCGGTCTGTTTGTGGCGTGCAGTCAAGGCCTTCCATGAGTGGGAGCCCGGCAAGCAGCCGATGTTTGAGGGAGACACAGGAGACAGTGTGGCTGACGCCTTGCCCCGCAGAAAGCCAGGGGGACATCCACAGCCTGCTAAGTGGCCTGATCTAATAATGATCATAAAAGCAAAGCAGGCAAGCAAGGAATGGTCCTGATGGCCACGGAGGGACCTATCAGGTGACATGAGGCTGCTAGGGCAACCAGCTCCCAGTGCTACTGTAGGGCATGCCCTGGCCAAGGCCATCCCACATTTTTAATCTTCTCTGGTCAGCGAGCTGTCACAGGTCAACAGAAATCTGATGCTTTCCCGCCAATTAAATGTGGAAAAGCTAACATCACTGGAAGACCATTTAGCAGCATGGAAACTACTGCCAAATGTGTCCCCATGGGTTCTGTCTACCATAGAAAAGGGGACAAAGGGGCCAAAGAGCATGTACCCCGTTCCCAAAGGGAGGGAGGTTTTTACAGCAGTTATTTCCTGGTCCGCAAAAAAGATGGAATTATGCAGCCAATTTTGGATCTACATCATCTGAACCGTACTCTTCAGACATACAGGTTCAAGATGCTGACGCTCAAACTTATCGTGCCACAGATTCAGTCCGAGGACTGGTTTGTGACGACAGATTTGAAAGATGCATATTTCCACATAGGAATATCGCCCAGTCACAGGAAGTTCCTGAGGTTTGCTTTTGGAGAAAACACATACAAATTTCGGGTTCTTCCCTTTGGGCTAGCTTTATCCCCTCGCACCTTCACAAAGTGCATGGATGCTGCTCTGGCTCCCTTGTGACTCCGGGGCATCCGTGTACTAAATTACCTGGACAACTGGTTAATTCTAGCACGATTCAGGGAACAGGCGGTTCAACATCGAGATGTTGTTCTCACCCACATGAGGAGCTTGGGGCTCAGGTTGAACCTCAAGAAAAGTATGCTTTCTCCAGTGCAGAGGACAACTTTTCTAGGGGTTATATGGGATTCTGTTGGGCCTTATGGCACCGTTTCAGTGGTGGCTGAAAAGTCGGGGGTTTCATCCGAGGATGAGACCACAGCTGTGTTGTCTGACACAACTAGCACACTGTGCTAGTTCCTACTGTGACCTCTCAACTGAGGAAGAAAGAATTTCAGTGCTATGGAATACGGCCTCGCATCTCTAGGCGATTTATATGCCACTCCAGATGAACTGGACAGCCATTTAAGTATTTGGAGGTGCCCGCAGTTCCTAGCCTCGGGTAACACAA
>CM022772.1:22904163-22940189 GCA_012411365.1 Ameiurus melas | reverse complement strand
GTCAGTTGCTGGCTGCATTGCTTACCATTCCTCTCCCTTCTGTAGTATCCATTTCCCTTTCCTTCCCTCTCTCTCTGAAGTATCCATTCTTAAATCCCTTCCTTCTGAAGCATCCATTTCCCTTCCTCTTCCCTCTCTCTGTGGTATTCATTTCCACTTCCTCTTCCCCCTCGCCAGTAATACTCAGCTCTCCTTCCCCTCCTCTGTAGTATTCATTTCCCTCTTCCTCTCTCCCCTCTGTAGTATCCCATTTCCTTCCTCTTCCTTCTGTAGCATCCATTTCCCTTCCTCTTCCCTCCTGCATCCATTTACCATTCCTCTTCCTTCTCTGTAGACCCCATTTCCTCTCTTCCCTCTGTAGTATCTATTTCCACTTCTTATTCCTTCTCTGTAGTATCCATTTCCCCTTTCTTCTTATTCCTTCTCTGTAGCATCCATTTCCTTCCTCTTCCCTTCTGTAGTATCCATTTCCCTTCCTCTCCCTCTCTAAGCATCCATTTAATACCATTCCTCTTCCTTCTGTAGTATCCTATTTCCTTCCTCTTCCTTCTCTGTAGTATCTATATTCACCTCTTAATATTCCTTCTCTGTGTATCCATTTCCCTTCCTCTTCCCTCTCTGTAGTATCTATTTCCTCCTCCCCTCTCTGAAGTATTCTTTTTCCCCTTTCCCTCTTCCCCTCTCTAAAATATTCATTTCCCCTTCCCTTCCATATCTGTAGTATCCATTTCCCTTCCTCTTCCTCTCTGAAGTATTCCATTTCCCACCTCACGCTCTTTCTCTGTAGTATCTACTTCCTTCCTCTTTCCCTCTCTGTAGTATTCATTGCCCCTCTCCCTCTGTCATTTTCAGCTTGAATGGTACTGGTCCTCTTGGTAAAATGAACATGTCTCCTGAACTTCTCCTGCTTTCCTTTTCTTCAGCTCTCTACAGTTCAGAAAAACACACAATAACCTATCAAGAAACATCATTTATATAATTATTCAGTTGAAAAGCTACTTTAAACAACAGTGACAAATTCATAATGTAAGTGTATGTGATAACATTATATTCTTTTTAAATAGATAGCTAGTGGTTATGTAACTTTACCTAACATTAGCTAAGTTATGTGAATAACAGGAAGCTAACATTTTTTTTCTCATGATGAAACTTCAGCACCTCAACTTTCACAAACTTTCTCGAACATTTCTAGGTAAATAACACTGACTATGTTTATATGGAGAGCAGTAATCTAATTACTGACCTTATTCAGAGTAAGACAATAATAATGTGATAAAGTATTTAAATAAAGTCACGCTTTAGAATACCTTTCTAGTTGTTCCCTTGTTTTATGCATGTTATAGAACATAATTATTATTATGTGTATAATGTTGTCGTATATGGGAGTGGTGTGTAGGGTCGTACGTGGAGTGTATGGGAGTGTATGGGAGTGGTGTGGGGTAAGGTCCGTGGGGAGTGTATGGGAGTGTATGGGAGTGGTGTGTGTAAGCAGGTCCCAAAGGGAGTGTATAAGGGAGGTATGGGAGTGTGTGTGTATACTGTCGATGGAGTGAAAGGGGAGTGGTGGTGTATAGCATCCGCGTGATGTGAGTGTATGGGAAAGGTATGGGAGTGAACGGGAGTGGTGTGTATATGTGTCCACAAACTTATGTGTGAAAACTCCTACAGGAGAACAATGTGGATTAAGGTGTGTACATGTGTAATACACATGAAATGCAGTACAAAACAGGAATACTCCAAAGCCTTAACTGATTTTGTGTTTACTTCCGAAAGTAGACTTTAATCAGATTAAGGTAATTAAAATTGCTGTTTACATGCTAGATTCCCAATCAGGATTATGTCTTAATTGGTTATATAGATATTTGTCAGCAAACAACAAATTATGGTAATCAAGCAGAGTCACGTAGAGTGGCAAGTCAAGTGGCTTTCACCCACACAGCTGGTACAGTACATGTGAAAAGGAAACAGGCTCTTTACATAAAACAAAGCACACAACCACATGAGATGACACAGATCTACTTGGAAACTCCAACATTATTCTACACAAAGTGCACATGCAAACGCAAACACCCTACAGGACAAAGTCACAGCACTACTAAAACAGGAGCACGGGTACAGTAAGAGGTAGTTCTGACCAGTACACAGTTCTAGTGTGGAAGTGTGTAACATAACAGGAAGTTAAAATGAATAACTCTTCTTCTTCTTCTTCTTCTTCTTCTGTCTTTAATCCCACTAGGTGTGGTGCTGCGGGGACTCTCCAGACCATTCTATCGCAGCATCCTCTTCTCGCCTTTCCACTGTCCTTAAATCCTCCTTCCACGCTATCCCTCCCATCGAGCCTTCTTGGTCTACCACTTCCCTTTCTCCAACTACTAACTTTTTGACCCTTCCAAATGTAGCCACCTCTCACCATACCCAACCATCTCAGCTCTTGCAGGTTTCATTCTCAGCGCACACCCATCTCTCCTCACCTTCACTGTATCTCTTCATTCCTAATTCTGTCCATTCTTAGTTCTTCTTGAGAGAAAATCTCAACATTTTCTTACTCGCTACTTCCCATTCTCCCCTTTCCCTGACACTGTCACTGCCACAGCTTCCAACCCATAAGCATTGCAGGCTCGCCTCATTGTCTTGTACAGATTTTTCAACTTTTCTGCACTCCCTCTTCCTTCTGACACATGATTTCGTTATTCTCCGGCCAAAAGCACCCAACCCTGCTTGGACCTTTTTTCTTACTTCTCTACCTGTCATCTGTCTGTAACTGTGAACCCAGATATTTAATATCTTCAACGTGCTTCAGCTTCCCCTGCACTTTACTTCCATCCATAAACCTCTCATTTCCCCATAAACAAGTAATTCGGCCCTGCCAAGCTCCCAACATACCACGTCCCCACCTCACTTCCACACTTCCAAACCTTATCCACCACCTTTTTCCTTGTTTCTCCACACGCAACACCACGTCATCCGCAAACAACATATCCCAGGGTGTCCACAGGTCCCCGCTATACAATCTATTATGATTGCAAACAGGAACTGCTAAGTGCTTGGTGGAGTCCAACTGTCACCTTGAAATCTTCAGTGGTTCCTAAAGCAAGATACTGACTTTTAACTTGCAAACCCCAAGTACATGTCTTGCACAGTCTGATGTACTTCATCCACTTTTAAAGTCTAAACAGTTCCATACTTCTACTCTTGGTACCCTCATAGTAAGCTTCTACATCTATAAAGATATTAAATGCAGTTCCTTCTGTCCTTCTCTAAACTTCCATAAGTTGTTGCTAAAAATAGTGCACGAAGTTGTACGCCCGCATAAATCCAACCGTTGTGCTGATATGGCAACTCTTTCCTCTTAATCTTTTTAAATGACCTTTCCCATATCTTCAAAGTGTAAGTCAGCGATACCATGGTAGTTTCCACAGTCCCGAATGCCCTGTATTTTTGAAGATAGGTATCGAGAGTGCTTTCTGCCACCTCTTCCTGGCATCTGTCGCTTCCATGACTGCCTCGTAATACCTCACAACATCAAAGTTCCATTTCTCCCAAGTAAAGTTTCACGCCCCACTGGTATAAGTATATCGTCCTACCGCCTTCTTCCTTTTTCATCTTTTTTTTCTATCACTACCATCACTCTCCTCCTTTATCTTTTTCCACCTGCACTTCTTCTTCTTCTCGGAAAACTTTCACTCCTCTCATTTTCTCTATTCAACAACTCTAGCAAAATAGGACCTCCATCTTTTTCCTTTCTCTCATCTTCTATCCGACACAAATGCCCTATATCCTACAAGCTTTTGCTTGGTAAATACCTTGTGATTGACTCTTCTGCTTTGCTATTTTTGTATTCTGCTTGGCTCTCTCCCCTTCTTCTAGGCTGGTATACAGGGTCGGCAAATGCCAGCTCTTCGCTTTGCCACCATTCTTCTTGCTTCTTTTTATTTATGGTTGTACTTTTCAATAGTTCATCACACCTAGATCCCTCTCCTTCTTCTTTCTCTTTCCTCGCTCACCGCTTGTGTATTTCTCAGATTCACATGTTGGAGGGAGATTGGAGAAGTTGAACAGTGAAAGTGTGGTAGGGTGGAGTGAGAGTGAAGAATGGACTGGGATGGCTCTTCTTCTTCCAGCTTTCCTATGTTTCACCTAGTACTTCTTTTCCTGCCACCCAATCGTTGCTGTTCAGCCATCCCAAGTCCATTCTTGCCTCTCTCCAGCACCTTCTTCGCAACCTTTTTCGGTGTTCCATTTCATTCAATTTCAACAGCGTGTTTCCAATCCTAACCTGCCTCGCTCCCTTGGTTATCATTCCGCTTTACATGTACAGTAATTTGTGCTGTTTTACAACCGCTTTTGGCAGTACTTGTAGTCCCTGTATTTGCGCAGCCTTTCCTTGCCAGTGAATGTAGTCTCACTTACAGTAGTCTCCGCTAGTGTAATGCTATCTCTCTCGCTAACCTTTTCCCTGAAGTAGGTGTCTACATCGCCAAGTGGTTGCCAGCTGCAAAACCTCTTGCCAACTTCATCTACTGTTTATTTCTCAGCCAATTCGTACTTACCTATTACTCACAGTAACACTGTTTCTGCCAGCAAAATTGAATAATAATATAATTAATGAATGTAGTGAATGTAAACATAACATACTGTGACATAGTATACAGCATTAGTCATACCATATATGGACATCGCAGTTATTGTGTAAAGTATAAGTACAATGACAAGAAATTACATATGATATTTTTACTTTTTATTTTATATCTGTAAGCTCGCCGATCATGTTCACGTAAAGTGGAACTCTATATAGAAATTTTACAGCTTTGTTCTCCCTGCTCAGCATCAGAGGATGTTTTCTTGTTTAAACTTCAGTCCCCTCACACTGACTGTGAGTTAGCATGTGGCAAACCTGAGGCCACACCAATAAGACACGTATTTCCTCGTAATTTCCTGCAACCTGTTGAGTGGGCTTCTACTATGGGGTTCTTTTACTAATGGAGTTATTGACCAATGTAGATTATAGGACTATAGAAGGAGTCCCCAGTGTGAGTTTGTCGGGAGAGGTAAAGCTGCAGCTTTAAGTTTTCAGGACAGAGGGATGTCGATACTGATAGCAGAGTGTTAACCTCGAGTCTCATCTTGTTCAATCTGCACCTAACAACCTCCGCCTGATACAGATCAAAAGCTCTGATGTGAACTTATGCATAAGTACCTTCTGCTAGTAATGTGTAATACATCTCTAACACACACACACACATCATACACAGACATTACACACACACACGTCATTACGCACATGCAATATGCACAAAGTGGTTCTTTATTATTGCAGTGTATTGAAATATTGAAAAATGCTAGTGTGTGTGTGTGTGTGTGTGTGTGTGTGTGTGTGTGTTACAGATGTGCTATAAAAAATTTGTAACGGTATGTGTGGGTGCTTGTGTGTCTCCTGTGTCGCTCACCCCTGCCCGAGCAACTGGTACAAATGGCCTCGTGGCAGTGTGATGCTTTGTGCAACACAGTGAGTGGGTGTGGAGAGGTAAGGTATGTGGATGCTGTGAGAGGGAGCCTAGCTTCACCTGTGCCTCAACGGGCTGACGACTTCAAACCAATAGTTACAGGACGCTGGAGGCTTGAGTTAGGGGGACACTCACTGTGGGCACAGCCGATATGGAGGGCCAGATATGTGTGAGATCAGATGTAGGTAAGTTGTAATACAACACACATCAGATACATAAAGTAGGGTGTTTGACACGGAATCAAGCACTGTAAGGTAAAATTAGTCAGGAGTTCTGCAGCTATTACCCCTTCAGTCATTCAGTGTGATGTACTAGATGCTTTATATGAAGATTCTTGAAGCGGGAACCATTCCTGAGCAGCTGTTTTCTCCGTCTGACTGTTTGGTGAGTGTAGAACGTGGAGAGTGTGGTGGAGAGCTTACGTGGACTGGCATTACAAGGTGGTGGGCCCCAAGAGCCCTTCTTGACAACTGGAGGGTGCCACGGTAGAGGAACAGATTTGAGACGTACGAGATGGTTGGACATCCCCAGTAGCGAGGAGAGGTGGTGTGTGCAACCTTCCAGCCCTCCAAGGCCCCTGCAGGAACTGGGAGCCCGCTGGGCTTACAATGCCATCACCAAGCTATGCCAGGCCTTTGTCTATGGAGGTTGCCATGGAAACAGCAACAACTCATGGTCCAGGACAGAGTGCCAGGCTTGAGCTGCCCACATCAGAGGTCACGAACATGCAGGAGCTGCAGGCCAAAGGGCAGGTTGGTGCCGAAGTTTGTGCCGCGAGCGACTTTGTCATCGCTTGGCCGCCTCACAGAGAGCTGATCGAGGACCTGAACCGGAATTTGCACGCTTAGACTGGAGCAGGTAATATGGATGAGAAGATGGGCTCTGAAGCTGTTCAAGGCCTGTTACCTGAGGGGGTCACCCTAGTCCGCATGGACTGGAGCTGCCCATGTCCCAACATCACCATGCAGGAAGAGAGCCCCCTGCTGGGATGGGGGAAGTGCAGGAAGGCATGGCCATGGTGCTGCCTGACAGCTATGTGAGACCCATGTCGGATCAAGAAGAGGAAGAAAAATCCAGGATGTTCCGCCAAGAAGACTGTGAGATGCTGCATAGGTTTGTGGACTGAGCCTGTGTGTGCTTAACTTTCTTAAACCCCTTCACTGATCTTTACATTGCTGATAGCCGTACTTCTAAACATCACACTAAGCTTTAAGGAGTAATGACCTGAAACATTATTCCAACTGTTCTGCCCTCTGTTGTTCAGGTGTTCCCTAATCTTTTATGAACAGTCTGTCTTTCCATGTGAAGGACAATATGGAGGATGTCTGACTTAGAAAAAATAACTGTACACAGATTTTAATCTTTTATCTTAAGTGGGCTACGAGGGTAGCCAGATACTGAGTGGGATTTGTTCTGGAAGTGTGTTATATTATAATGTACATAAATATGTTTCTCTGATCTCCTCTCTAACTTTAAATAAATATGTTTAAGTTGACTTAAATTCTTCATTACACAAAATAAAAATAAAATAAAATACAGTGATGTATATTAGTAATATATATACTATATACATGTTTAGTGTTTTAAATCTTTAATACGGAGATGTAGTATATAACCCTGTGTTTACACCAGCAAGTGAGTAGTGGTCATGTACACACCCAACAATGGAGAAATATTAGTGGTCACACACACTTAAAAGTGAGAATCAGTTGTGAGTACACACCCAGAAGTGAGAACTGTAGAGGTCAGTAATAACACAGAAGAGACTAACTGCAAAGCAACACTTGAGAAACTTGTTAGTGCTCGTGTGAATGTAGAGTTCTGTGGTGTGAAGGAAATTTTAGGAAACCAGAGATAAAAGTATTCTTTTCCTGTCTGGTTTTGAAACTTTACATTTTTTACATGACAGACTACCATGATCTATTCTGATGTGTGTGTAAACTCACACAGAGACAGTTCAGAGTCAGAGCAGTAAGTTATATATCACTTTACACACAACGCTCAAAATAAAACTTGAGGGTTTTGATATGATATGGAATGAATCACTTGTAGAGAGTTCTCATATTCTTCTATATTATTATCTATCCATCTTCTACCGCTTACTCCTTTTCAGGGTCACGGGAACCTGGAGTCTATCCCAGGGAGCATAAGCATAAGATGGGTACACCCTCGACAGGGTGCCAATACATCACAGGGCACAATCACACACACACACTCACACACCCATTCATACACTATGGACACTTTAGACACACCATAATCAGCATACCATGCATGTGTTTGGAGTGGGGGAGGTGTTGGATAATATTTTTGATAGAAGTAAAACACAAGGGTAATAAAATAGGAGAATGAAGATTTAGTGAGAATATTGAAAGAACAGAGTCATGCTCTCTTCCTTATAGTAGACACAATGTCTCTTTAAAAATGTTAATTATAGCAAGCGTCTAGGGCCTCACCAAAAAGAGGAAGTGCACACACACACAGCACACAAGAACATGAACTCACTCACACACAGACCACAGTAAATCAGGAATAACAAAGTAATGGTTAATGATAATTTGACTAAAATCAGGGCAACAGTACATGCTAATAACAATACAGAAAAGCATATAGGTACCCATGATAAAGGAGAAAAAGCACACAGGTGATAAATGACCTCACTCAAAGTCAGCCCAGAAATGCCATAGAAAGCAAAAACAAAAAAAGGAGAACTGAAAGAGTAAGTACAAACTCAACAGGTTTCAAGAAGTCTGAGGCAGAAATAGCAGAATTGAAAGAACTCAAAGAGGAAACCAGCACCCGGAGGAAACCCTGTAGCACTGGGAGAGAACATGCAAACTCCACACACATAGGACCATGGTGGGAATCAAACCTCAGACCCTGGAGGTGTGAGGAAAATGTGTTAACTAACACTCTATTATTATTATTATTATTATTATTATTATTATTACTATTATCCATCCATCTTCAACCATCATACTTCTTTCCATAGGGATCACGGGGAACCTGGAGCCTATCCCAGGGAACATCGGGCACACAAGGCGGGTACACCCTGGACAGAGTGCCAGTCCATCGCAGGGCACACTCACAAACACACCCCCACACACCCATCATACACCACGCACACTTTAGACACGCCAATCAACTCACCATGCATGTTTGGACTGGGAGGAAACCGGAGTATCCCGGAGTGATACCCCACAGCACGGGGAGAATTACAAACTCAAGACACAGGCCACAGTGGAATCAACCCCGGACCCTGGAGTGTGGAGGCGAACGATAACTACATCGTGTGCCCCTATTATTATATTATTATTATTATTAGTTGTTATTGTTGTTGTTGTTGTGGGCAGTGGTGGCTCCATTTTAAAGGCTCTGATAAGAAGGTCAGGAGTTCAAGCCCCAGCACTGCCAAGTTGCCACTGTTGGGCCCTCTTGAGCAAGACCCTTAACCCTGAACTGCTCAGCTGTATAGATGAGATAAATGTAAGTCACTCTGGATAAAGGCGCCTGCCAAACACTGTAAATGTAATGTAATGTAACGATTCTTACATTCACAGATGTGCTACAATTGTTGCATAAGGAATCACATGAAAGCAGAGAAAGTAGAGCTTCACAACTATAGGCAAAAGTGAATTCAATAAAGATTTGTAGTTTCAGAAATTTTCCAGTCTGTTATGGAGAATAGGTTTGGAATTCTCTGAGTTCCCTTTGATTACTTTTGTTCAGACAGATCTCCAGATGATGGTCCTCCAGGAGGAGTGAGCAAAATGGGGAGTAGGATTTAAGCATTTTAGCATGGAATTTGACCTGAGGGTGGACCTGTAATGAAATTTGTAGAGTAGCCTCAGGGCATGGTCCTGAAGAATTAAAAACACACACACACACACAAACACACACACACACACACCTGCACAGAGTAGAGAGAGAGAGAGAGAGAGAGAGAGAGAGAGAGAGACAGACGAGAGAGAGAGAGAGAGAGAGAGAGAGAGAGATCAGGTGTGTTCTTGAAGTTTTGAGGATGATGTTGTTCTTCCTGCTGCTCTGTGGTGAAGTTTTTTTATTCTTCTTTAAAATTGACTTCTGTTTTTATTTTAATAAAATGTTCACTTTTGTGTAATTACTGTATTAACTCGTGTTCATCTAAAAATTCCACTTCCTGATAGAACTCATCATTACACACACACACACCACACACACACACACACACACACACACACACACACACACACACACACACACACACACACACACACACACACACACACACACACACACACACACACACTTCTACACATCACACACACATACACACACACACACAACACACACACACACACACACACACACACGCAACATACACACACACACACACACACACACACACAACACACACACACACACACACACACACACACACGTAAACTCACTACACACACACACTCACACACACACACACACACACACACACAAACACACACACACACAACACACACATACTTTCCACACATACACTACACACATACACACACACACACGCACACACACACAAACAAACACCACAACACACACACACACACACACTCTCACACACACACACATACACACACACACACGCACACACACACACACACTCTCTCTCACACACACACACACACACACACACACAAACCTCTCTCACACACACACACACATACACACACACACAGAAATTAAAAATAAATGTTAAGTCGTCATGTTGAGATTTATTTTCCTCTTTAACTTTTGTGGTTGTTTATAAGAAGTGAAGACGTCTGAGAAAACAAATCTAAAGAACCTGAAATGAAAAAAAAAAAAACAGGAAGAGTGTAACTGTGTGTTCCAACACAAGCTCTTTTCTTTCAGATAAACTCCCTCTCTGTCTGGGTTTGAGGCTTTCCAACATTCATCCTTTATTTCCTGCATCAACAGCAGAATATTACACAATGTCTGCTCCGAAAATCACACATTTAATTCTAACTCTAATAATACAGAAATATGTTATGAATTATAATAATAATAATAACAATAACAATAATAATAAAATAATAAAAACAACAACAACAACAATATATAATAATAATAGTTATAATAATAATAATAGCAATAATAATAATAATAATAATAATAATAAATGTTTAGTCTTCAGGTTAAGGCTCCTTTCCTTCCTCGTGAACTTTGTCGTTACATAAAGATGACAGTCAGAAGGATTTCAGCTCAGTGATGTGACTCGTGATAAAAATAACGAACACCATTTCTCTGAAGGTTTCTGTGTATTTCTTACAGCAGGGTTTTGCACAAACGTGCACTAATGGTGTTTTGTGGTTTTTGGAAGATCATTTCCTGTTAGCTGTGCAAACTATTTCTCTGCACAATCGTATTATTTGTTGCAGTAGTGACGATTTGTTAACACACGCTATATATCTTGAAGAAACAGTTTCTTGAGCAGAGTGTGATGTTTTGTAGCAGGATATTATTGTAGAGAGAGTTAATATCATACGTCTGTATGAAGAGAACAGCAGCTCCTTTCATTACTGTTTATTACAACCGTTTATTCTTTACGAGACCCAGTAATGCATCGTGGAAGGAAACAAGCTCAATAATATTCATCAGTAATAACCTGAAGGAGTCTGATAACACTGTATAACATTATTGTACACTGTAACTAATTCACCCTTCATCTAAATAATAATCATAATAATCTGTCACAATGTCTCAGCTGTCTCACCTCTGATGGGTTTAACATTGACGGTATGAACACAGAGCAATTCTCGAGGAAATAAAGAGGAGTTTTTTTGGATACAGACTGCTGCAGTATCAGTCTGACCAGACAAAACAGTGAGTGTTCACTCATTTATTTATTTATCTATTTATTTATTTATTTATTTATTACTAAGATCACTTTTTCTAAACCTGTCTCAAACTCACAAGGAATAAGAGAAGTGTGATTCAAACACTCTGCACTTCTCCACGTCTTCCTGCAGTCTGTATATCCTACATACATGATCAAAACTGCAGCTGTGGAGATTACAGAGGTGGAGGCGGGTAACTCCTCTAACAGGGCAGATGATGATGATTATGTGAAATTCTTCATATTAGCATGTTAGGAAGTTGGGGTCAGAGTGCAGGGTCAGCCATGATTCAGCGCCCCTGCAGAGAAGGGTTAAAGGCCTTGCTCAAGGCCTCAACAGTGGCAGCTTGGCAGTGCTGGTGCTTGAACCCACAACCTTCATATCAGTAACCCAGATCCTTAACCGCTAAGCCACCACTTCCCCCTCATGATGATGTGAGGTACTGGAGCAGATCCTACAGACAGCAGATATGATGAAGCGTGATTCTAAATTCTTACAGATCAGTGGATGAAGATGACCAAAATTTATTACTGACCAGCTGTGTGTTACTCTGACTGCCCGAGTGTTCAGTACTCGTGTGTGTGTGTGTGTGTGTGTGTGTCCTGTTTGTATGAGGTAATGGTGCTGAATGGTGTTGATGTGAATTTAAACAGAGTAATCTGCTGTCTTTGGGACTAAGTCTCTCAGCAAAAAGGGTTTAGTCCATGTGACTGCCTCCATGTCTGTCTGTCTGTCTGTCTGTCTGTCTGTAAACTGTGCACTAGTTATGTAATACACGATCTCTAAAGCAGGAACTAAATGGTGTTTATATTTCTGTCAGCTACAAGGACGGGGAGGTGATGAACTGATGAAACTCATATTATTGTGTTTGTGTGTTGTTGTGTTTGTTAAATTATGGAGTGCTCCATTAAGTGCAAACAGATCAGGAGCCATTTTTAATTGTACAATGGAGAAGAAACACTGCAGCGTTTTTTTACCATCCAGGTACACACACACTCTAACACACACACACACACACACACACAAACATACACACACACACACACACACACACTCCTAACTGAGCTGTACTGGTCCTCAGACCTCAAGAGCGATCAGGTTCTTTGGGATGTCGATGGCAGTGACGATGTCTCCATCAACTACACTCACTGTGAGTTTATCACTTCATACTTTATCAGTGTATCACGATGATGGTGCTGTAGATTGTTGGGACATTGGAGATTCCGTTGTTGTAGTGTGTTGGTGCATGCTGGGAAATGCAGTGCTTTAGTGGAAAAACACATGGCACTGAAGTATTCCTTTAGATAATACATCACAGTACAAATAACTGGCTCGAGGATAAAGGTGGAAACATCTGGCTCTTATAAGAAGCTTAGTAGAGTTTGCTCTGAAGGCTGAGTCGGGTCGGCTCACATCGAACGGCTGGAACAATTCTTTTGGTGCGAATGACCATAAAGGAGGGAGCTGGCTGGACGAACCGTGACTGAGTGTGATGGGACCATCTACCTATCGGGTTACTGAGAAATTTGGTACAACCACAGAAGCTGAAAGATAAGTCTTACAGCGACACTGTGGTCACTTTCAAGAGTCATTCTGAGCCTAAGCCCCCGCTGATAACGTGGAGGCACAACATTCTAAAAACAGCAGAATATTCTATAGATGTCACATAGATGTCTATAGATGGAAAAACCACAGCCCACAGGAATGCAACTTTAGAGATGCCAAATGTCATAGCTGTGTAAAGACGGGCCATATCAAAAGAGTGTGTAGAGCAAAAAGAGAAGCAACATGAACTAAACGGAAAACTGATAAAAACACTAGATATGTGAGAGCAGAAGAAATGTTTACTAATAAAAACAGAAAATGTCATTCACTGGGACTTATAGAGTAAAAGTCTCTGCAAAAGATTCTGATGGAAATTGATACTGGTGCTGCAGTGAGTATTATATCTGAAAATCGGTTTCAAGATACATTCTCAGTACAGCCACTAGATGTCTCAGGCTTCAAGCTTAAAATGTATACAGGAGAGATCATGCCTGTGTTAGGACAGTTTCAAGCTACTGTTAATTATGAAAACCAGAGTGAACTACTACCCTTGATTGTAGTAAAAGAGGAGGGGTCAGACTTTTTTTTTTTTTACAAAACCAAAGTACCCTGGTAGCTCCCTTATACAGAGAGATAATGTTCCATGGGAGAGGAAACAGGCAGAGCAAAGAGCCTTTGATAACTGTAAAGACTTGCTAACAAATGAACAGGTCCTGGTACACTATGATCCAAAGTTATCACTCACCTTCGCTTGTGACTCATCAGCTTATGGAATTGGAGATTTTTTGCAACATACAATGCCACATGGATAGGAACGTCCCATTGCTTATGCCTTGTGGACTCTGGCACCCATTAAAAAGTTCCACCAATGTCTATGGGGAAGGAAATTCAGAATGCTGACTGATCATAATACCTTGTTGACTTTGTTTGGGGCACATAAACGTCTACCCTCAATGGCAGCAGACAGGATTCAGAGATGGGCAATCATTCTTTCATCTTATATTGAATACAGTCCCTCAGAGAAACATGGTAATGCAGATGGTCTTCCGTGGGTGCCCCTGGATGACACGAGTGATGTGGGTACAGCAGCCCTGTCAGAGAACATTAATGCCTTGTTAGCTGAACATTTTTTACAGGCTCCCTTGAATGCAGATCAGGTAGCATGTGTGACACGCATGGACAAGGTGCTATCAAGGTGCTAAAGAATGTCATGGAGGGGTGGGTGATGGCGGTGGCTGAAAGTTTGAAAACTTCACCTTCACCTGATGTAACGTTTCCGAATGCACTGCCTTGAATATGCACTAAAGCGTGATATGTACACCTGTGAATACAGGTATGCAATATACAGGTATGCAATATATCTGAGCATGACAGGGGAAGCAAGAAGTCTAGGAGGGAACAGTCCCTGTTTCTGAGGAGCAGCAGTGAGTGAGAGAGAGAGAGAGAGAGAGAGAGAGAGAGAGAGAGAACAAGAGAGTCACGTTATGCCCAGCAGAGGGCACTGTGGCTCGTCTTCGGACTAGCCACATGACATTGTTTTGTTTCACTCACTTACGGGTTGAGCGCTGTCTTAACCACCTTGATCTATCACAGGTGTTGGTAGTTTAAGTATGATTATGTTCTCTACTTAAGTGCCGTGATTACGGAGAACTGTGCTTGTTATTATTAGTTGTCTTAGTAGCGGTCAATGGTTGTGTTCTATCTAAGATATTGTCATGCCACGTTCCATGTTTCTCGTTAACCATTGAAGCCCGCGTTTACTTTGAGTTTTAATATTTATGTTTAATAAAGGGTTTTGATCTGCACCTGCATCTGCCTCCAACTCCGTTCCGTAACAGAGAGAGAACTGTTTCCAAATGCTCTGCCTTGAATACACCCTAAAGTGTGATATGTACACCCGTGAATACTGGTATGCAATATATCCGAGCATTACAGGGGAACCAAGAAGTCTAGGAGGGAACAGTCCCTGTTGAGAGAGAGAGAGAGAGAGAGAGAGAGAAAGAGAGAGAGAGAACTGTTTCACCTCAGTGTTATGCCACCAGCCTCAAAGTGCTCAGTGTCACCATTGCATCCACCTCATATAAAGGTCTTGGAAGAGATTTCACATTCGACCTTCACAATATTTATCAGAACTTCAAGGACGAGTTTGAAAATTGCTGTTTTGAATACTAAATCATTCCACCAGTTCAGTGGCTCATTAACCTCATGTAACCTACATTTCATTCCTTAAATAAACTGTTAACCAGAATGGAGTCACTGTAGATCAAACAAAGTTCTGTGCTATCCAGGAATGTTCTGCTATAATTACTACATTTATGGAACTGCAAAGACTCTAGTCTATTTTATAGATTCAAATTTCTACAGGAGATTCATCAGAGGATTTGGTTCAATCACGGCTCCCCTCGTGTCTCTCTTAAAGAAGAGCCCTGTAGAACGAAGGGTATTCATTTGTAAAATTTTTGTTCTGGTGGTGATGTAGAGTTGCAGTCCGAGTTTCACTCATGAGTGTGATGGAAACTCATATCTGAACGGAATCTGTTACCAGTTCAACAGCAGGCTGAACACCGTCACCAGCATCACCGCCGCTTTCCAAGGTACGAGTGTTCTTCACTCTCACAGTCACCATGCTCAGGGTGAATCAGTGATAACTCAGCACTTTAAACCTGTTACACCATGAAACATAAACATTGTTAAACCCTGAGACATGAACACTGTTACACAACTAATAAATACCTACATATCTAGTTATTGTGTTGTTTCTTCACAGAGTGCACGAAGAGTAAAGTGAACCTGGTGTTCCTTTTCGATGGCTCTGGCAGCATTCAAATGTCAGAGTTCAATATGAATAAAAGATTCATATGGGACATTGTGACAACACTCAAAAACTCATCTATCCAGGTGAACACACAACACCACACAACACAACACCCCACACAGCACAACCCATTGCAGCACCACGCAACACCCCACCACACACATCATACAACACCCCACACAACACAACACAACACAACACACCACCACACAACACAACACACACCACTCAACACCACACAACCCACTGCAGCACCACACACATCACTCAACACAACACCCCACACAACACAACCCATTGCAGCACCACACAACACACCACCACACACATCACACAACACCACACACATCACTCAACACCCCACACAACACCACACAACACAACACTCCACACAACACACCACCACACAACCCACTGCAGAACCACACAACACCCCACCACACACACAACACAACATCATGCAACACAACCCACTGCAGCACCACACACAACACAACACACTGCAGCACCACACACACAACACAACACCACACACTGCAGACACTAGGACTGTTTTCTCTTCAGTCTTTTGATTGTGATCCTGATATTTTCTTCTTCCTTCAGATCTCCTCTCAGTGTCTCTGGTGTTCAGTTGATTACGTCTCTAACAGGAGAGACAATGAACATCTCCTGAGGTGAACAGTGAAATCACATGCATAAGTGTTAATCACTCCTCATGCATCACCCCGGAGATGTTTCGTTCTTCCTGTAACAGATGTAATCAGTACACCACTAATCCTCCACAAAATGGTCTATCTTTGACTTTTCGATAGAAAGTGAACTCTTCACATTGAGGTGAATTTTGTAAAGAATGTGAACTATAGTATGTACATAAACATACATGTGCAGTAATCAGCAGCATAGTGAGTGGATCTCTGTGTGATGAGTAAAGGTTCTCAACACTGTTCCTAGCAGCACAGAAGTCCCTGACTATAGTGCAGCACCTGTATGACAGGTATTAGTGGTATAGGTGAACAGGCGGGATATTAATGAGTGTGTATTTATGAACGTGGTGTAGTAATGAAAAAAGAAGAAGATAAGGAGGCGAGGTGCTTAGTGATGATGGGAGAATGTGTCTGTTATTCTGAGGGAGGCCTGTGGGACACAGTTTATTATTGAGGATCCTGACAGTTTGTGGGAACAGAAGCTGCTCCAGGATCAGGTGGTCGGGGACACTTTGGTATCTTCTGCCAGAGGGATGAAGAGTTTATGGGAGGGATGAGAGGGGTCAGACACTATTTTGGTGGATTTTGTGGGGCAGTTTTTATGATAGATGTCCTGTGCTGGAGGCAGAGAGACCCCCATGATGTTCTTCACTATTCACTACAAGGATCTTGCAGTCTGATGCACTGCAGTTCCCAAACAGACAGTGATGCAGCTGGGTGAGAACACGCTTTATGATGCCTCTGTTAAATGGGGTGAAGGTATGGGGGCAGACTGTAGGTCTCCTCAGTTGGCTTATAGGAAATGGAGGTGCTGCTGGACTTTTCTGCCCAGAGATATGGTCTTGTGAGACCAGGTTAGGTCATCAGATATGTGCAACCTGAGAAACTATAAGGACAGCCAGCGGTGAGCGGTGCACACTGGTCTTCCTGAAGGTCCACTACCATCTCCTTTGTCTTGACAACATTAAGAGGCAGATTATTGAGCTGATGTCAGTCCACTAGCAGCTCGAGACGACTCTGTACTCTGTCTTGCGTTGTTGCTGCTGATGAGTCCCCAGCTGTGGTATCATCTGCAAATTTGATGACGCAGTTTGGAGCTTTGTCTTGCAGTACATTCATGCATCATCAGTGTGAACAGGAAGTGGCTGTGCATGCACCCAAGGCTGCGCTGGTGCTCAGTGTGATGGTGCAGGAAGTGCTGCATCCAATCTGATTCATCAGTTATCGTTCAGTCAGGAAGTCCGGATCCAGCTGCAGAGGGAGCAAGTGAAGCCCAGCAGGTTCTACTTTGTGACCAGTTTACATGTCTATCAACAAATCAAACACATTTTGGCAGCAAAACATGAACAAATACATGGAAGAAAAAATGAGACAAAAATGATAAACAGGAGCAGTTAGTAAAACTGTTTATAATACTGTATGTTCAATATTCTTGATTTATTTCTGTGTGTGTGTGTGTGTGTGTGTGTGTTTGTGTGTGTGTGTGTGTGTGTGTGTGTGTGTGTGTGTGTGTGTGTGTGTGTGTGTGCGTGTGCGCATGCGCGCGTGGTGTGTGTGTGTGTGTGTGTGTGTGTGTGTGTGTGTGTAGTTTGCTGCTGTTCAGTTTTCTACATACGTCAGGACAGTTTTCACCTTTAAAGATTATGTTTCCGGCACGTGAAGAAGAAACTTGATGCAGAAGTTCACATGAAATCTCTCACATGCACATACAGAGCCATCCGCTTCACCCTGTGAGTATATCTACTAACCCCATTCCCATAAAAAGTGTGGATTTTTTCTAAAATGCATTAAAACAAAAAATCTGTGATTTGTCAAGTCTCCTGAAACGCTGAAGAAGTGTAATTTAATACAGACTCAATAATAGCTCTATAAAAAGAATAATCTTACCAGTAACACCAAACACCCTCAGTCTCTTTAAAATGTAGACGTGGGGGATTCTTGCACAGACTCCTGTCACTTGTGTATGCCGACTCAGATCACTGTCGATATAGAGCCCTGAGAATTTGTAGGAAGAGACCTGTTTGATGTCATGGCCATGTGAACTGACAGGACTCCACTCCCCAACTTCTCTAGGATCTAGTATAGTTTCTTATCACAGTGTTAATCTTCAAGAGTGATGATCATCGCAATCTACATTCCTCTCTCACTCCAGCTTTGTAGTTCTTATCAGTTACGTTCCTTGTCATTAGGCTAATGATAACCATCTCAATCAAAACAATCAGGACAAGCAGCAGGACTTTTCTAAGTGCTTCAGTACCAATAGTGTTAATGTAGATACGGCATCATTAGTACTACGACTTGTTCTGTAAGTAAACTGACACAGATCTAAAAAAGTCTCCATCTGCCTACGTAGCTCCTCTGTTCTAATCCTTTCCAATGATTCAGAACATATGAAGTCAAGGCTGCTGGCCTGTAATCATTATTTACTTGGGGACAAGACTTCTTTGGAACTGGAATTATGATGGATTTTTTCTAAAGCTCTGGCACTGTGTATGTGTCTATAGAAAGAACAATAAAGACAAAAGGTGGCAATATATTGGGACAATTGTGGATCAGGTGGTAGAGCGGGTTCTCCACTAATTGTAAGGTTGGCCCACATGACTTCACATGCCAAAGCTTTCTTGGGAAAGACACTGAACCCCAAGTTGCTCCCGATGGCAAGTTGGTGCTTTGCATGTGAACTCTGCTACCACTGGGTCATGCTGAGGTTTTCCTGAGTAGCAGGGATCCCATTCTGCCGTCAGACAACGCCGCGGGTGCAGCCATGGCGGAGTCTTCGCTCGCATCTGAATTGTCTGCAAATCACATGAGAGGTTAGTGCACATGCACTGAGAACCTTCTCTTCTTTTGCGAGTGGAGGATCACCCTTTTCTTCCCTCGGCTGCTGGTTGGTGGAAATTTGCCGCGCGGTGCACCATTCACCAGCCTCCCGCTCCTCCCGCAGTCGCAGGAGGAACGATCTTTGTTTCTTGTGCGCCGGCGGCCGGCCTGTCGCCACAAAGTAAACATACAGTGTATGATGATGAGTTAATCCAGCCTGACCTGCTTAATGTAGTTTATTCAGAATTTCTGTTTATTCAGAATTGAGTGAGAATGCTGATGTGGAGTTTTGGTGTGTGTTTATTTTCCAGTGAGAATCTGTT
The DNA here is from genome assembly GCA_012411365.1 of Ameiurus melas. Lineage (NCBI taxonomy): Eukaryota > Metazoa > Chordata > Actinopteri > Siluriformes > Ictaluridae > Ameiurus > Ameiurus melas. The sequence goes on along the minus strand of CM022772.1, from coordinate 22,920,608 downwards.
TAATAATGAAGAGTCCGGTGCAGATCCTGAGGCTACTAAAGCCCTGGTCATCATCACAGACGGAAGTCCTTCTGATATAGAAGACAACGAGATACAGCGCTGTGAGGAACTCAAAATCGCTCGCTTTGTTATCGGGGTGAGTTCACTAATGCACACACACACACACACACAAACCACTCTTCCATCCATCCATCATCTCCATCATCCATCCATCATCTCCATCATCACTCAGTCCTCATCCATCATCTCTCTCGTCCTCACTGATCCAGTGTTGTACTGAAGTTGTTTTTGATCATTAGGTGGGGAGTAAAGTCCAATTAGAGAATCTGAAGAAACTCGCCTCAGAGCCGACAGAGAAAAACACCTTCATGATTCAAAACTACAATGGACTAAATGGACTTCTGGATAAACTTCAAAATAAGATCTATGGAATCGAGGGTAATAAAAACACTTTAGAATAGTTTTGTGTGTGTGTGTGTGTGTGAGAGAGAGAGAGAGAGAGAGGAGTGTGAGAGAGAGAGAGAGAGTGTGTGTGTCTGTGTGTGTGAGAGAGAGAGAGAGAGAGAGAGAGAGAGAAAGAGATAGTGTGTGTAAGTGTGTGTGAGAGAGAGAGAGTAAGAAAGAGAGAGAGAGAGAGAGGTGACGAAAAAATTAAGAACAGGATTAAAATAAACAAATGAATTGAGGGCTGAAGAGAGAACGGGTGAGATAGAGATAGAGGCAGAGATGCGACTAGAATCAAAACAAACGCACACATCAAACAAAACATGAAAACAGCTCTCAGTGCTTTCTCATGAGAGGAGAAATGAGAGGAGGAATAAGAACGAGAGGAGGAATGAGAGGAGGAATGAGAGGAGGAATGAGAATGAGAGGAGGAATGAGAATGAAAGGAGGAATTTGTGACAGTCTCTACTAACACTCGTGTATCTTCAGGTCAGTTACGGTGCTGAGGATGCTTTGGAAAAATGAATAAATGATAAATGTTTAAGGCGCCATGACTGAAAGTGTTTTGTGAAAAATGTAAATTTAAAAAAGTAAAGGTCACTAATGAATAATGAGGGTTTTGTCTTCAGGAGCTCAGGGCAGGACCTTTCGAGAAGAGCTGTCTCAGAGTGGATTCAGTGCTGCTAGTGACAAGGTACTGATCAAACATCAGACAAACATCTGTCTGAACTCACACCATTCACCACATCTGTCTAAACAAACAATGTTCACCACATCTGTCTAAACAAACAACGTTCACCACATCTGTCTAAACAAACACTCACCACATCTGTCTAAACAAACACTGTTTAATCAAACACCACATCTGTCTAAACAAACACTCATCACATCTGTATAAACAAACAACGTTCACCACATCTGTATAAACAAACAATGTTCACCACATCTGTCTAAACAAACACTGTCTAATCAAACACCACATCTGTCTAAGAATCTTTCAAATTTTGCAAGTGCTTGGGTTGCTTGTTCGGTCCACTTCAATATGTTCACCCAACCCTTTAATAAAGAAGTTAGGGGTGCTGCAATAGTAATGAAACTTGCTAAAGAAATGAAATGGTGATAGAAATTTGCAAAGGTTAAAAACCCCTAGTTCCTTTAAATGATTAGGGATTGGCCAATTTATACCCCCTTATACCTTGTGATCACATATTGTCACCCCTTCAGGACTGAATATGTAACCAAGAAATATGATGTTCTGCTCATGAAATATAAACTTATCACCCTTTACAAAGCGTTTTTAATCCAAGAGAATTTATAAGACCTTCTGACATGTTTCATATGTTCAGAAATATTCAATTTCATTCAATTGTTTTTTATTTCTATAGCTTTTTTAACAATAGATATTGTCACAAAGCAGAAATATATACACTCAGGATAGAGGTGTTAAATGTATGAATTTATCTCTAATGAGCAGCCAGAGGAGACGCTGGTAAGGAAAAACTCAGAGACGTTATGAGGAAGAAACCTCGAGAGGAACCAGACTCTAAAGGGAAACCGTCCTCACCTGGGTGACACCGGATAGTGCGATTATAAATAAATACACCCCTTCTGTAAATGTGCTGAGGTCCAAAGCATCTTTATAGTCTATAAAAGGTACCATCCTCAGTAATCTCAGTGATCTGTAGTCTGTACCATGTGGGAAATCCTCAGCAGCAGTGAGTGATTTTTCGATTGATGAGAATTCCAACTAAAAGTAGCCCATCAGCATCTCTCTCTCTCTCTCTCTCTCTCTCTCTCTCTCTCTCTCTTTATCTATCTATCCAGATCTGTTCCTTTACCTAAAAACAAAATTCAGAAAAAAATTGAGAAACAAATATGTTTACAGCCTGAACTTCAACACTGAGACTGTGTCTGAGTCCCGAACACTAATAGGAAGACTGGTCCATAACTGTGGGGCTCTATAAGAGAAGGCTCTTCCCCCTGCTGTAGACTTCACTATTCTAGGTAATGTCAAATAGCCTGCACCTTTTGATCTGAGTAGGCGTGGTGGATCATATAAAACCAGAAGGTCGCTTAGATATTGTGGTGCGAGACCGTGTAGTGCTTTATAGGTTAATAAAAGTATTTTATAGTTAATGTGAGATTTTACAGGAGCCAATGCAGTGTGGATAAGATCGGGGTGATGTGGTCGTATCTTCTAGTTCTTGTAAGGACTCTAGAAGCTGCATTCTGGACTAACTGGAGCTTATTTATATTCCTACTGGAACATCCAGACAGTAAGGCATTACAGTAATCTAATCTAGAGGTGACGAATGCATGAAGCAGTATTTCTGCATCATGTAGTGACAATATGTTTCTTATCTTAGAAATATTTCTGAGATGAAAGAAGGCTATCCTAGTAATATTATCTACATGCACGGAGACACAACCCTGATCAGAGGTCAGTAGAAGGTCGTTTACTACTTTAACCAGCGCTGTCACTGTGCTATGATGAGGTCTAAATCCTGACTGATGCATTTCATGAATGTTGTTACTATGTAAGTACGAGCATAACTGCTGTGTACAACCTTTTCTAACATCTTGGAGGGGAGGTTTGATATTGGCCTATAGCTGGACAATTGACAGGGGTCGAGGTCAGGTTTCATAATTCGGGGTTTGATAACTGCTAGTTTAAATGATTTAGGTACATAGCCAGTACTAAGGGAAGAATTAATTATCTTTAGGAGGGTTTGATTGCTTCTGGAATAATCTGTTTGAAGAAACATGTAGGTAAAGGATCTAGTACACAGATGATGATTTTGATGAGAACTTTGAACAGTGGGGGAATGGATCGAAATGTCATGTAGGCAATTACTAATTTATACAATCTTTCAAGATCTCATTTTTTTAAACTGAAAGACAGAGGGTACATTAGCCAAACCATATACTATGATGAGGTATTCATAGTGGCTAGATTTGTGATGAAAGCCATCTTCCTCTATCCTAAAAAGGTTATACCCAGTCCAATTTTCCTAAGTACTTTACCACTCTTCACCATAGCCAATGGCAGCAAGGGACTCTGAGGGTCAAATATAATAATAATAATAATAATAATAATAATAATAATAATAATAATAATAATAATTACAGCTGCAAGCAGCAATGACGGGCCCAAGCACTACAGTGCCATCACCACCCAGTGGGTGTATGAAAACGCGTAGTGAAGTGAGCACTGTAGAGAAACTTGTTTAGTACTGAAGTGTTAGGTTAAGTCCAAGTCTAAGGCTTTATAACAGCTTTCATGTCAAAACAAAATACAGAGCCTGCAATTTTCAAAAAATACACATTAAATCCAAAATGACATACTGCCTGTCGGGTGGAGCAAATTAATGTCATTTTGAAAGTAGTCCAGCTTGATGAGAACAATATTTGTACTAATTTTGATGACTGTAGGTAATACTGGCCTCACCGTTTTAGTCAAAAGAGGGCACTAAAGAGAGCACACACACACACACACACCCCCCAAAACACACACACACACACACCACATCCATGTCTTAGCTTTTATCATTTTGATGAAGGTTTGATGCATTACCATCGTCAAACCTATTTTTAAGATATCAAGAATCATATTTTACATCAATTATGTAACAAAAATCCCTCCACAATTTAGCATCTTCAGTGTCTTGGCATAATGTTGAGTAAGCTTGGTGACATTCACATGAATCCCGTAGGAGGAATATGTAAAAGTTCATCCCATGCACTTTTCACAAAATCCCAAAATGGCTGACTTCCTGTTCAGTAGAGCTAACGACTGTCAGCGGTAAAGTTTTTCGGTTCAACAATATGAGAACAATATGTTTACAGTGTTTTGTACATTATATGTACAAGTAAGTACTATATACACACCAGGTTTATCTACCCTGTAAAAGGTGGGCTGCAGAGCCACCACAGCCATGTGCTTCCCTTTGTGCGGGCCGATTGCCAATGACTCTGATGTGTATGCGGAATTTCATGAGTGTTTGAACATGTTAAAATCCCCAAAAGCTCCGAAACCTTTGTGAGGGAACAATAATAATCCTTCGGAAAACAATAGGGACCTGTGCAATTTCAGTGCTTGGGCCCTAATAATAATAAGAAGAAGTAGAACTAAGAGTTGATCTGTTTAGCACTTTGTATGTCTTATTCACAATTTGTTTTCCAAAGGTGGAGCAAAGTAAACAGGACAACAAAAAGAGCAAAAAGGCAAGGTGGATAAACTATTTAAGTACACAACATTAAATCAAACTAAATTAATGAAACAGAGCATGAAATATGTGGAAGTATGTACAGCGTAGATAAGCACAAGATGACTATCCAAATATAATAAACAATAAATAAGGGAAATTTAATTTATAAAATATACAGAATAAGCAGGAAAGTTAATGAAAAACATAAAATAAACAGAATTAAGACAGTCTAAAGTCGAATAGCAGTCAATGCTAAAAAAGCAAAGCTGAGGTGCAGAAGCTTAACCATAACCAAACCAAAACTTTAACCAGGAGTTGTTAACCATCCAGAAACACCTTTCTATAAAAATACATTCTCAGATTGCTGTTAAATGCGGAGACCGGAGCAGTAGATCGTATCTTGAGTTTTCTGTCAGTTTCCAGGGTTTTATTGCCCTTACTGCAATGTCACCTTTAGCCATCAGATGGGACTCTGGAACAGCCAACAGTTCTTGGACCTGAGTGATCTACCAGGAGAGTATAGTGTTCAAAGCTCAATAACATATTCAGGGGCAAGGCCGTGTAATGCTTTGTGAGTTATTGAACGAATCTTAAAATCAGTTCTGTGGCTCAAAGGCAGCCAGTTTAAAGAGGCAAAAATATGTGTGTTATGAACTGAGCAGGAAAGTGATGTTGAGAGGTGTCCGTGGATTATATTACCAAATGGTAGCAATTACACATAAATACATAGAGCACTGGGGAATTCAACAAGTGATTGATGACACTGAGGAGGAGAAGCTGCTGATCAATACCATAGAAGATCCATTGCTCAGGTATGATGACAACCAATCCAAACAGATCCAGAAATTCCAACCTAGTGACTGAGCCTGATAATTAAAATTACACAATGAATTGAAAGGTGTAGTAAGATCTATAAGCACTCACCCCTTTGTCTGCTGCCGATAGAAGATCATTAGTAGCTCAATTAATAATTGAGAGAAGACTAAGCCTGAACACCTACAACTTTTTTTTTTTTTAAAGAAGATAGAGAATGGATCTGTGGGACAAGCAGAAAGTTGCATGTTAACATGTTGGTGATGGTCTGCAATGGGGTAGTTGTTAACTGGTTTAGAGGAGGGCTATGATAGGAGCAGGGGGTCTACAGAAGCAGTATGAGGGGACATACAAGATCTGATGTTTTTAATCGTATTGGGAAAGAAAGCTGAAAACCTTTTGGATTCCACGGATGAGGACACAGACACAGTAACAGATGATCATCTGCACTGAACTGGAAGTGTCAGCCTTTATGGCATCTGTGCTGCTTGAGATTGCTGATGATGGCTCTTTTGTGATTTTTTACAATTACTGAGCCAGCATGAGACAGTACATCCTTTATTTCAGCATGAATAAGAACAGCTCTCACATAGGGATCATTCATAAGAAGTGCAAGCAGCTGTCAGTGAATGTCCAACTGAACACCAAGAAAAGACTCGACCACAGTCTGTTTAGAGCAGAGCTTCATGCATCTGACATTGGAGTTGGTAGTGATGCTGACGGTAGTCTGTCCTGAACTCGTGAGCTGACCTGATGAAGCAGGTATTATTAGTCTTAGATGAGCAGGTGATGAAGAGCACACAGAAGGAGGTGACAGAGAGTTGACCACTGCAGAAAGTAAGACAGGAGCAGGTCAGATGGAGGTGGCCACAGCAGGTGAAGGGCAGGCAGAGACCAGAGCTGGGATGCCAAAGCCAGACAATGCATATCTAAGTCTGTTGATAAGAGATAAGGGCATCTGCCAAATGCCGGAAACGTAAATCTAAATGATCGGTTAACGATGGCAAACAGAACCAAACTTTTGTTAGCTAGCTTGCGAACTAAATGTCTTGGTAAATTTCACAGAAGTTTATTTGATGCCACCTCTTAAATACACAGTATAATGTATATATTGAAGAGTAGAGGACACTGGAGTGGTAGGAATGTTAGTCAAATGGAGTCAAAGTAAACCCTCTGTGTTTGTTTTCTCTTTCTCTCTCTCTTTAACTTTAAAAAGGACACCAAAGCTGAATCACGAGAGAAAGAGACGAGAAGTTATTTTGAGAACCGAGTTGTTCTTTGTTGTCAGAAGAGACATTAACTGGCTGAGCGGGATTGATGTGTTTGGCGTCAAGTTGTGTGTGTGAAAGTTTGTTTTGATTATATGATTAGGTTTCCTCGTGTGTGTGTCAGGCGGGGGGGAAGGACACAGGCGCGGGAATGTGGGCTGTTGGGAATTTGCGTCCCGACTGGGCTGCGCTCTGACAGAGCCCCCCCCCAAGGCGCTCACTCCGGGAGCCCCAACGCTCCTCGGCCTCCCTCGTGGCCTGGGACCTGGGAGACCTGGGTATGAGCGATGGAAAGTCTCTAACAGCTCGGGATCTAGGATATCCCGACGCGGGACCCAACACTGCTCCTCTGGTCCATAACCCTCCCACGCGACCAGATACTCCAAGCCCCGCCTTCGTCGCCGAGATTTCAGGATGTGACTCACTCGATACGCAAGTTGCCCTCGATCTGGGGGAGTCGGGGGGTTCGGTTGCAGGCACATCCTCTGCCAAGGGACCATTCATTACCGGTTTCAGACGAGACACATGGAACGACGGGGATATTCGACTATGTGGCGGCAACTTCAGGCGGTACGTCACTTCATTCACCTGGCGGAGGATTCAATAGGGCCCAGTGTATCGCAGAGTGAGCTTCCTGCAGCTGTGAGGTTGCTTCAAGTTCCGTGTAGAGAGCCACACTCTATCCCCCGGTTGATAGTTAGGGTGGTCACTCCATCTGTGATCAGCTTGGTGTTTGTACTTCTCCGAGATGGTTTCGAGGCGTCGGTGGGTCGCTGCCCAGATCTGCTCACTCCGCTCGAACCACCGGTTGACAGCCGGCGCAGCCGTGGGAGACGCGTTCCACGGGAACAAGGGTGGCTGGTACCCGAGTACGCACTGGAAGGGAGATAGCTGGGTGGCCGAGTGCCGGGGGGAATTCTGAGCATACTCAGCCCAGGGTATGAAAGTGCTCCAGTCCTCCGGGTTTCGAGCTCAAAGGTTGCGCAAAAAGCGCCCTAGTTCCTGGTTCACTCTTTCGGCTTGGCCATTGGCCTGTGGGTGATAGCCTGATGTGAGACTCACGGTCACCCCTAGTTTCTCCATGAAGCTGGTCCACACCCGGGAGGTGAACTGGGGCCCCGGTCACTGACAATTTCCTGGGGATGCGGAATAACAAAAACGTGCTGGAATATAGAGTGGCGGTAAGGCGGTGGGGAGCCGGGCAGGGGGACAAAATGGACCGCCGCCGAGAATCGGTCCACCACTACGAAGATTATGGTGTGAAACGGGCAGATCGGTGATGAAGTCGATGGCCAGGTGGGACCACGGTCTTTCGGGTATGGGCAACGGTCTGAGCTTACCGACGGGCAGTTTCCTAGGTACCTTGGCTTGGGCCACATGGAGCATGACGCCACCACCTTCGGACCTCTTGTTCCATGCCCGGCCACCAATACTTCTCCTGTAGGAGCTGATAGGTTCGTTTGCCCCAGGGTGCCCGGTTCCTCTGACTGAATGGGCCCAGGAGATCAGGTTAGTTCGATGGCCTCGAGGACGAACAGTTTCCCGGATGGGCAATTAGCGGGGATGCTTGCGGTGGGCGCTTGCTCTAATTCCTGGTCCAGATCCCACTCGGCGGCACTGAGAAAGCAGGTGGGAGGGAGGACCGGGTCGCGCGGGTCGGGAGCCTGGCCGGGGCCTCTTGCCGGGAAAGGGCGTCCCTTTGAGGTTCTTAGAGCCGGGACGGTAGGAGACCATGAAATTGAAGCGAGTGAAGAACAGACTCCATCTGGCCTGACGGGCGTTCATTCTCTTGGTAGTCCGGAGGTATTCTAAATTCTTATGGTCAGTAAAAACTATGAATGGGTGAGCTGACCCCTCCAGCCAGTGTCTCCACTCCTCAAAGGCCAGCTTCATGGCCAAAAGTTCTCGGTCCCCTACCCCCAATTCCGCTCGGCGGGGGCTAAATTCTTGCGCGAAAAAAACGCAACAGGATGCAGCTTTGGTTTGTCCCCGAACCTCTGGGGAGGACGCCCGCCCCCCCGTGCTTGAGGCATCAACTTCTACCACAAAGGGACGGTCTGGGTCCGGATGCCGGAGGATCGCGCCGTGGTAAAGGCGGTCTTGAGCTTGCTGAAGGCTCCTTGGGCCTCGAGGGTCCAGGACAGCCGCCCGGCTGCCCCCTTAACAGGGAGGTGAGGGGCTGGCAATACGCACTGAAATCCCGGATGAACCTTCGATAAAAATTTGCAAACCCCAAAAATCGCTGTAATTCCTTGACTCTGGTTGGTGTCGGCCACTTCAACACCGCGGTAACCTTTTCTTGGTCCATGGACACCACCCCGGGACCTATGACATATCCCAGAAACGCTATGGTGGTCCGGTGGAACTCACACTTCTCTGCTTTGACGTACAGCTGATTCCGTAACAGTCTGTGTAGAACTTGGCGCACGTGTGACCGGTGTTCCTCCGGTGAGTTAGAGAAAATGAGGATATCGTCAATGTAGGCAATGACAAATTTTCCCAGCATGTCGTGAAGCACGTCGTTTATGAGGCACTGGAATACTGATGGAGCGTTAGAAAGCCCATAGGGCATTACCAAGTACTCGTAGTGCCCGGTGAGTGTACTGAACGCCGTTTTCCACTCATCTCCCTCCCGAATAGGTTGTAGGCACTGCGGAGGTCCAGTTTTGTGAACATCTTGGCTGTCCGTAACTGCTCCAGGCGGGACGGTACCAGCGGAGGGGATATCGGTGCGCACACAACAGCAGTTCAGCGCCCGGTAGTCAATACAGGCGCAGGCCACCTCCCCGCTTCTCCACGAAAAGAACCCGGCGGACACGGGGGAGGTTGAGGGTCGGATGTACCCTTGTTGGAGGGCTTCCCGAATATAGTCCCTCATTGTCTGTTGTTCCGGGATGGAGAGTGAATACACCCCCTTTTGGCGGGACCGCCCGGCAAAATCAATGGCACAGTCGTAGCTTCGATGTGGGGGTAATCCACTTGCCCTTCTTTTGCTGAATACCTCCTTCAAATCCATGTACTCATGGGGAATGGTGGCGGGAACCGGGCCATCAGGGCCTCGATGGAAGTGGAGGAGATACTGATCGTGGCGGAGGACAGGCAGTGCTGAAAGCAGTAGGGGACCAACGGGTGATGTCCCCTTTGTCCCATGTGATTTGGGGATTGTGCTGAGCCACCAGGGGTGTCCGAGGACCAGGGGATATCGGGCTTTATGAATGACAAAAAATGAAATGGATTCACGATGCAAGGCGCTGGCATGCAGGAGAAGACTTTCCGTTACGTGGGTGATGCGACCATTTCCGATGGGTGCTCCATCGATGGCTTGAATGTGACGGGGAGGTGCGAGGCTTCGTAAGGGGATGTTGTGACGGCGCACCATCTCCTGGTCCAGAAAGTTTCCTGCTGCTCCGGAATCGATTAATGCTTCTAAAACACAGAGACCAGAAGCATGTTCAAGCCCCACTCGAATCACAAATGCTCCCCCGGAAATTAGTGTTGAAGAGGTGGGAGCCGGACTCACCGTTCTCTGGGCTGTTCCTGGGGCAGAGGGTCTCCGGGGACATCCCCGGATGAAGTGTCCTTTCTCACCACAGTAAAAGCAGAGCCGTTCTTGGCGGCGGCGTTCCCGTTCCTGGGCAGGGAGGAGAGCTTGCCCCAGCTGCATGGGTTCCTCCCCGGTCTCCTGGCAGGACCGGGTCTCCCCTCCTGGTCCCGGTGCCCGTTGGCGTAGTAACCGGTCCAAGCGATTGGCCAGGGTGATGAGGTCATCCAGGGAGGCGCTGTCATCGCGACACGCGAGCTCCCGGGTAACGTCAGCATTCAGTCCTCTCCTGAACATTGTTTTAAGACTAGGCGTTCCAGCCGCTGCGTAGCAGCACCGCGTCCAAAAATCGAGGGCATACTCCCCAAACTGCGTGACCCTTGCTGGATGGTTAGCAGTTCCTCCCCAGTCTCCCTCTTATCTGGGCAGTAATCAAAAACAGTGGCGAAGCGGGTACGCGAGTTGTTCGTAGGTGGGATTGGGATTGCCCTCCCATTCAGCAGTTGCCCATAATTGAGCTCTCCCAGTGAGCAGTTACGATAAAAATAATCACTTTGCACATGTCCGACATCTCCGGTGCGCAGCGAAATACCGGGAGCATTGGAGTAGAAACCAGCGCGGCGTCGGGATTCCCATCGTGTTTCTCCGGTTGGGGAATAGAGGGGAGCGAGGTTAAAGCCCGTGGCTGGGCGGGAGGGAGAGTGTGAGGCGCCCGAGCTGGGCGTGTAACTCAGCAATGGCCCTACCCTGTTCGGAGATCATTCGTCCGTGTCCCTCGAGGGCGTGCCGCTCTGGGTCTCCCGCTGTGTCCATCAGTCCCGCGAATATTCTGTCAGGTGGGGGAAGGACACAGGCGGGGAGCAGGTAGAGGCTGATAAGCGAATACGGCGGGAACGAAACGCGGGATAATCCAGGGACGGGGCAGACACTGTCAGGGCGTCGAGGAAAACCAGCGAAAGCGTAGTACAAGACGGAAGATCCGTAGTCAGAGGCAAGCAGAGAGTCGTGGAAAACCAGGAAGTCGTACAGATAATCGAGAGCTTGGTATCGCAGCAAACAAGCGTTACGAGCGTATACTTCGCACCGTGAACTCGGAATGTGGTTTCTTAAATCCCTGTGTCTCCAAGAAAGCCGACACCAGGTGTTGCTCATTAGTATTCCGGTGATCTCTCACGCATGCGCTCGCGTGGGGGTTTCTGGGAGTTGGAGTTCGGGACGCTCCGGGCAGTGCGCATGCGCGCTCGTGTGGGCTGTTGGGAATTTGCGTCCCGACTGGGCTGCGCTCTGACAGTGTGACAATCAGTGTGTTTTCCCTTTTTAGATATTTACTTACCTGCTTAGCAACATCTGACCAGTGTTCGTCTACCAGTCCCATGTTTTAACAAACAGTTTCTGTGATGTTACTTGGTTACTTTTTCACCTTATTTTGTTCCAGTTAAGTAAAGAAGCCGTAGGGGTTAAGTGCCATTTTAAAAAATCTTTACCTTTTCCCCTGTTTATATGGTTAGTGAAGGAGTTACGTAAGACTTAGTATTTTGTTTGGACCCTAAGTATAGTTAGTTGTGTTGGGACAATTTAATTATTTTAATTTTGTTTATTATGTTGGTCTGGCTCAACCTGGAAGATTTATGCTTCTTTAATTAAATACAAAAATTGCGTCATTTTATGACCCAAGACCAGGGTCATAACACTACACTACACAATAGTTTACAGCCCATGTTTTGTGTATTTATTGTCCTGTTTTGTGTATTTATTAACACACAAGCCCTGCCATCTCCATGTTGGTGGCTAGGGACCAAGAAGCAGAGATGAATGCAGTTCAATAAGAGATTTTCATGGCAAAATCCAGTCACAGAGTCAACAACTCAATACTAGGTGAACAAAACAACCAGAGGAAACCATCACACTGGGAAAAAGTGCAGGGGTCCTACTTTTAAGTGTGTTTGTGGAACAGTTAACAGATTACACCGTGAGGAGCGCAGTCTGCGATTTGGGGTGTAAGGGTTTAATAAAGCAGATAAGTACTGAGGAGAAAAGGCATGTAATGCCTTGTATGTCAACATGATGATCAACATGGAACCTGACTGGGAGCCAGTGCAAGGACCCAAAACAAAAATATCCATCCATCCATCTTCTACCGCTTACTCCTTTTTAAGTGTCACGGGGAACCTGGAGCCTATCCCAGGAAGCATTGGGCACAAGGCGGGGTACACCCTGGACAGGGTAAAAGAGGAGTAATATAATTGTATTTCCTGCTTCCAGTCAGGAATCTGGTGGCAGAGTTTTGTACATTTTGCAATATACTTTATATGGAGTCTGAATGATCTGGAATGAGCTACAGGCGTATACAAATAATATCTTAAAATCTGTCTGAACACAAACACTTAACCACGTCTTTCTTTATTCTGTATTCCAGGACACTCTGATTCTGGGAGCAGTTGGATCTAATAATTGGCAGGGAAATCTGTATGAAGTTACAGGATCTGAAGCTGAGATGGAAATCAAACACAATAACCTAAAGAATGACTCGTACAATGGTACGCTGTTTATTACACAAGGACATGTCTCTGTTTCTTTCAGCTATTAGTGACATGTACTGTACATGTGGTTAGTGCAGTCTAACACAGAACCTCAGCAGCTGATCTTCCACAACCGTGTGTGTGTGTGTGTGTGTGTGTGTGTGTGTGTGTGTGTGTGTGTGTGTGTGTGTGTGTGTGTGTCTGTCTGTGTGTGTCTGTGTGTGTCTGTGTGTGTTGTGTTGTGTTCAGGTTACTCTGTTGTGGTTGGACGGAGAGACAGAGATTCTCTTGTGTTCTCTGGAGCACCGAGATCTAATCACAGGGGTCAGGTGACTCTGTTTAGGAAGATGAACCACAAATGGGAGGTCATGAGCACTATCTCTGGAGAACAGGTAAGAAACAGCCTCAGCATGTTTACATTATTCACCTTTAGTCCAAATTTGTGTATCATATTGAGGAACTAAAATTCAATTCAATTCAATTTTATTTGTATAGCACTTTTTACAATAGACATTGTCTCAAAGCAGCTTTACAGAAATATCAACACGGTATACAGATATTAAAGGTGTGAATTTATCCCAACTGAGCAAGCACTGAGTGGCAATGGTGGTAAACAAGGCCAGCGGTAGATGATGCTAGCGGGCTACAAGCTAGTCGCAAGCTTGACGTGGATGTTTGTAGAAACAGATCAAATTTAGCAACAGCGCAACGTTATGATCGTTTTATATAAAGTAGTGTCAGTTATATTTGTATAACATAAGGTAAATTATTTTAAAGTATATAGATTAGAAGAAATTAATATAATAGCGTTAGCTCGAAGGACGCTGCTTCCTGCTTGACGCCTGGAATGTTTAACAATCTCCTAAACGAGAAGTACACAGTTCTGAAGGAGTTTGTGGTTTGTTTCCTCCACACTGTCAGGACTCTGAACATTAAACAGAGAACACAAACTGGGAGTTGGATCTGATATTTCAGATTGTGGTAAAACAACACCACTGTAGACAGGCAGTGAGGTTCCATTGTTCTGTTGCACAAATATGATATAATTTAAAGTGAATATGGTGAAAGGGCCAGCTGGCTCCAGGTCATGTTCAACACCATCATTAATACAAAACTGAAAAACACCTGAAACCTGCATCACAACTACACAGCAGGTGCACTGAAACACGGCAGATACACAGCAGCAACAGCAGCAAAACTAATGTAACCTCACATGAACCTCACACAGCTACATGGCAGGTACACTGTAGTAATGAAATCACAACACAGCACACACACATCTGTAATGTAATCATTTATTAAATAATGCCTCTGCAGATCGGCTCGTATTTCGGAGGATCAGTGTGTGTGTTAGACCTGGACTCAGACAACAACACTGACTTCCTCGTGGTTGGAGCTCCAATGTATTACAAACCTCATCCTCCAGGAGAGGGACGGGTATACATCTACAGACTCACACAGGAGGTACACACACACACACACACACACACACACACACACACACACACACACACACACTACAGGACATTACTGTGTGTTACTGAAGCAGTATAATTCCATGAGGCCTCAGCATACAGGACATTTAATGATATGGGAGCTAATAAAAACTGTGTGTGTGTGTGTGTGTGTGTGTGTAGCTGAAGTTGGAGAAGGAGAAGGAGTTGGAGGTGTTTGAATCGGCTCAGGGTCGGTTTGGGACGACTCTAGCTGCTGTAGCAGATCTGAATGGAGACCTGCTGCAGGATTTAGCTGTTGGAGCTCCACTGGAAGACAATCAGAAAGGAGCCATTTACATTTACCTCGGCAACCGTGATCACGGAATCCGCCCCCAGTACAGCCAGGTACAACTCTCTAAACATCTGCCCCAGTACAGCCAGGTACAACTCTCTAAACATCTGCCCCAGTACAGCCAGGTACAACTCTCTAAACATCTGCCCTCAGTACAGCCAGGTACAACTCTCAAAACATCTGTCCTCAATACAGCCAGGTACAACTCTCTAAACATCTGCCCTCAGTACAGCCAGGTACAACTCTCTAAACACTGTCCTCAGTACAGCCAGGTACAATCTCTAAACATCTGCCCTCAATACAGCCAGGTACAACTCTCAAAACATCTGCCCCCAGTACAGCCAGGTACAACTATAAACATCTGCCCCCAGTACAGCCAGGTACAACTCTCTAAACATCTGCCCCAGTACAGCCAGGTGCAACTCCAAACAGACACACAGGATGCAGTACAGACAGTCATAAGGAGCATATTTGTGTGTGTGTGTGTGTGTGTGTGTGTGTGTGTGTGTGTGTGTGTGTGTGTGTGTGTGTGTGTGTGTGTGTGTGTGTGTGTGTAGAGAATTGTGGCAAGTTCCATCTCTGAGAAGCTTCACCATTTCGGTTTGGCGATCGATGGTGTGATGGACATGGGACAGGACGGTCTGACGGACATTGCTGTTGGAGCACAAGGGACCGTTGTACTCTTGAAGTATGAAAAACTCATAATGTAATATTTTTAAACCACACAGCTCTATATTTAGAGTTGAGGTCAAGTTCAGGTAATCATAACTTTTAATGATCCAGGCAAACAGTACAAAGAGGTCCTCCAAAACCCGTGGTGAGTGAACAGGCAAGGGTCAGGCGATGTGCAGAGAGAGTAAACAGACCATGGAGCAGCGGTGTGGAATAGACTGGTACGAGAGACTCAGAGCGTACTCCTAGCAGTGAGTGAGTGAACTGAATGTCCTTATTTACTGTGAGGTTGTTGTGAAGGTGATTGAGTCCAGGTGTGTGTGTAATCAGTAATCAGGTGAGTGTCAGTGTGAGAAAGTCTGGCTGTTGTAGCTCTCGGTGGCCATGTTCGTAGCCCTGCTGTTTTCTGGGAAGTGTAGTCCAGCGTTGCCATAACAATGTGGGGGGAGGAGTTTCTCAGTTCTGTGTGATTCTGATCTGAACTTCAGTGCATTTTTCTTGAGTGATATCGACACGAGTGAGGAGCAGTATTCAGATGTAGGCAGGAACTACATGCAGGTGATTTTAATAATCTGACATATGGAGCTCAGAAAATCCACTCAAAAGCAGCTGCGTAACCCGACTCTGAATACAAGGAACTCTCCTCATGTAAATACTGATGTCAATATTTTGGACTAACTGATGTAACTGGTTCTCTCAGAACTCGCCGGTTTTGTCCGTCTCAGCGAAGCTCAGTTTCTCTCCGTCTGAAATCAACCTGACCCACTCGACTGCCTCGGCTACTCGGACGTTCATTTCCCATCATCACTCTCAGCACCTGCTTCAATGCGGCAGAGAACACCAACAGCAAAGGTATGATCACCTGGAACACAGGTACACAACTAACTCCGAGCACAGGTACACAAGAAACACACAACATACACACAGGTACACAACTAACTCCGAGCACAGGTACACAACAAACACACAACATACACACAGGTACACAACTAACTCCAAGCACAGGTACACAACAAACACACAACATACACACAGGTACACAACTAACTCCGAGCACAGGTACACAACAAATACACAACATACACACAGGTACACAACAAACACACAACATACACACAGGTACACAACTAACTCCGAGCACAGGTACACAACAAATACAGAACATACACACAGGTACACAACAAACACACAA
>CM022772.1:22888558-22891312 GCA_012411365.1 Ameiurus melas | reverse complement strand
AAAAGTGTGGAGTTTGTTGCAGTTTTCACGTTTAAATGATTGTGAATTCTGGACTTTTGTTCAAATCGTTAAAGCTTGTAGCATATATAAACTCTGGAAATATCTGAAATGTCTAATCTGGTGTAAGTGCCCCAGGGGCGGGGGAACCCGCTGTGTTCCTAAATTGTATATATTATTGCATTACCGTGTTTCTCATGTAAATCTTATAAACTACTGCTTCTTATAAATGCTGATCTGAGTTGATTATATTTAACACTAAAACCAGACGTGAACGCCAGCGCAGCCTTTACATGTGTGCTGGTCTTCATCTAAGTTTTTAAACACCTCTAACTCCGCACACTACACTGTCCTTTGTAAACAGATATTAAAACAGTAGTGTGCATTCAGTTAATGAACAGTGTGATGAGATTCTGTCCAGCATGATGCTTCACAAACGCCGTCTTTAACCAACAGAACAACAGATTTATCCATGTGATTCATCATCTAATCTAATATCAGCAAATCCCTCTCACTGAGTTCAATTCCTTTTGCTCTGGTTTCTTTACACGGTGATAAACTCATCACGGAGCAGTGTGGTGGTGATCACGAGACCGATGGCGACAGTGTGGAGAAGAAAAGCTCCCTCATCACGCCGTTGGTTTAGACCAGTTTCAGCTGGCAGACGTTAGATCATCAGAATTTACCAAAGCCCCGTGTACCAGTACAGACCAGTGACGGAACGACGCAGCACAAGATTTCACACTCAGTTTTACAGAATTCGGATAGACGTCCAGGTGATGGATAATAAAACAGGTGAACTTCTGAAGTTCTGTATTAGAAACAAGTCAGTGGACGTGCAAGTCGGCTGATAAATAACGAAAAACAAGGATAAACCAGGGGGAAACAGCACACACATGCCCCCCTCTCTCTCTGTATAAATATATGAGAACATGATCAGATCTGAAGCACATTTTAAACAAGAAAAAGTGAATGGAGTCTGAGAATCTGACCAGATTAAGTGAATGAAACGGGTTTAGAACATTAGAACCGCTACAAATGTACAAGTTGAACTGTTTTTCTTTGTCCGTGTGAGATTATTTAACTAACAGGATTGTTTTAGCAGTTAACACTGACTGTGTTTATTACTGAAAGCAGACGAAAGGCGCGCGCGCGCTCCGCGTATCCCTGAACTCTCTCTGAACCTCTTCCTTTAAAGTTGAACTCTTTCACCGTGCTGTTTCAAACTAAATGAAATGAAGGTAAGGACTGGAAGGTGTTTACCTGTGTGACGGGGAGAAGTTTCACCTGGCTGCTCCCTCTGCACGCACGCGCCTCTGGAGTCTCTCCACCGCAGCGCGCCGCACCAGACCGGATCGCATGTGCGCGCGCGGACTTACTTTATGACGTGTTTGTTCACGGAGCCACACCTTTTCAGCTCGCGACTCTTTGAAGATGGAGGAAGCTGCGAGCGGAAGGGTTCGTGTTTATTCCAGTTTGTAGCTACAGCTCGTGTTAATGTCATTCAGATGGATTACTTCTGATTTAAAAGGAATAATCGTTCCTCCTCGCGCGCGGTGCGTCCCGTCCCTTTCATCTCCTCCCCCTGTGTCCAAAATCACCCGCGTTAAACTGGTACTCAATCTGGAGCCAGACTAAACCCGTACTAAATCAAATACTAAACCCGTGCTAAATCACATACTAAATCAAATACTAAACCCGATTAAATCACATACTAAACCCGTACTAAATCACATACTAAACCCGTACTAAATCACATACTAAACCCGTACTAAATCACATACTAAATCACATACTAAACCCGTACTAAATCACATACTAAACCCGACTAAATCACATACTAAATCACATACTAAACCCGTACTAAATCACATACTAAACCCGTACTAAATCACATACTAAACCCATACTAAATCACATACTAAACCCGTACTAAATCACATACTAAACCCGTACTAAATCAAATACTAAACCCGTACTAAATCAAATACAAAAATCACATACTAAATCACATACAAAAATCACATACTAAATCACATACTAAACCCGTACTAAATCACATACTAAATCACATACTAAACCCGTACTAAATCACATACTAAATCACATACTAAACCCGTACTAAATCACATACTAAATCCGCATACTAAATCACATACTAAATCACATACTAAATCACATACTAAACCCGTACTAAATCACATACTAAATCACTATAAACTATTAACATATTACTAAACCCGTACTAAATCACATACTAAATCACATACTAAACCCGTACTAAATCACATACTAAATCACATACTAAACCCGTACTAAATCACATACTAAACCCGTACTAAATCACATACTAAATCACATACTAAATCACATACTAAACCCGTACTAAATCACATACTAAACCCGTACTAAATCACATACTAAATCACATACTAAACCCGTACTAAATCACATACTAAATCACATACTAAACCCGTACTAAATCACATACTAAACCCGTACTAAATCACATACTAAATCACATACTAAACCCGTACTAAATCACATACTAAATCACATACTAAATCACATACTAAATCACATACTAAACCCGTACTAAATCACATACTAAATCACATACTAAACCCGTACTAAATCACATACTAAACCGTACTAAATCACATACTAAATCACATACTAAATCACATACTAAACCCCGTACTAAATCACATACTAAACCGTACAAATCACATACTAAACCCGGTACTAAATCACATA
>CM022772.1:22878558-22883558 GCA_012411365.1 Ameiurus melas | reverse complement strand
TGAATTATTCAGATGTTCATTGGCAAACTTCAGACAGGCATATATTTGTGCTTTCTTGAGCAGGTGGACCTTGCGAGCACTGCAGGATTTCAGTCCTTCACGGTGTAATGTGTTACCAATTGTTTTCTTGGTGACGATGGTCCCAGCTGCCTTGAGATCATTGACAAGATCCTCCCGTGTAGTTCTGGGCTGATTCCTCACTGTTCGCATGATCATTGCAACTCCACGAGGTGAGATCTTGCATGGAGCCCCAGGCCGAGGGAGATTGACAGTTCTTTTGTGTTTCTTACATTTGTGAATAATCACACCAACTGTTGGCAATGGTCTTGAAGCCCATTCCAGACTTGTGTAGGTCTACAATCTTGTCCCCGACATCCTTGGATAGCTCTTTGGTCTTGGCCATGGTGGAGAGTTTGGAATCTGATTGATTGATTGCTTCTGTGGACAGGTGTCTTTTATACAGGTAACAAATTGAGATTAGGAGTTCTCCCTGTAAGAGTGTGCTCCTAATCTCAGCTCGTTACCTGTGTAAAAGACACCTGGGAGCCAGAAATCTTTCTGATTGAGAGGGGGTCAAATACTTATTTCCCTCATTAAAATGCAAATCAATTTTAACATATTTTATATTTTTCAATTTAACATTATAAAACATTTTTGACGTGTTTTTCTGGATTTTTTTGTTGTTATTCTGTCTCTCACTGTTCAAATAAACCTACCATTAAAATTAAGACTGATAATTTCTTTGTCAGCGGGCAAACGTACAAAATCAACAGGGGATCAAATACTTCTTTCCCTCACTGTACACAACAAGTGCGGAATTTATATTGGCCACAAAAGAACCAAATTCTTCCCTCAGGAGCATGGAGTGAGACAGGGTTGCTGCCTGAGCCAAACACTATTTAATATATATTAATGAATTGGCCTCCGTTTAGATTGCTCATCAGCACCCGGTCGCTCTCTATGCGACACAGAGGTCAAATTCCTGGACCTGCTGTCCCCCAGTGTTCAGGGTCTACAGTAGAACCTGGGCCTGCTGTCACCCAGTGATCAGGGTCTACACCAGAACCTGGACCTACTGTCCCCCAGTTTTCAGGATCTACAGCAGAACCTGGACCTGCTGTCCCCCAGTGTTCGGAGTCTATAGCAGAACCTGGACCTGCTGTCCCCCAGTGATCAGAGTCTACACCAGAACCTGGACCTGCTGTCCCCTAGTGTTCAGGGTCTACACCAGAATCTGGACCTGCTGTCCCCTAGTGTTCAGGGTCTATAGCAGAATCTGGACCTGCTGTCCCCCAGTGTTCAGTGTCTACACCAGAACCTGGACCTGCTGTCCCCTATTGTTCGGGGTCTATAGCAGAACCTGGACCTGCTGTCCCCCAGTCTTTGGGGTCTATAGCAGAACCTGGACCTGCTGTCCCCCAGTTTTCAAGGTCTACAGCAATACCTGGACCTGCTGTTCCCCAGTGTTCGGGTTTTACACTTGAACCTGGACCTGCTGCAGTGGTACTGTCAGACTTGAATCCCACTGGAGATTTCAGTGCAGTAGTGAATGAGCTGACAAAGATGGCACACAGGGCTTCTACACAATTACAAAACAAATCCAAATTCCTATTCGAATCTGCCTCAAATTATACGAGTCAGTAATGGAACTAGTTCTGCTGTACGGTTGTGAGGTCTGGGGGCCAGTCACCAAAATATATGAATGTATGGAGAAAGAGCGAGAGAGAAACAGAGAGAGAGAGAGAGAGAGAGAGAGGGAGAGGGAGGGAGAGGGAGAGAGATACGAAGTGAGAAGTGAGAAGTGGGACAAGTGTTGATGTGCAGTCAGTTTCTCAGCTTCACTCATCAGAAAGGAGATGTCTGTGATCTCTATCAGACACACACACACACACACACACACACACACACACACAGACAAACACACACAAGGCTTTACTCCTGTCTCAACTTGTTAGATGAAAACCTCACACAGCTGAGACAGACAGGAAACAATTTCATCTGTCTCACTGCCATCTCACTGATTTCTCTCTCTCTCTCTCTCTCACACACACACACACACACACACACACACACTACGCAAACAGGCATTATGGTATGTTTGCAGTAGACATGTTCTTTTTGTGTGTGAGATAAGCATTTAGCTTTAATTTGCTCGCTGTCGCACACTCCGCCACATGGCTTTGCTCTATATCCTATAATAACACACGTATCCATAGTGTATATAGTGTAACTATGCAGCTATAATAGATGCTATCTATATTCCTGTCTGTCTGTCTCAGTATAAAACTGTCTGTCTGTTGGACTGTGTATATATCCATGTATATATCTGTCTATCTGTCACTCTATCTTTCTACCTATCTATCTCTTTATCTGTCTATCTGTCTATATGTCTCTCTATCTGTCTGTCTCTCTGTCTCACTATTGGTCTCGCTATCTGTCTCTCTATCCTTCTATCTGTCTCTCTGTCTTGCTATCTTTCTATCTGTCTCTCTATCTGTCTATCTGTCTATCTATTTGTATATTTATGTCTCTGTATCTGTCTATCTGTCTCTCTGTCTTTCTATCTTCTAGCTATCCCTTTATGTGTCTATCTGTCTCTCTGTCTCTCTATCTATCTGTATATTTCTGTCTGTGTCTCTATTTGTCTCTCTATCTGTCTATCTGTGTATCTGTCTTGCTATCTGTCTCTCTATCTGTCTATCTGTCTCACTATCTGTCTCTCTATCATTCTATTTGTCTCTCTAACTGTCTCTCTATCTTTCTATCTGTCTGTCTGTATATTTCTGCCTCTTTATCTGTCTATCTGTCTCTCCATGTCTCTATCTTTCTGTCTGTCTCTATCCATCGATCAGTCTTGTTATCTGTCTATCAGACTTGCTATCTGTCTGTCTATCTGTATAGTTCTGTCTCTTTACATTACATTACATTTATTCACTTAGCAGATGCTTTTATCCAAAGCGACTTACAAATGAGAAAATACAAGCAAAGCGATATCTCCAGCAGAGAACAATACAGGAAGTGTTACTGTAAGATCTATTACTTGAGTTCCAGAAGAAGCAAAGTGCGCAGAGTAGAGGTGTACGTGCCATGTTTTTTTATTATTATTTATTTAGTTAGTAAGTTATTTGCTGTTGCTTTAGCTGTTTTTTGAAGATGGTGAGAGATTCTGTGGTCCGGATTGAGGTTAGAAGTTCATTCCACCAACAGTTACTTTGAAGGTTCTTGAAAGGGATTTTGAGCAACACTGAGTGGGAACTACATAACCGTCGGTCGCTAATCAATCGCAGATTGCGAGAGGAAAACGTAGGCCTTCAGGAGAGAGCTGAGGTAGGGGGCGCTGTTCCAGACAAGGTCTTGTAGGTGAGCATCAAGGCCTTGGATTTGATGCGGGCAGCTACAGAAAGCCAGTGCAGGGAGAAGAAGAGGGGTGTGACGTGGGTTGTCTTGGGCTGGTTGAAGACGAGACGTGCTGCGGCACTCTGAATCATCTGAAGGGGTTTGATGGAGCTGCCGGGAGGCCCGAAAGCAGTGAGTTGCAGTAGTCCAGTTTAGAGATAACAAGAGCCTGGACTAGTATCTGTGTGGCCTGTTCGGTGATGTAGGGTCGGATTTTCTTGATGTTGTACAGGATGAACCTACAGGACCATGCAATTGTTGAGATATGGTCTGTAAAGGTCAAACTTTCCTCAAGAATCATCCCAAGGTTCCTGGCCGTACTGGTAGAGTATGGTTGAGTCAAGCTGTACAGTGAGGTTGTGGTTGATTGAGTGACAGGCTGGTATGACGAGAAGCTCAGATTTTGCCAGGTTGAGCTTAAGGTGGTGTTCCTTCATCCAGACCGAGATGTCCGACAGGCAAGCAGAGATGCGTGTAGAGACGGATGGATCGTCAGGCTGGAAGAAGAAATAGAGCTGAGTGTCATCAGCATAGCAGTGATATGAGACTCAATCACCTGCCCCAGAGATGTAGTGTCTTTATATGTCTGCCTGTCTCTCTAGCTTTCTATCCGTATATTTCTGTCTGTCTCTCCATCTGTCTTGCTATCTGTTTATCTGTATTTTTCTGTCTGTCTTACTATCTGTCTATCTGTCTCTCTATCTGTCTCTCTGTATATTTCTGTCCGTCTCTCTATCTGTAACTCACTCAACTCACTCTCGACTCACTCACAACTCACTCAACTCACTAAACACTCACTCACAACTCACTCAACTCACTCAACTCACTCTCGACTCACTCAACTCACTCAACTCACTCAACTCACTCAACTCACTCTCAACTCACTAAACACTCACTCACAACTCACTCAACTCACTCTCGACTCACTCAACTCACTCTCGACTCACTCAACTCACTCAACTCACTCAACTCACTCTCAACTCACTCAACACTCCTCCCCAACTCACTCAACTCACTCTCGACTCACTCAACTCACTCAACTCACTCTCGACTCACTCAACTCACTCAACTCACTCTCGACTCACTCAACTCAGTCAACTCACTCTCGACTCACTCACAACTCACTCAACTCACTAAACACTCACTCACAACTCACTCAACTCACTCTCGACTCACTCAACTCACTCAACTCACTCTCGACTCACTCAACTCAGTCAACTCACTAAACACTCACTCACAACTCACTCAACTCACTCAACTCACTCTCGACTCACTCAACTCACTCAACTCACTCAACTCAGTCAACTCACTCTCGACTCACTCACAACTCACTCGACTCACTAAACACTCACTCACAACTCACTCAACTCACTCAACTCACTCTCGACTCACTCAACTCAGTCAACTCACTCAACTCACTAAACACTCACTCACAACTCACTCAACTCACTCTCGACTCACTCAACTCACTCAACTCACTCACAACTCACTCAACTCACTCAACTCACTCTCGACTCACTCAACTCAGTCAACTCACTCAACTCACTAAACACTCACTCACAACAGCTGTGGGCGCAGGTGGTAGAGTGGGTTGTCCACTAATC
>CM022772.1:22843558-22853558 GCA_012411365.1 Ameiurus melas | reverse complement strand
CCCCCACCACAGATTCCAGCTCCTCCTGGGGGGATTGCAAAACTTTCCCAAAGTAACTGTGAGATATAATCTTTCCAGTGGGTCCTGAGTCTGCACTGGGGTCTCCGTCCAGCAGGATGTGTCTGATACAGCTCTTCTCAGAGCCCATTGCGGAGGTGCTTGCAAGGTGCCTGCACCATCTCAACTGACTCCTCTCGATTCAGAGGAGCAGTAGCTCTACTCTGAGGTTTTTCTTGGAATGTTCAGCTCCTCAGGCTATCATTGAGAGTAAGCCCAGCAACCCTGCTGAGGAACCTCGTTTCCACCACCTACTCACAACCTTCTTTCAGTTACCCATAGCCGAGTATCAGGACATAGACTAATCTTACACTGAGCTTCAAACTGAGCTCCAGCTTCACCACCACAGAGCAGTACAACAGCTGATGTATGCAACACTGACGCTGACCCAATCCCTCTGTCAATCTCACACTTTCATTTCCTATCACTCGTGAATCCAAAGATCCATCTGTTCCTCCACCAGGGTGAGGTCTCTCCATTCAGAACTCTTTTCTGAGAGAGAAACATGGCCTCATACTTGGAGGTCCTGGATTTCCTGGATTTCATTCCAGCACTTCTTACTTTACACAGTGAAATGTTTCCGTGTCAGACGTCAGGTTCAGATGATGCCAAGTGAAGAACATCAGCAAATAATACTGTTACCCCTAGCGCCCTGTATTTGATATCTCTCTATCGTTGGCTTTTTATTTATAACGTATCCATGAAAACCACAGACAAGAATGGATACCGGTCACACCCATGACAAGGCCTAAACAGCTCAAATGGTACTGACTTCACACCAAAAGGATCAGCAGATCGTATGAATGGTTTCGTTCCTCCTCTCCTGAGGTGCTGAATGTTTTACCAGAACAGCTTTGGGACCATCTTTTTACATGGCTTTTCCAAACTCCTGCCAAGCCTGAGTTTTCACTTCTGCACCTGGTTTTGCTGTAGACCTTCAGGCTCTCCTATACCTCTCAAATGAATCAGGAGAGCCCTTTTTGTGCATTTCTTTGAATCCCAATTCCTTCCACTTGACAGCTTCCCCCACCCCTGGTGTTCATCAGTGTGTTTTGCAGTTAGCTCCGTGACAGGCACCAACAGCTTTTATAGAAAATATATCAAAAATATGTCTAAGAAAATATCTATGACGTGTAATCAATATGTATAAGTCACTTCTGGATATGTTAATGAAGTGTATTCAATATGTAACCTGCATTTAGAAGTATTACTTAAAGAATAATCAAATAACTGTATAATCCATAGTTGGAAGCATAATCTAAACTCATTGAACGATGGTTGCTCAAGTTATATTCTGAGTGTGGGATGAGTAGAAGAATTCTGTGCCTTACTAAACAGTGGGCCTAATTACTTTCTGTGTCTAATCTAAAACTACAGGACACTTCCAACATGTGTGTTCTCCTAGGTGGGTAAAGTAAGAGCCTTTGTTTGTCTAAACTCAGCTTCACTTCTAGGTGTGTAAATGAGGTGCTATGGGGATGTCTAAAGCAGATTCATGCTGTAGAAGTAAATTAAGAGCTTGTGTTTGTCTAAACGCAACTTCACTTTGTGGCAGTAAATTAGACACATTCCAGAGTTGGGTTTCGTAAAGGCCCCCCCGCCTTGTGCTTGCAAATCAGTAACATAAAAAGAGATGAGGTTCTGGCGAAGGGTACCAAGATGAGGCTATGGGATGAATTATGTGACATGATGGAGAACCCAGTTCTGGTAAGAACTTTGAAGAACATACACCTGGCTGCGTTGCGCCACAATGGTGGGTAACATATAGATATGAATAATTAGTTAAGGCATGGGAGATTGGTCAGTTCTAAAAGAAACGGTGAATACCACACCTAGGAATTATGTTTACTGTTTTGGGAAGTATATAGAGACATGTTCATGTATGTACAAATTGGACTCTCTGCAGACAGTCACCTTTGTTGGTTTCAATAAGTGTTATTACTTTGACATCTACTAAACTCTCTGTCTTAGAAGTTTTTGATTTACGCTAGAAAGGTTGATTTTATCCACAAGAAATTGGTGACCCGACGTGATCTGTCTGGTTAGCAAAAGGGGACGGCGCGCAGGGCTGACCCTGAGAAGCCGTGCAGGCGAGGCCTCTAAAAATAAGGTAAGCAGTTTCGCGCTTGTTTTGGATAAATACTTGCCTGGTTTTCCTGTGCGTCAGCCTGAGACGGTGTTTCTTCCTTTACAAAAGCTCCTGTAGATTATGAACAAAATTTATAAAAGAGAGTTTTTTAGATCTCAAAAGATATAGTGTGTGTGTGTGTATGTGTGTGTCTGTTGTAGTGTTTTGTCTTGAGTAGTGTCTGCAAGCCTTTATTTAAAAAAATTTATATAAAAAAGATTTAAAAAATTTATTTAAAGAAAATTTTTTTTTAAAAAAATTATATTTTTTTTTTTATTTTAAAGGTTTTTAAAAAGTTAGTTATAATTTATATTTTTTATATTGGTTTGAAAAAATTAAATTTTTTTTTATTTTTTTTTAAAATGTATTGTGTATTGTTTGAAATATGGAGTCAGATAGAATACAGAGGATTAAGGAATTGACACGCTCGTGCCTAACAGTGTTCCAGTAATGGACGGATTTGCTGCACTAGTAAAAGGATCCGAAACAGCGCCGCAACTCACCCTGTGCACTGGGCCGAGAGGGTCAGATGTGTGTTATGTGTTGAGAAGCTTCTTAGAGTAATACTGCAGTTGATGTGACGTTCTAGGGAGAACGGAATGATAAGTTCATAAGTGAGGTGAATTGTGAAAAGTTCTAGGAAGAACTTAGTGATAAGACGTTCATAAGTGAGGTGAACGCATTGGGGCCAATAAACCCCAGGGGGGAGGTCCGCGAGGCGTGGTGAAGTGGAAACGGGTGTTTGTCTGGTCTGTCAATGTTTAAATGTTCTGGGGTGTTAGTCTTGTATTGACTATATGTTCCATGTGCTGAATGTCGTCTGTCTCTGCTATATATTCATTATATTTGCTGAATGTTGGGTATGAGTGCTGAATGCCGTTATAACAGGCGGATGGATGTTTGAGAGTTCTATAAGTGCTGAATGTGATTTTAAGCATTTTTTGTTTTTCTTTTTTCTTTTGTGGAGTCGACTCTTGTTTTTATTTTCATTTATTTTACTATATTATAATTTTTGAGTGATTGATCCTAGTTTGGAGGTTGTACGGTGTTTGTCTTCTTTTCTTGAGTGAGTTTCTGGCTGGCTGTACGTGACTCCTGATCCATCCACGGCTCTCGGGCGCGTCTGTATCAGTTGACACTGAACCGGATATCGGAAAACTCCACATTGATCCGAGCAGGAAAACCCCCGCCCAATTCTGTTGAGTCAGCGTGGTTCTGATCTCCTCATTTTTGAGTGACGTTCTCCTGTGGTAAGGATTGCGGTGTCGTGGGGTTCGGTACCGTGGCGGTGTATGATTGTTAGACTCTCCCCGGTTAGTGAGTGCTGGAAAGGAGTTGAGGGTGTCCATGCCAAGCGAGATTCCACTTGAGTGAGGGGCAACATTCCAGGAACCTTACATTAGGAAGATATCACTCTGTTATTACTAGAATAAAGTGTGTATATGAGCTCCATAAAATAAGGAGACGTGTGTTTGAAAAGCTCTGAATTAGTTTTAGAGACAAGTGTGTGTGGAATCCTCAGTGTGCAGGTGTGTGTGTTCCTATCTACGTGCGGACTGTGTGTGTGTGTGTGTGTGTGTGTGCGTGTATGTGTGTGTGTGGTCCTCAAAGTGAGAAGGGTAACACAGACTTCTGCTCTGAATGTTTGTTCTGGTTCTGAGGACTGTATCATTTGTACCGTTTACAGTGATAACATAATTACTCTGAATAATAAATAGGAATCCTGGAGCAGTCAGGAACTTGGCACTGTAAATACTTTGGACATCCTCCTGATTGCCCGTTGTGTAAATCATTGTGGACCTCTAGGCCTAAAATATGTAAAAATTTTCCTAGAAATTGGATGTGTAGGTTTTTTGGTCATTCACCCTCTTGTAGGCTGTGTGATCCAGCTGGGGAAACACAACCTTTGTTGGAAAATGCATGATCTGCTTTGATTTCCTTAACTGAGTTTGGTTATTAAATATTTTGCCTACACTCACATTTTGTTACCTAGACTGAGTGTTACATATCTAATTCACTCTTCATTTACACCGAGAGCAAGATATGGGTTTTTTGGCTTTTAGGACAAGTGTTACATATGATTTACTCTTATACCTTTGGTAGCGGAATTAATATTTATGTATACATCATACTTTTGTAGTGTTAGTATTTAAAAATTTTATTTAATTTAATTATTTTTTTTTATTTTTATT
Source organism: Ameiurus melas (assembly GCA_012411365.1). Lineage (NCBI taxonomy): Eukaryota > Metazoa > Chordata > Actinopteri > Siluriformes > Ictaluridae > Ameiurus > Ameiurus melas. The sequence continues at coordinate 22,849,181 of CM022772.1, read as the reverse complement.
AAAAATAAAATTTTCTTTTTCTATAAATTAAAAAAAAAAATATTTTTATAAAAATTTTAAAGACTGAACAAATACTATACCGAGGACATTTCAACATGAGTATCATTTCACTTACAATTAAATTCTACAAAAGAAATTAATTTGGACATATCCGATATGACCAATAGTGGACTTGTGTATACGATAGACTGCACTAGCTAACACCATTGATGGACTATTTTTAGCTAATACTAGTCATATTTAGCAGTGTAATTAGAAAATTTACTCTTTAGTTTGCCGTAGCAGTGGATAAGAATGGTTTCATTGGACAAATCTGCTCACCTACAGAAGGCTTTTCATTTGTGTTATAAGAAAGAAAAGCATGATTACATTTCTGCTTATTTGAGTAAACGTCAACCACATTGTTTAATCTAATTTCATGAACTGACACATTAAAATTATATATATATATTTTCATTCACACATATAGCCTTCTAGTTCAATGGTAGTCAGTTTGCTCTTTGAGCAGAATTAGCTTCCTTTGGACTGTGGATAGTTCTGTGAGAGATAAAAAGTAGTAATTTTCTTTTTTGTCCAAATTGTTCGTTTCATTCAGTGCTTTTATGTCTATAAACCTACAGAGATTTTAGGTATTATATTTGTAGTGTAAATTACACCGGATTTTAGTTACTATTGTTATACAACTTGAAGTTAATAATTTCTCTTGGTTTAAAAGGTTGTATTCTACCGGAGAAAATCTAATTGGAGCAACGTAATTAAAAAATAAATAATAAGAATAAGAATAATGTCAACTTAAAAACTTGTGTTCATAATTATGTTGATTAAGTACATAACACTTAAATTCCTTTTAAATAATGTGAAAAAAAACAAACTGATTTTTATGAGAAATCAATTTTAAATAAAACGTGTGTTTATTATACAGATTATTAAATAAGTTTTATTTGTGAATACATTTGATTGTAGAGGAAAAGGTCATTTCTCTAATTCAGTGTTGTTCGTTGGTTGAAATTAATTTAAAGTTGTCATAACTCAAAATGATTGATGTTTTGCAAGCTGTTGAGTTAATGTTTTGTTGAGCTTAAACATTTGTTTTTAGAGAGTACTGACAACCTTCACAGTCGTATCAGACCTGTAGTCCAGCAGTGCAGTGAGTGTGAATTGTTGGAATGGGTTGAGTTTTGGATAGATCAAGCTTGATTAAACACTCAATACACATGGGTAATAATGTTTGATGTCTTTACCTCATTTACTCTATTTTTTAGTTCTGTATTATTGGGATTATCACTTGTTAGCACAGAGGGGATATTAACATGTTAGTTAGTGTACATCACAAATAGTCCTAGACTAAAGGATTTTTGTTTCTTTCATTCACCAGAAGGATATTAAGAAAGGAATTCAGGAAGGATAAGAATGAATCTTTGCCACTTGGGGTCGTATTTTTAAAGACAACAGACTAGAACTCTTTGACAGATTAACTAAACATGAGAGTAGAAACCCCCTGTATGAGAGGAGTTATTCCTTTGATTAGAGAATTAGAGATTACTTCAAGAATGTTTAAAGGGTTTGATAGACCAACATTATTTAACCTCTGCGGCAATATTCATGATCCACTGCGTCAAAAGCCTTTGATAAATCGCTAAAAAGGGAAGTGCAGTAGTTACCTTTATCTAGAGATTACGCAATATTGTTTAAGACTTTCAAAACAGCTGTTGTACTGCTATCTTTTTATGAAACTTTAATTAGTAGAAAAGATTTTTTGCAATCTGATAACATGTCAGCGGTTCACTGATAAGGCTTTCTAAAATTTTGACAGGACACAAAGCTTTGGGATTGGACTATAATGATCTCGTATAGTGGGATTTCCCGCTTTTAATAAAGGAACAACTAAATCTGATTCACAAATTTCTGATATAACACAATTTAGGAATTTAGGGAAGCAGTAAGTGAACTGAGTGAGGAGTAAGCGTATGTAGACCTAGGGACAATCACAGTATCATATATACCATCTGGGGGAATTGATGGGGTTCCAGTTCAGTGTCCACGTGTACCCACAGTATATTTACAGTAAATCAAATGCTAATTATCCACCTTTTTTAATATGCCTTGATCTATTGCATAAATTGAACATGTAATGATGGGTTTTGCAGTTGTGTGTTCCCAGTGGTCTGTCTCCAGTTTGGTGATGGTGATGGTGGCATCAGTAATCCTGAGCTCACTAACATACCTGGCACATTATGGGCTACATAAGGTTGAAGCTCGACAAGTAACATGTACACTGTATTAAGCTAAAGTGAAGTATAGTCATCCTGTGTCCTGTAAACAATATCATCTGTCCTCAGAAAGGGTGAAGGGACATGCCAATAATTCTTTAGCATTCTAACAGCAAGCTGTGATAACAACTGTGGTGAGTTCTGCAATACAACACACTCAGTAACCGATGTTTAAGGATGGAAGAGGATGGTATTTTACTAGTCATCCCAATAGCTTCATTAGTGTATTTTGTCCCTACTGTAACCTCTTCCATTCCACATGATAATTATTTTTCTATTGTTGAATTGTGCTCAGCTCTTTTTCCAGTGTGCCTGCATGTGAGAGCTCAAGGCCGTTACTCCCCTTAACATTCCAAGATCAGTAATACAGTTGGGTGCGTCTCCCTCAGGGCCTTTGGACACTCCTGCATTTTACTTCTCTGTGGTCAGAGACTCCCTCGCACGCTCTCAAGGCCGACAGGACATGATTGGGGTCCTCCTCCGCCCCATACCACACTACAAATGTTAAGCTTCCTGGACGTTATCAAGTATGGTCTTCAGTGGATCACTGATTGCTCTCTTCACGACAAAAGCCTGAGATCTGGGTGTTCTAAGGAAAAAACCTGACAATGAATGGACCTATGCTCTGCACCTGTATTATGACTGGTAAACTACAACAAAGACTTTTCTTATATGTGACTGAGAGAGGGTACGTTGCTGCGGGGGTCCCGGCTCAGGAGTATGGGGGTGCTTGCAGGCCTTTAAACATTGGATTTGGTGGCACAAGGATTGCCAGCATGTTTGCGTGCCATGGCTGGAGCTGCTCTCTTAGTGCAGATCACTGGGAAAATGGCTCTCTCACACATTGATCTTACATTCATCACACCAGGTCACTTCCATTTTGATTATATCCACATGCAACACATGACAGCTCAACAAAGAACAGGATATGAAGTTATTCTATGTGCCGCCAAAAAATGTAAATATTAAACCTATTATTGTGTCTAATACACCATCTGTAGTGTTGTATTGCCTAATTAATTCTGTGGAGCCAGTCACTGAGAACACTCACGATTGCCTAGCCATATTTCCTCGAGCCAAAATTTGAACTTTCTAGACATTTCATCTGAAAGATTCTGTGTCTGAAACATTTACATTAATAAAAATTATGAGCACCCTGCTCTGACAAATTGACTGAATTAAAAGCTATCACTACAGAGTGCGAACTAGTTAAGGGTAGAGTTGTTATGGTTAAGGTTAAGGGTAGACTCTGCTTATGCCCATGGATTGTGTCATCTGTTTGGAGTTGTTTGAATACAATGAGGGCTTAGAAAAATCATTGGAACACCACTTTAACATACCGAGCAAATAATTTAATTGAATTCTGATTGTACACACTGCACTTCTCACTGTATGAGTTTCAGATGCACATGGTTTTAACCAGTGCGCAAGGGGAAAGTTATGGGATAGATAAAACAGTTAGAGGACTGTTCTTTGTACTTACAGGCAATGATGGATAATTTTTTCTGAGAGTGAACTTTATGCTCAAAACAATGTCAGAAATTGAAAATCAGTATTGATAGGGCACATATCAATGCCGAAGGGCCGTTTAAGCACTTGGTGATAGACAGGTTTAGCAGGTGGAGGTAGGCAATGCCATCAGCAGACTAAACTACTGGAACAGTGATTCCATTTTTGACTAGAGAGGTAATTCCAGAGTTGGCATACCATCTCAGATTAGCTCTGACGATGACTCAGCGTTCGTTTAAAAAACAATGTTACAGTAACTGTGAATAAATTAAAATGTTTATCACCCTCAGTCACATGGAATAGTGGAAAAGGTAAGTGGTACCATTAAGGCTAAACAGCATAACTTGTTTTGGTTGATGCTCAACCTCTTGCACTAATGACTTATCGCATGCAGACTAACAGAAATATGCAACTAACACCGCAAGAAATGCTTACGGGTCGACCCATGTCTGTGTCATATCTGAAAGGTCCTTGATGAACTGCCGCTGGAGTAATTGCCGGTGGAACTAAGAGCGTTATTGAGATATACTGCTATGAATGAAGCTATCTATTCACAGGAACAAAGCTGGGGACTGAGAGAGGAGATAGAAGTTCCTTGTCCAGTGACTCCTGGAGAACAGGTGTACCTAGGCTTGTTCCAGCCCAGAAGGGAATGGCTGTACACAGTGAGCACCTAGATTAAGACCTAGGAGAAGGGAGGATCAGGTGATCGAAGGGGACGATCCAGTGGTTGACATTGCAGAAGAAAGAACAAGCCAAGTCGTTAGAGAAGGTCTAAATGAAGGTAAGGGAGAATGACAGTCTGAGGCCATGGCAGAGAAGAAGGTCTGTCAGGGGTTCCTGGAGCAGGAGGAAAGAAGGGCTCCTGTTGCTGACAGTGGCTCTGGTGATCCTGATGCACCTGCTGAAGGAAAAAAGCCAGGCTGGATCTCTAATCGGGTGCAACAGGATGGATGCAGTTCCTCCAGTGAGGACAAAGAAGAAGATGATGAGCCAATGCCCTGGGTGTAAGTACTGGTGACCTCTCCCCAGAAAGGCAGACTCTCGACGATACGTAAAGTATCTGGGTCGAAGATAATCATTCTGGATACATCCCCTGGAGAAGGGTGTGATGGAGTTTAAGTTTTTTCTATTTTTCTATTTTTGAATTTTTACGTTTTCTATTACAATATAATCACATGTGATTAAAGGACACGGTAATCAATGTCTGAGTTATCAATGTAATCGAACTGAGAAAATTGTTTTGTATGAATGTTTATCAGTCTATACTTGTATCTGCTATATGTGCTTAATCAACTGTGTACTCTACATAACCGTGATAACCACGGGCAAGTGCTGAAAAATGTATGCTCATGCTTACAAACACTGTTTTGATTCTTGTGGTTAGGGAAAGGGAGGCAGAATTTTTTACTCCTTTCCAGTCAATGGGAGAGGAGATGTTTGGTTCTGATCTCCTGAGAGAGTGGTTTCAGGATTTGGTCATTGGAAGATGGCTGATGTGATCATACATTGATCACTAGTTAGTGTAAATGATGAGACTGGATTGTGAGATTACTCTCTCAGGTAGGTGGGGTGGAGCAAGCCCCAGAGGAGGGAAATATATAGAAAATATATCAAAAATATGTCTAAGAAAATATCTATGACGTGTAATCAATATGTATAAGTCACTTCTGGATATGTTAATGAAGTGTATTCAATATGTAACCTACATTTAGAAGTATTACCTAAAGCATAATCAAATAACTGTATAATCCATAGTTGGAAGCATAATCTAAACTCATTGAACGATGGTTGGTCAAGTTATATTCTGAGTGTGGGTTGAGTAGAAGAATTCTGTGCCTTAC
>CM022772.1:22836058-22838558 GCA_012411365.1 Ameiurus melas | reverse complement strand
GGAGTATGGAAGCCCTGCTGAAGTGAACTGCTCCATACCGAACAAACCTGTGACGCCGTACCTACTGGGCTGGGAGTCTAAATCATCACAGCCTCAAACAAGCACTGAGACGAGTGTGGTGTGGAACGTGACGAGTCTGATGGAATGGGAGGAAGTTGAAGAATTCCGGTGTTATTTGACAGTGAAGATAGGGACAACAGATAATTACACTCAGTGTATGAGTAATGTAAATCTCACCATTTACAGTGAGTACCATCATCTCATAACCTGATTTCCTTCTCATTGTGTACAGAGTGATCATAATCCTCACGCGTCACTGAGCTGTGACTCGCTCTGGTCCGTTCATCTCGTCACATCCTGAAGAGAGAGTGTTCCATTATTAATCAAAACAATTACATGTACAGTGTGTGTGTGTGTATGTATGTGTGTGTGTGTGTGTGTGTGTGTGTTCACAGAGAGGCCAGACAGTGTTACACTGAGCTCTAGGTCTGATGTGTGGGTAGAAGGAAATCAGACAGAGCTGAGGTGTGAGATTAAGAACGTCGGACCTGGAGATAAACTCAGTGTGCGCTGGAGCAGAACAGATCCGAAACACGGCGATAAATTCACAGATTTGAATGAGACGTCGTTCCCAGACCTGAGAAATGAACTGTATAGTGTGAACAAGACGGTGAACCTAACCGTTACACCCCGCCGTGAGGACGATGGAGTACAGTATCGGTGTGCAGCTGTGCTGAATGTGAACCATCCTCCGTACGTGAACATATCAGAACCAATCACCATCACTCTACACTGTGAGTAACGATTAACATTAGCATTAGCTACACACAGTCAAGGTTAACTTTAACTATACATTAGGACTAGTTATACTGAAGTCTCAGCTAGAACCATGGTGGTGGAGAATGATGAGAACATCAGCAACTAGCATGTCAGTGCTTAAACTGTCACAAACAGTGTGTTCCTCTGCCTAATCAGAGCACTGCTGCTGCTGCAGGACACGGTTTCTCTCCACACTGTCACTAACAATATATTTACACATTTTAGTAATAAAGCCCACCTTCTGCAGCGGTGGAAAAAAGAGACGCCGTCTGATGAAAGACGAGTTAGCACTGGTACAGTGGGAGAGATCAGATTTATTGATGTAGAACTGTGATGTTATATCTGTCCATCCACATGATCCAGTCTCTCTCTCTCTCTCTCTCCCTCTCTCTCTCTCTCTCTCCCTCTCTCTCACACACAGATAAACCAATCATAACGCAGCCTTTAGACGAGGGTCTATCAGTACGTGAAGGTGAAAGCCTGATGATAACCTGCTCAGCAGATGGAAACCCCAGGCCTCAATATAAGTGGACTGTACCTAATAACACAATCGTCTCTAACTCCTCCTCCTTCGTCATCAGAAGTGTCCGTAAAGAAGACACGGGTCAGTACACCTGCACCGCCTACAATGACCTGGGCGAGACAACACGGAACGTGACTGTAACGATTAAAGGTGAGTGTGAAATCTACATTAAACACACTAATACACACCTACAGGAAAAAGGCCACATGCAGCGTACTTCCTTCACACATTAGTGTCTGTGAAGCTCAGGACTGCTGCACTGATTTGTGCAGAAACAGGAGGTTTGGGACAGAAATGTTTCTCCTGTATCTCAGCACAAATCACATGATTAATTAGCAGCCTCTCAATTCGTCACTGTCAGATTCATTCGTTTTCTTTCCGCTGGTCCTGTTCCTGGATCGAGGTGGCATCACACAGAGACGCTCAGTCCAGACGTCTCTATCCACAGACACAGATACCAGCAGCTCCTCCTGGGGGATCCACAGACATTCCCAAGAGATACAATCATTAAAATAACAACATGGCAGTGGAAGCTCGGTGGATTGGAAGGTTGTGAGTTTCAATCTCAGCACCACCAAGCTCCCACTGTTGAGCAATACCCGTACCCATCAGCTGCTCAGCTGTATCCTGACTCAAATGAGTCACCTTGAATATAAGAGTCAGCCAAATGAGGCAGATGAGGTGAATGTAGATCATTTCCTTTGGTCCAGTGTGATGTGTCTGATAGGAACCCATCAGGGGTGTTCTCCTAATCTTCCCAAACCATCTCAACTCGCTCTTCTTTAGTCAGAGTCTCCACTTGGAGGCTCTCCTGGATTCTCTGACAGCTCATGACCACAGGTGAGGACAGGGATGTAGACCTCAGTAAACAGAGAGGTTCGTCCTTCTCAAAAAGCTGAGCTTCTGCTTCACCATCACACGCGTCTCCCTTTTCCAAAGTCTCAGCTTTTTTGGGTTCGTTTCATGACTTTTTTCATGACGTTTCTGAGACATAGTTGGTGTGGAAATCTGGCTGAGACCTGGCAACCCTGCACCGCTTTGTGTATCAGATCACGTTAAGTTTCAAGTGTTGTACTTTTATAACGTTTTGTATGATCTACTGAAAATATAAACCTAAGGCACATATTCAGGCGACATTTATTCTTATTGAATATAAAT